>JANAVB010040218.1:20979209-21289209 GCA_029216955.1 Iris pallida | reverse complement strand
ACACGTGTTGCCTAAGTTTTTGATTATGAATATGCTTATAAAGAATAGTCTGTGCCAAAGAATTGTTATGTTCCGTTCAAAGAAAACATCTGATATCGTGCTTGAAATATGACCATGTGAATGCCCTGAATAGGAGAAACAAATGCTAATGTTATTGTCCCTGAGAATAGAGTATGACTTATGAAACATGCTGCACGCTTCACTAGAATGAATAGTCCCTTGTATGCTATGATTAGTCCCTTGTATGCTTGAAAGAAATGAAATGAACTGTGGCTTTTCAAAGATGTTTTCAAAAGATGTAATCTGACTCTGAATATGCATGAAATTAACATAGGTAAAAGTAGCAAGATCACATCATACGAAATATTTCCTTACTAAATGAATTAGTGATCATTTCAGACAAATGTAGCCTTTGTTCACAATCACCAGTATGATGATATACTGACCCATCATCAGTCTGCATGCATGTGCAAGACGCATCAAGAAGGATAGTCCGAAGCAATAGCCTGAGCCTCATCCTCGGGAGCCAAAAATCATAAGAGATGCCAAGAGAAGGTCATCTGTTGCAAAGAGCTGGTTTTGCATATAAAGGAATTTAATGTATGGAATGGGATCATTGTAATCTGTAATGTTTCCGAGAAAGTAAGCATTGTATCATAGAGAATTGAGAGCTTGTAATATGTTTAAATGAAATCAATAAAGAGATTGTTTCTGCTACCATGTGTTCAATTATATTCTAAAATCTGTCCGCTGCTGCTTCAAATATCTGCAATATGTTCCGCTGCGTATTGTCTATCTTATCTTGTTACAGGTCTTGGCCTTGTGCAAGCGCAACTTAGACTTTCACGGCATCACGTCCAAGCGAGGACGAACGATCTCACAAAGTCCAAAGTGAGGACGAAAGAACTCTGCAGGATCGGGGCATGACATATTGCTCTGGAGGTATTGACCTCTTTTGCTGATCAGGAGGGAGTTGTACCTCACATTGTCGAGGAGGTGACAGCAGCCTTACCAGAGAGTCCTCTTCCACCTCCTGCTATTCAGGAGTAGGTTGCAGCTTCGTCTGAGACCGAGGGCCTTCCTCTACCTCCTCTTCTGCCTCTTAGAGTGGTGCCCCATACCATATTCTCAGGAGGTTTGCCCCCTGAGGGGAGTCAGATATTTGGGATCCTCTGGGACGTGTTACAGACCCAGAGAGTCCAGACCGAGATCCTGAGGAAGAAGAGTCAGAGGATCCAGCAACAATGGGACCTAATGCATTCTCAAGGAGAAGATCCCTGTCCCAAGAGAGTGAGGAGCAGCATCCACCTGGACCTCAGAAGTGCCTAAACCTTCAGCCTACGCCATACTTTCTAGTTTGGATTCCTGCTCAGTAGAGGCCAGTTGAGCGGGTGCCTACTTGTACCTACTGTAAGAAGCTGGGGCATGTATGGACCGACTGTAGAAAAAGGAAAGGCTTATTCCTGTTTTGTGGGTCAGCTACACACCTGATGCGAGACTGTCCTAGTGCACCTCTCTTAGCCGAAGTTTCAGTTCCGGAAGGGAGTTCCAGCCAATAGACACGATTGGAGGTAAGTAGCTAACTCATATTTTTGTATGTTTTCTTGAGACGAGTTGATGATGCATGATTAGATTATAGCACTTATATGTATATGATGTGTCATAGTATTAATTATACGGAGTTGATAACTAGAAGTGTAACCTTATCTGTGAACGACAATTGCAATAGAGATTTATGTAGAAGAGTAGAAATACAAGTGTTAACTTTGGGAGTTAGTATTGCACTACTAAAATCTGCTTAATTGGCGACATAAATTTAGCAACGTTTATATAACGTCGCTAAATTGCTGACATTAGCGACGTATAACTGAAACGTCGCTAACCGTCGCTACTAGCGACGCAAATAGCGATGTGACAACGACGTATATTAGTTACATGAGCCAGCCGTCGTGAAACGTCGCTATGACTGTAGAAGCATGGAAAATATCAGAATAATGGTCCATGCGGCTCCGGATACGAAGCCCATGCGGCTCATATGGGAGCTGTCTTATACAGTTCAAAAGAAGACTCTCTGTCTCATGCGGCTCGAGAGTGTATGCGGTTCAGTAGGAATATGCTGCTCGATCCATGCCACGTGTCCCCCCTGTGATCCTTCCCTACAGCTGGCCCTTTGAATAGTGGCCTCATTTAATACTCTGACACGATTTGACGACTGTGGCGGCTCTGGCATAAAGTGTCATAATGGCTCTGCCATAATGACAGACGCTTCGGGAAAAGAAAAAGATCTCTGACCCGATCCGTCAGAAATCCTAGGTTGCCACGTGGCAAATCTCATGCGGCTTAAATAGAGAACAGCTTCATGCGGCTCACTGAGAAGTCACCCTATATGACTAACAGAAATCAGCCATATGCGGCCCACTGAGAGCTCAGCCCCTGCGGCTCAATACAACGTTAGCTCATGCGGCTCGCAAAGACTATGCATATGCGGCTCATTGAGAGTTCGCTCCCTGCGGTTCGATGAAACATTGTCCTATGCGGCTCACGAAGAGTATCTCCCTGCGGTTCAAGTGTTGCCCGTCTTATGCGACTCTGACAGGACCCACAATCAAAACACGTGGCATCGGATCAATCAATAATTTAACCGAATCTCAACAAATATATTTGACATCATCATCATAATTACTGAGATCAAGGCATATCATTTATCATCAAGCCAACGGAACACGTGGCGAGCAATCGGATATTGGTAGAATCCATCATGGAGATTTAAAGTAGTTAACATTAATTGCTCACAAGATTCGGTGCTATCCTCATTAATGGCCGAGATTCATTGTAATCAGGATCAAGGGTTCAGATAGATTGAAGGAGCACCGACATTCCAAACAAATGATCATTAGCAAACCCTAATGATCATACCCCACTCTTATAAATAGCCAGCATCATTTCTTTGCACAGGGGCCGGCAACAAAAAGAATAAAAATATACAGAGTTAGAGAGAGAATACACAGAGAGAGAGAGAAGCCAGAAGAGCAACAGAGGAGCAAAAAGAGCACTTCTTCGTCAACGCCAACCATCTTTTCACAAGGAGCCAAGGCTGCATACCGATCGTCCAAGGAGTAAGGCAGGGCTGCCGTCGCCTTCCCGAGCCTCTATCGTCACCCCCCAGAATCTAAAATAAACAATTGTACTTAGATTGCTGTACCTAGGTTTTCGTCCCTAGGCTTTCTTTGTACAAGCGAGTTTGTATTGTGAGTCTAAGTTCAGTCCTCCGATAATTGTTCTGTACTTTTACAATCAACAGCAAACACGATGGCGACTCTGCTGGGGACTAACTTCTCCACGATTGAGGAGTTGGTGACGCAATCGGATGCAGCCAAGCTTGGCTCCACGCAACAAAATATGGTCGTCCGCTTCGACCAACAAGCGTTTGAAGAGATGCTCTCCGAAGGAAGCGCTGGCCCGGTCCAGAAGCGCACCCGCACGACAAAGGCTCGCAGAGAGTGGAGGCCAAAATTATTTGCTTCTCCCCAAGCCCCCGACGGTGTACCCTCTGTTGCTCAAGACGGCGAGAAGGACTCTTCTGCGGCCCCACTTCAAACCGTAGACAACTCTGCTGTCCCTAAGTCCGGTAGAAAAAAACACTATAATGCTGGACTTGCAGGGGCAAAGAGGAACTCTACGCGAATTGAGCCGCATAGGGGTGCTAGCCGAGTGAAAAAGGCTCATGCGACCACATCCGCTAGCCGCATGGACAAAGCCCATGCGGCCACAGTCGCTAGCCGCATGAAGAAGAATCATGCGGTCACATCTGGCAGCCGCATAGTTTATGCAGCTACAGTCGTCAATCACATGGATGAAACACATGAGGCTACAGGAGGCAGCCGCTTGCAGAAAACCCATACGGCCACTATTGCCAACCGCATGCGGCCAGCCTGCACGGTCGTGACTCCTAGCCGCCCAAAGACAACTCATCCAATAGCAGAAGACGACCGCATGCAGACAGCCTGCACGGTACCCAACTCTAGCAGCATAGCGTCCGTTCCATGCTTCTCTCGATCGGTCTTCGACCGTCTCTCATACGGTCCCGACCCTGATGATTCTCTGTATGATAAGCCAGACTCTGTGGCATTTAACTTGGACTCCTCCTATTATGCACCCACCGGTGCTAAAGGAAGGAAGTCTAGGGCAGCACGGGCTCATCGAGCCCAGTCAGCTGTCCCAACCTCTGACTATCGGAGCATCCCGTTGACTATCACACGAGCCTCGGATGGAAAGTTGTATACAACTGCTCAAGTCCAGCCCCCAGCGGCAAACAGACAGAGTGGTTCCTCTGACCTGCGGGAGACGACCCTCCACAAACGCAAGGAAAGAGAAGGAGTATCGGTGTGCAAGGAGTCCTCGCTTGGACATCGCTGCACCCAAATCATCGTCAATTACTGCTGCAACAACGCGGCAATGACGGAAGCTCGGCCATCCGTCTTCCAAAGGCTACAGCATCCAAACTCAGAAGATGAGGCACCTCCTGTTGTCTCCTGCAATTCTGCTCAAAAAGTCCCCGCCGAAGAGAGAATGAAGAAAACAAGCATCTCCAGTCCGAAGATATCAACCACTACAACTAAGAAACTATCGTCTAAACGGTTGTCCTCTACTGGTGTATTCCAACACACCCGTTCAAAGACAAAATTTACCGCGATGGGAAATTCATCATCCACATCGCTGGGGGTTGAAGGAGTTGGGGGTAGCACCCCTCCGAACATCCGTAACAATCCGATGTTCCAAGGAACCGAGTCCGAACAAACAACTCTTCCATCAGGAGCAACGGACGCTGATGCCCCCGAGGACATCCGTAACTCTCAAGACAAGGCAAGCTCTGAAGCTGGGGATACCATTCCCTCCGAGTCCGAGCCCAAAGAAAATATTCCCACCTATCCTAATGACTTCTCGGTGCATGGGTACGACTCAGAGGGCACATCCTCTACCGTACCTTCCATCACTCCTCACGTAAGGACGGTATTCATGACGGACAGCGATCAAGGTGGTTCCAGTGATCGCCAGCGCATCAACAGTCTCGAAGCCATATTACTTGCTTTGGTCAAGTCTGTAGACGGGATTAAAGCGGCCCTGCCCACTTTACAAGGAGGAGTGCCTGGTCAAACAAACACGGGCCCCGCGGTCAATATAGATTCGAACTCAGCGGCACCAAACCCGGGCAATAATCCTCCCGAAATAACAGCCCCCGTCGCGACAGATGAGACCCGAGAAGTAAGAAGAGAGGTCCAGGAGCTCCGTGCCATGTTTCATGCCCGAGAAAATGCTCAAGATCTCAGAATGCGGCAACCATACCCTGCTGAGTGGAGGGATGTTCCATTCCCACCAAGATATAAGCCGTTCAACATCAACCCGTATGATGGCAAAACTTCAGCAAGTCGGTACATCACTTACTTTGAGGTCACCATCGACAATCTGCCCCATGAAGATGCGATCCTCATACGGTTATTCATTGGAGCATTGGAAGGAGTCACCTTCGATTGGTACCGCAATCTACCGGACAACTGCATCCATTCCTTCGTCGGCTTCAAGCGCATGTTCTTGGAACGGTTCTATGAAGTAGGACAAGACGTCACGATGTCCACTCTCATGGACGTCGTCCAAGGGGAGAAGGAGTTAACGAGGAACTACATTGAGCGGTTCCGCCAGACCGCCATGAAGCTGCCTTCCGGAAATTCGGATTCTTCTTTAATTGAAATCTGTCAAAAGAGACTGCTTCCAACGATCAGTCTCTGGATGGGCGAGAGTCAATTCAAAGATTGGAAGACGTTCATCATCAGCGCCACAAGCGCTGAAGAACGATTGAAGAAGGCCCGCCAACTGGGGTTGTACATCTCAGAAAGGGAAAACAAGGGCAAGCGTCTCAACAACGATAATGGGGGTAACCCCTCCAACAATCGGGACAGCAAAGGAAAATAGGCTATGGTGGCCGATACGGCCCAGAAGCCCAAGCCATAGCCAGCAGACAAGCAATGGCCTCAGATCACTTACTCCTTCGAAGACGGCCACGTCAAGCCTATCTTAGACATGCTCATACAAGGAGGTAGAATTCAGCTTCCTCCACCAAGGCGGGAGCCTCGGTCGACTGATCTGGAGAACCCGAAGTTCTGCCATTACCACCGTTATGTACACCATGCTACACATGACTGCTACCAATTGAAACGGTACATCCAAAGCCTCATCGATTCGAACGCTCTGGCCATCGACTTCGAAGAGATAACCGTAGCAGCTAATATGGTGTCCGTATAGTTCGACAACTTCCCTCCGATGGAGACTCAAGACGGGGTAATCCCCGTCCCTCTCGCGACAATAGAGATTACCAATCTTCCTCCGCCCCGAGAACAAGTTGCTGGTCTAGTACCTCTCACCACCTCACGAGGAGAGGTCATGTGGGTCCATCCAGACTTGGTGTCAGAAGTGACTCGGCCCACACCATCTCCCACCAACAAAAAGAGTGGAAAAATCAAGACCTGCCGCACAGTTTCAGCAGACAACGAGGAAGCTACAGCCGTCGTCACGCGGTCCGGAGCGCAATCCCAACCTGTGGTTGACAGTCCAGCTGAAAATCATCAACCCACTACAACTGATGCTCTGGGACCAGCTCAGCCTTCGACGACCGACAAGCCTAGGCCGAAGGAGACTCGCTTCGACAAATCTCTCCGAAAGGACACAGCCCAAGGGCTAGAGAAGCCCTACAACTTTGACATCTTAGCACAATTGGCTAACACTCCGGCCAAATTGTCATTATATGAACTCCTGAGACTCTCCAAGGACGTTCGTATTGCATTGAGCGAAGCACTCCAAAATGCCGATGCCTATCTCGCTCAATCTAACCTCACTGGGGAGGACTCACCCATGGATCTCCAAGATAGTGCCTGCACGAGAGCAATGCCCAACATCGTCTTCACTCCGCAGGACATGCTCATCAAAACCAACCTACATGATCGCCCGCTATACTACACGGGATACATCGGCGACGTGAAGGTGGATCGGATACACATTGATCCTGGCTCTTCCATAAGCATCATCCCGAAAGGTCTGCTACATCATCTCCGCATCCCAATGCATCGCCTAACACCTAAAAGCACCGCCATCAGCGGTTTCAATTCGGGCTGGAGCTACCCTATGGGAAAGATTCGTCTGAAGTGTCAGATTGGCGATCTCCAATCCGAGGTCACCTGCTACGTCATAGATGCAGACACTTCTTACAACATCCTCTTGGGGCGCCCATGGATACACGATTATATGATCGTGCCTTCCACGCTACACCAGTACTTCAAATATGTCGACAAACACGGCTTCGTGAAGACAGAGTTTGCTGACATCGATCCCTTCAAAGGGGTTGAATCTTACTACTCGGACTCCTGTTTATACGAAAAGTCGAAGAGGCACCTGGATGAAGGAGACGCACAAGCTCATACTGAGACAGCCACGGGATCAGAAGGACCCCTGACGATCCACCTCCAAGCTCGTAAACCGGGCAAGTCCGTACCCCTCACCGCCACTCTGCGGAAGGACGCGATCAGCCTCTCGACGTAAGAGGAGCAGATGATAATCCGGCTGCCAAGGTCCGGCCAAGCGCCGAGACCCACTACAGAGCCACTAACAATCAGGTTACCAAGAGTCAGCCAACCACAAGCAGGGAAGCTCAACCCCTCGGACAGGCCCATGACGATACGCCTTCTCAAGAAGGGTTGTCAACACGATACAAGGTCTGACACTTCCAGCGAACCAGCCACTCCTCGCTCCACATCGAATGCCAAACTGGGGGTCGCCAGCCTGCCAACGACTCCGTGCTCTGCTCCATCAACTGGACCACTGACGATCAAGCTTCCTAGATCGTCTTCTCAGTCTTCGTTCACACAGGGGGTAGTCGAAAAGGAACCGGAGCTAGCCAAGTATGTGGCCACCCACACAAACGTCCCCTCCGCTGATGATGTAATCCCCCTAGAAAAGATACCTTACTTCATCAATAAAGGGTTATCTTTGAACTACACCGAGCTCTATGTATGATGTATGCTATGGAACACGGTATAGGCGCTCACCTACACACACAGGTGACAAATGTATACACCGCAATCCAGCTTACTCCAGTAGAAGACGCTTACCGAATACATAAGGGAGGAGATCATCCAGTCATCTTCGGCCGGACGAACAACCCTCATCCCCGCACCATAGAAGAAGTCGACCTCGGGTCAGATGCCGGGAGACTGCCTCTGTATCTCTATAGCCCTCAATCCAAATATCTCATATAGAAACATGGGTATGATCTGGAGACGACGCTTGGATTAAACTACGGCACTGGGCGACGATTACCTTTGAAGCCACCAGTCCCGGCAGGCAAACCACGGAATTATTATAACAAAACTCGATACGGGCTAGGATATGTAACGCCCACTACGACCCCCGAGAGTTCAGATGAAGAATGCGAATGGCAGTCACATTCAACCGGGTCACCAACTTCTGACTCGGATACCAGCATCGGAGATGTGTTCAGACAAGTCATGTCAGTCAACATGACGTTCGCCGACGCTTACGAGGAAGACGAAGACATCCCCGAAATCCTCGAGCTAGAGCCATGGGCCCAGCAATTAGACGCGCAATGGAAAAAGCGATTCGAACTGAGAGAACCTCCTACTGAAGATAAGGTCGTACAAGTGGATCTCGGCAGCGAATCTTCTCCAAAACCGATCTTCATCAGTGAAAGCCTAACCAACGAAGAACGGGAGTCGCTGTTAGAACTTGTCAGAGAGTACATTGATGTGTTCGCCTGGAGCTATGAAGACATGCCAGGGTTAAATCCTGACATCGCTCTTCATAAACTCAATATTCGGCCAGATGCGAAGTCAGTCAAACAACAACAGCGACGCTTCCGCCCAAGTATCATGGACACGATCGAAGCTGAAGTCAACAAACTAATAGCCAGCGGCTTCATTCGTAAGGAGCAACATTCCGATTGGGTCCCAATATAGTACCCGTCCTCAAGAAGAATGGGAAGATTCGAATCTGCATCGATTTCCGTAACCTGAACGAGGCATGTCCCAAAGATGAATCCCCCCTTCCTATCACAGACATCATGATCGACAATACCTGCGGCTTTGAGCGCATGTCATTCATGGATGGCTTCTCGGGATACAACCAAATCAAGATGTCTCCCGACGACGAAAAGCATACGTCATTCCGAACACCGATTGGCACGTATGCTACACAGTCATGCCTTTCGGTTTGAAGAATGCTGGCGCCACATATCAAAGAGCTATGAGCATCATCTTCAGAGACCACTTACGCAAGACGGTGGAGTGCTATGTTGATGATATAGCCGTCAAGAGCCGTAGCAAAGGAGACTATCTGCAGGATCTAAGGACGGTATTCGACCTAATGCGGACACATAATTTGAAGATGAACCCTACGAAGTCCTTCCTGGGCATATCCAGCAGGAAGTTCTTAGGCTTCATCATCACTGCAAAGGGTATCCATGTAGACCCCGAGAAGACAAAAGCAATCATGGAGATGGGTCCCCCGAGAAATCTTCGTGAACTCAGAGGCCTTCAGGGAAGGCTAGCTTACATCAGGAGGTTCATTTCCAACCTCTCTGGGCGATGTCGACCATTCACGTACCTCATGAAGAAAGGAGTCTCATTCGTATGGGACGAGAAATGCCAACGTGCTTTCAATAGCATCAAAGAATATCTGTCAAATCCTCCGGTCTTGGTAGCCCCAGTCCCTGGAAAACCATTTCTGCTCTATGTACGAGCAATGGAACACTCCTTCGGTGCTCTGCTGGCACAGAATAACGATGCAGGCCATGAACAGGCCATATATTACCTCAGTCGAATGATGATTGGACCAGAGCACCGATACACCGCTGTGGAGAAGGAATGCCTCGCCCTGGTGTTCGCCATTCACAAAATACGACATTATGTCACCGGACAAACGATACATGTGGTATCACGAGTCAACCCTCTGAGGGTCCTCATGACTAAACCAGGGGCACTCAGCTCTCGCCTCGCTACATGGGCAATATTGCTGTCCCCTTATCATATGATCTTCGTCCCCCAAAAGGCAATCAAAGGTCAAGCCCTGGCAGATTTCTTGGCAGCCCACCCAGGCTCGGAGTCCTCCAAGATATACGAAGAGATCCCAGATGAGGTCGCCGACTCGCATACAACCTCCCACGAAAATATATGGCGAATGTTCTTCGACGGCGCTTCGAGGACCGGACCTAAAGACAATATAGTCGTCGGAGTCGGAGTAGTACTAATCTCTCCTTCCGGATTGGTGATTAACCGCGCTTATTCCCTCACCAAACCCTGTTCTAACAATGTGGCCGAGTACAATGCTCTGGTCATTGGCCTCCAACTTGCAAGAGAGCTGGGGGTAGAATACCTTGAAGCATACGGCGATTCCCAGCTAATCGTCAATCAGATCCGGGGCTCGTACGAGGTACGCCATGAAGACATGATCCCTTATCATCAAATAGCGATCAATATCATCTCGGCATTTGAGGGGTTCTTCATCGAGCACGTCTCCAGACTCCGAAATATTGAAGCCCATACCCTAGCTGGTCTCGCCGCTTCCCTAGCAGTTCCGAATTATGATCGGCAATCAGTGGAAGTGATAGGCCATGAACTGGTCTGTCCCAAAAACAATGTGCAATTCATCGTAAGTTATTCTGTACAGACGATCGATGATGCCCCAGATTGGAGACAACCATTCATCGACTTCGTCGTCTACGACATCCTGCCTGAGAACCCAAAGGAAGCTACTTCCATCAGAAGGCGTTCCCTCAGATTCTTCTACGATACAGAGACAAAAATGCTGTATCGCCGCTCCTACGACGGATTACTGCTTCGGTGTCTGTCAAACACAGAAGCCAAAGAAGCCGTACGAGAAGCCCATGACGGTGTTTGCGGGGCCCACCAGCCCGGCCCAAAACTGCAAGACCACCTTCGCCGAATGGGCTACTATTGGCCCACAATGGTGGCAGACGCAATATTATGCTAGAAAGTGCAAAGCTTACCAAGTCCACACGGACTTCATCCACCAACCCTCCGAATTTTTACATCCGACAGTGGCGTCCTGGCCATTCGAAGCATGGGGAATGGATATCATTGGTCCAATCACCCCACCTTCCTCCCGAGGACATCGCTTCATACTTGCGATCACTGATTACTTCTCTAAATAGGCGAAAGCTGTCCCACTCGCAGAAGTCAAGACTTCAAACGTGATCAGCTTCCTTAAACACCACGTCATCTACCGCTTTGGACTGCCCCGAAGGATCATCCATGATAATGGTCCGCAGTTTACAAGCCATGCATTCTATCGGTTTTGCGATAAGCACCGTATTCAGAATATCGCCTCAACGCCGTACAACCCGGCAGCAAATGGGTTAGCAGAGGCGTTCAACAAAACAATCATCAAACTGCTCAAGAAGTTCGTATCCTCCAACAAGCGCGACTGGAACGAGAAGCTCGGCGAGTGCTTATGGGCTTATCGCACCACGGTCCGAACAGCCACCGGAAATACGCCATTCTCCCTGGTATACGGGAGTGAGGCAGTCCTCCCCTTGGAGACACAGATCCCCTCACTACATGTCGCCCTCACACACCAATTGACAACCGATGATAACTACCGACGTCGGCTGCAAGAGTTAGAGGCCTTAGATGAAAAGTGCCTCCTAGCTCAGCAAAGGATCGAGCTATACCAAGCATGCATCTCAGGAGCCTTCAACAAGAAGGTCAAAATCAGAACATTCCAGGTAGACGATCTCGTCTTGGCAGTCCGGAGGCCAATGGTCATGACTCACAAGATCGCCGGCAAATTCCAGCCAAAGTGGGAGGGCCCATTTATCATTGAGACGGTATTCTCCAACGGTGCTTACCGCCTTGCAAAGCAAAACGGAGACTTGCTCATGCTGCCCATCAACGGCAAGTTACTAAAGAAATATTATGTCTAAACGACATTCGCTACAAGGTCGTCGAGTCATGTACCCGCTGGTACCACTGAACTCACACCCTCAGCATTTCAGATTATCGAGTCATGTACCGGCTGGTACCACTGAACTCACACCCACAATATTTCAAGATCATCGAGTCATGTACCTGCTGGTGCCCCTGAACTCACCCCTACATCCCCTTTAGATTATCGAGTTATGTACCCGCTGGTACCGCTGGACTCCCACTTTCTCAATATGTTAATTTACCGAGTTATGTACCCGCTGGTGCCTCTGAACTCACATTTCGGTCACTCTTTCAGATAGTAAGTCACGTATGATTATACCTCTGAACTTTCTTCCTGGAAGAGATCCTCCCTCATGATCCAATACCCGCACTCCCAGTGCACAAAAAGGGTAATCGATCCACAAATTTCCGAAAATGGACATGTCCTCATTACCTCTGAATCGTTTTCACTTCCACCAAAAACAAACCGCCCCTCACATAGAACCTCCACGTTCTCCTACCTCTGAGTCGTTCTATGTACTCCCTCTTCATTGAGCCCACTCCTGCCATGTCATCATTACCTCTGAGTGGGAAGGCTCCGTCGAAGAACCCTTCATGCTTGCCATGTCCACATTACCTCTGAGCAAGTATGTCGGTCTCCTTTCGACCTATTATCTGTACCTACAACCGGAGTACGACAAGGATAATAGGTCCACAAATGTCCGCTGTTGACCACGAATATCTTCCGTGAAACCTCCCCTGCCATGTCCTCACTACCTCTGAGCAGGAAGGTTCCACGGTAAAACCCTCATGCTTGCCATGTCCTCATGACCTCTGAGCAAATATGTTGGTTTTTCTTTTCACCCTATTATCTGTATCCCGAACCAGGGTACGCCAAGGATAATAGGTCCACAAATATTCCTTTGCTAAGCTTCTTAGCATAAATCTACTACCCTACCATGCCCCGGGAGTCCAGCTGCTCTACGGCATTCCTTTTTTTAAGCACCGAGAACATCCATGACCACTTTGCCACGGCTGTTCCGGACATCCTGTCCAAACTTGTTATCCGTACTTAAAACCAAGGTACGTCTAGGATAACAGGTCCACAAATAATCCCCAGCAAGTCCAATTCCGCAAACGCCACAAGTACAAGAAAGAGAAGATGAGTTGAAACATGCTCATTTATTCGGAATTCTAAGTACTACATCATTTGGGGATCACACCCCTTACAAAAAAAAGAGAAAAAGAGAAGCAAAAGAAAACAGACGGCTGATCACTACTCTGGGGCACATAACGCCCTGAGACGGTCTGTCAGCAAAACAACCGACCGCTCAAACCTCTGGGAGGCTCAACGCTCTGCCTCGCGGGTCAGCACCGCCTCATCCTCCAGATGAGCGTGAGCCTGCCAGTTATCTTCAAATTTCTTAAAAGCCCGCTCCAGGCTATCGGAAGATCGGGAAACCTTCTCGGCCTCCCGAACAATCGACTCCTGCTCCGCCTGAGCAGCCTCCAGCTCTGACTCTAAGAAGGCCAATTGCCTCTGGAGCCCAAGAATCCGCTCCTTCGTATCAGCAATTCCACGAGAAGCGGACTCTTCCCGAGCACGACAAGTCTGACTTCTACGACCCAGCTGGTCATACGAAGCGGAGAACTTATCAAGGTCCCCCCGTACAACTGGTCCAGCAGTATCTCGGGCTAGCTTAATCCTATCCCGAGCAGCAATGAGGAAGCCACGCTCCCGCTCAATCGCAGCAGGCAAGCCCGTCTGTCGTATCGCCAGTAGTTGGGTCACAAGCTGATCAGCCTCTGTCAGCTTAGGTTCCAGCAGTGCAGCCAATCCCACCCCGCCAGGAAGGGACTTCAAGGTTGCAATTTGACCCCGAGCGCACCGAAGAGATAGAGAAAATGGGGTCCCCCGTCCTATGGCAGCTTCTACGCCCCTTTGTAAATGACGATAGAAACTGTCGACCACGTCCTGCGTCGCCTCGTTCAGAGTTTTCGTGGAGGCCGGTGTCAACGGGAGCGTGGCTGGTAGCACCGAGGAAGATGCAACAGAATCCGCCGCTCCTGCTACGAGAGAAACCAGCTCCGTACGAAAGGACGCTTGAACAGCGGCCAACTCCTCTTCGGCAGCCTGTAAAACTTGAATACTCGGCAGGGTCGAGAGGTCGGCCTCCGGAGCCGTATAATCTGCAGAGGATGAGGTGGAGACCATCGCCAACCCCATTCCCATCGGCCCAGAGCTGGCAGGAGGCTCCTCGACGTGAGACGGCAAAGGAGAGGGAACGCTCCTTCCTCCCGTATCACGGCAGACCGAGCCTTCCCCAAGAACATCCACGGCGGGAAGTAAAGGGTCAGGACCTGCAGGGCCAAGGCAACCATGAATCGATTTGACCCGGAGGATATGTTGGTAGAGCAAATAAGCCCCCTCACTAGTTAATATCTGGCTTATCTTATCGGTGGGGGGGTGTGAAGGCCGAGATTCGCCTGCATCCACCATAGCCCCTTCATCAACAGCCTCCGAGTCAGGTACAATAGACTCCTCCGCCCTTGCATCCTCGGGAGGGGGCGCACCGAGATCAGTGCCGTATTGCTGAAAATCAGCAGTTTTAGGGACAGGTCCAAGGAAACCTTCGTCACCCCGGGCCGAGGTTTCAGCAACCTGGAAGCTTTCAGCCACCGCTGAGAGAGCACCCGCAGAAAGGATTGCGGCGCACACGCCGCTAATCAAAGCAGCAAGGGCCGGATCAGCTCCAGGGGAAATAGACGGTTCAGGAAAGGACGATTCACCAGACATCTACAAAGAAAAGCAATTGAGTCATATCTTCAGAAAAGAAGGAAACTACAACAAAGAGAAGGCTCCGATTTACCTCTGGAATGCCGTCTACATCCTCACCCTTCTCCGTAATAAGCAGTCTACGGGGACCGACCGCCGCTCTCTTTACAGAAAAAGTTACCCCTCCGCCAGTAGACTCACGCATGCCTCGCTTATGTGAGGGACCAGGCATGACGGGCGGTAGATCTACCCGTACCACCTCCGACACAAATGGTAACTGGTCCACTGCTTCATCAAATACAGCCGACGATTGATCCGTCATCATGTCACCTTCCATGACGGGGGACTGATCCGCCATTGCCTCGTCATCCGAAGAAAGGGAGTCTTCGTCGTCCCGTTCGTTGTCTTCCTCAATTGTGTCGAAGGACTCGAAATCGGGCGAAGGAACTCTATTCGTCCCTTTCTTCTTTGCTCTCGACGTCGCAGCCTTCTCCGCTAGGCGAGTGCCCACGATGAAGCTAGTCCTCGAGTCAAAATCGAGAGGAGGAGGATTCGCCGTAACATGATATAAGGCCGCCATATGCAGGATTTCTCCTATCACGTTTGCGGCAGGGACCAAGAAGCTAGTCCGAGTATGACAGGTGTCGTAGTAGCTCCATGCCCTAATACCGTCAAGAATGCTACCTTCAAATCCCAGGTGAGAACTGGGGTGCCCGAGGAATAGCTGACTATACCCAAATTGACGGGCAAACCTACTAGGCAAGTAGGGCTCCAAATACACAGTGTTGCGATTCCGGTAAACTAGATGTGCCGGGCGAATATTATGCAGCCAGAAACACATCTTTTCAGGCAAGAAATGAGGAGGTCCAACCCCATCAACATGAACACTCATCACCTCTTGATCAGTGAAATGAGGAACGGACACGAAGAAATTGTACCCGTCCACCCTCGCCAGCATACTCCGACACGCCGGCATGGTACTACATTCCCAAGGCTGGTGGTGATACTTGAAAAGAAACGCGTCGTCATCTGTAACGCCATCTCCCGTCCCAGGCCTCATCAAGGACTGATAATGCAGCAATAGCCATCCCAACAAGTAATGATAAGGCAATTCTACACGTTCAAAATCCATTGCCATGTCACAAGCAATAACCTTGGACGAGAAGGCGTGGAGACCATGCTGAATACTGCACACCATGGCAGAAAGAAGAGCCAGCCTGACCCCAAAGGCCAACTTCACGGCAGGAAGAATGAAGTGGCGACTGATCCTCTCAATAGAGCCTGTCCCTCCTGAGACCACGCAGTTGCACAGCCATACCATTAGAAACCCGGCCAAGAGTGCCTTCTCTGACAACCGCTGGGTACCATAACAAAAGTAGCTGAAGGAGTCAATCTGGCTCCCGAACCGGTCACTTTTAGACTTCGACCTCTTAGCGGTCGACACCAAGGCCTCTACTTTCCTAGGAGTTAAACAATCTCGGGAAGTAACCCGGCCAGCCGTGCTGAATTTGAAAAGATACGCGACCCAAGATTTAGTATGGGGAGAGTCCCCTTCCGAGCTGTCATTTTTCTGGATAGTCGTCCGGTGACAGGTGCTATGATGGCATAATAGTTCTTGATACACGGCGACGAAACCGGGGAACCGTCGATCCAAATCTTGGAGCTCCTCATTCGTCGGAGTATACACTTCGAAGGGTTCATCCCCCCAGGAGAGCTTGGAGACCGCATACATCTCGTGAAGAGCGAGCCCCAATTCTCCAACAGGGGTGAAAAAGGTCCCCTTTCGATGATTGTACATCTCCAGAAGGGCCATGAACAGTGGCTTATTAACGGGCAACCCGTGGCTGGTACTCCGGATAGCATCATAAAGGTTGACTCCCCGCAAAAACTCTTCGTACTTCCGCAGAATCCACGAGGTCAGATTAGCCCACGAGGGAATGGGGTGTAACCAGCTCGGCAGTACCAACCTGCCAATATGATAGGACCCTTTGCGAGCAAGCTGACTCAGGAAGATATCAGCCTGGGAGAATGAAAAGTTAGGACCGGGAATGTTGATGAAGGTACCCGGAACTAATCCCGTCACGGACCGACTGGCCGGATCTTTGACCGCGCGCACTGACCCAGTGGCTCTGTTATAACGGATGTTACCAACAAATATCCCTGGTCGGGTTGGAGTGAGGGTGTCCGGCATCTGCCTATCCAGAACGATCATATTGAACCACTCGAAAGGGAAATGGCGCTTCATAATAGGGATGTGAATTGGCATCCCGTCCAGGTCAAAATTCCAACTCTCAGAAACATCCAGCACTCGGGAGTTTTCTATGACCAACGCATCCCCAAAGAGAAAAACCGGTTTCAGATACTTCCCATCAGACTGCCCGGAGCTCATCATATCACCAAGAAATTGAAAAGATTGAACCCTGATAGCATTTAGTCGCTCCAAAGGTTCGTCAACAAGTAGCTGTTCGGACACTTGACGAACTAAGTCATCCCGATGTACGCCCGAGGCAAACTGACGGGAGCCTACCATAAGTTCCCCCGCAGGATTCACGGACAGATTCACTGAAGAAGAGGCAAAAGAAACAAAGTCAAAAAGATAGCTGAAACACAAAACTACATGATGCTTTTGCGGCTCAGTATAGCCTCATGCGGCTCGGTTTAAAAGGGTTTGAACAGATTAGTCTAAGTGAGCTTATGCGGCTCATTTTGAAAGAGCCCCTGCGGTCCAGAGCGAATAAGCTTATGCGGTTCCGTTCGAAAGGAACTCATGCGGCTCAGTGCGGAGAAATTTACGCGGATTCGAAGGGAGTATATGCGAATATGGTCCGATTTGAATAAGCTTATTCGGCTCGAAAAAGCTTATACGGCCCTGCGAGGATGAGCTTATGCGGTCCAGCGAGGATGAGCTTATGCGGTTCGGTTCGAAAATGTGCTTAAACGGCTCAGTTTGAAAGAGTTTGTGCGGTCCAAATCCTGATGAAGCTTATGCGACCTTAATAAAGAAGTAGTTATGCAAACCACTTTCATGCGGCTCAAACTTGGGTCATACCCCATGCGGCCCGAGCATAAGTCGGACACACAACATGCTTTGGAATATAAGCTCGCGCATAAAATATGCGGCGTAGCCATGGCGGTTCATATTAAAGAATCCTACCAGCAATAGGCGGGTGGACGTCAGGGTGAAAAGCAGGCGCGCCAGTCGACGGAGGTGCCGCCACGTTCGCCGCCGCAGTAGATAAAGATGCGGCCTTCTTGCCCTTCGCAGCCGCAGAGGATGATGCGGTCTTCTTGCCCGCAGCAGCAGCAGCCTTCTTAGGAGCCATTGTCGATCGATGAATAGAGAAGACGAAGAGCAAAGTCTGCAACAGGGGATTTGAGCAAAGAAAGAAGGTAAAGAAACCCAAGGGGACTAAAAGACTCTTATTTATAGGCGAAAGAGACCCATAAAACGAACAAACGTCTCGGATGATGCCTCGGATTACGCGCCGCTTCAAAAAATAAAGGCAAAAATGCTTCGGTCAAGGCATAACCGACCCTTGGGATCCTCCCCCAAAAGACGGCGTTAAATCAAGACGAATCAAGAGCATTTAATGAAGATTTGCACACGTAGTTAGGACACGTGGCAACGAGCCTATGCGGACAGATGAATCTATGCGGCTGGGACACTTATGCGGCATGAACGGGACCATGCTTCTTATTCAAAGTGTTTCAATTTTGCAAATTGAAAACTTTGAAGGGGGTCCTGTAGAAGCATGTAAAATATCAGAATAATGGTCCATGCGGCTCCGGATACGAAGCCCATGCGGCTCATATGGGAGCTGTCTTATACAGTTCAAAGGAAGAATCTCTGTCTCATGCGGCTCGAGAGTGTATGCGGTTCAGCAGGAATATGCGGCTCGATCCATGCTACGTGTCCCCCCTGTGATCCTTTCCTACAGCTGGCCCTTTGAATAGTGGCCTCATTTAATGCTCTGACATGATTTAACGACTGTGGCGGCTCTGGCATAAAGTGTCATAATGGCTCTGCCATAATGACAGACGCTTCGGGAAAAGAAGAAGATCTCTGACCCGATCCGTCAGAAATCCTAGGTTGCCATGTGGAAAATCTCATGCGGCTTAAATAGAGAACAGCTTCATGCGGCTCACTGAGAAGTCACCCTATTTAACTAGCAGAAATCAGCCATATGCGGCCCACTGAGAGCTCAACCCCTGCGGCTCAATACAACGTTAGCTCATGCGGCTCGTAAAGACTATACATATGCGGCTCATTGACAGTTCGCTTCCTGCGGTTCGATGAAGCATTGTCCTATGCGGCTCACGAAGAGTATCTCCCTGCGGTTCAAGTGTTGCCCGTCCTATGCGGCTCTGGCAGGACCCACAATCAAAATACGTGGCATCGGATCAATCAACGATTTAACCGAATCTCAATAAATATATTTGACATCATCATCATAATTACTGAGATCAAGGCATATCATTTATCATCAAGCCAACGGGACACGTGGCGAGCAATCGGATATTGGTAGAATCCATCATGGAGATTTAAAGCAGTTAACATTAATTGCTCACAAGATTCGGTACTATCCTCATTAATGGCCGAGATTCATTGTAATCAGGATCAAGGGTTCAGATAGATTGAAGGAGCGCCGACATTCCAAACAAATGATCATTAGTAAACCCTAATGATCATACCCCACTCTTATAAATAGCCAGCATCATTTCTTTGCACAGGGGCCGGCAACAAAAAGAATAAAAATATACAGAGTCAGAGAGAGAGAGAGAGAGAGAAGCCAGGAGAGCAACAGAGGAGCAAAAAGAGCACTTCTTCGTCAATGCCAACCATCTTTTCACAAGGAGCCAAGGCTGCATGCCGATCATCCAAGGAGTAAGGCAGGGCTGCCGTCGCCTTCCCGAGCCTCTATCGTCACCCTCCAAAATCTAAAATAAACAATTGTACTTAGATTGCTGTACCTAGGTTTTCGTCCCTAGGCTTTTTTTGTACAAGCGAGCTTGTATTGTGAGTCTAAGTTCAGTCCTCCGATAATTATTCTGTACTTTTACAATCAACAGCAAACAATGACGTCGCTAATAGCGACTAATTTAGCGACGTTAGTAACGAACGTCGCTAAATTCTAATTAAATTAAATTCCCCCCTCCCCCGATTCATTTTCCCTAATCCATTTTACTATCTCACTCTCTCCCTCTGGCGCTCTCACTCTCACTCTCTCCGGCGCACTTACTCTCTCCGATGACTCTTACTCTCTCCGACGACTCTCCTCCGGTACGTGACTCTCTCTCTCTCTCTATTTTTGGTGTTAGTGGTTGGGGGGGTACTGGTGGCTCGGGAGAGGGACAGGGGGTACGGGTGGTTGGGGGTGAGGAATGGTTAGGGGTAGGGCAGGGGGGTGAGGAGGGGGGCTGGGGGGAGGGAAGGGTTAGGGTTCGGGTTAGGGGTAGATGTGTGGGGGGGGCGGCTGGGGGATGAGGGCAGGGGGGGTTGGAGGAGGGGAGGGGAGGGTTATGGTAAGGGTTCGGGTTAGGGTTAGGGGTGGTTGGTGGGGGAGGGGAGTAGGGGGTGAGGGAGGCTGGTGGGGGAGGGGTTAGGGATAGGGTTAGGGTTAGGGGTGGTGTAGGGGGGAGGGGTGCGGGGGGGGGGGGGGGGCTGGGTCAGGGGCACCGATAGTGCCAAAAAATCTGATAATTTAGTAATAATTATTTATTTTTCGACACCGAAAAATCTGATACTCCGATTCGAAACCACGTACCGATAATGCCGATATTTGTAACACGTAGTTTTGTTGGTTGGTTAATGCCGTCGTCTATTTTTCTTGATCCCGATACTCATAGGAATGGTCCCGAGTCACGGCCGTAGTATGTAGTATATTCGTTTTAGTTTATAGTATATTCGTTTTAGTTTTGAAGTTTTAGTTTTGAAATTTATTCGTTTTAGTATGTAGTATGTAGTAGGAATGGTCCCGACTCATAGGAATGGTCCCGAGTCACGACCGTAGTATGTAGTATGTAGTATATTGATTTTAGTTTTGATGTTTATTCATATTTGCAGATATCTAGAAATGGCTATATCCATGTATCTGCTAGAACGTTCGTGGATGTACAACCGCATTCGAGATGACAGGTGCGGTGTGCGAGATGAATACATCGTCAGAGTAGAATAATTTCTCCAATTTACGAAAGCGTTTTCTCAATCCATGGACGGCATGGACATTAAGTACCTGTAATGACCATTTTTGTATTACGTATTTTGTATACGTGTACGTATTTAGACCCGAGTTACAAGCTTGATTTATTTTGGCATTTTCTTGATTGGTTTATCTTGACTTGGTTCGGCTTGGTTTTGTATGGTTCGGTTCTTTTTATATATATATGAACCAAACCACTCCCACCTACCACATTCAATAAATATCCCACCTACCACCACCACTCTCAATAAATATCCCACTAGCATTTCTCTCTCTTCATTACCTCTTCTTCCCCACCATTACTTCTTCAACCACCAGAGAGAGAGAGAGTGGGAGAGCTTAGGCAAGTGCACCTTGCTTCATGGAGGAAGTCCATTTTTATTGTTCTATTGTCTTCCTCATGTGTTTCTAAACCACTTTAGTACTTGTCATTTTTCATTTCCATGGTTAAATTTTGTAGATCTAGCTTTGTAGTATTTTTGGTTTTCAGGGCTTTTGATCCATCACACTTGCATATTTGCTAAGTTGATGATACCATTATTGCAGAGAAGTTCGTTAGGTCCAATTTGACCTATGAGAATTTTTGCATGAGCCGCATGGGCATTGTAGCACTGAGCCGCATGGCCCTTGCAGCATGCAAATGTAAAAGACTAGCCGCATAAGCATTCAAGATTTCATTTATTGCATTACTCTAATAATGAGCCGCATATGGCTTACTTCATGAAGGAGCCGCATAGGCTTTATCATGACTGCAATAAATGCGTTCACACTAAGGCATTCTAATGCATTAAATAATATAGCATTTCCAATCAATTAACAAGTGCTTGGAACACCGAGCAGTAAGAATAGATGCCTCCCAAGCATCCACGTGCCCCAGGAAATTAATGCCTTAACACCAATGTACTTGCTTGTGCATTGCTTGGGCTGCCAATGCATAGCCTCATACAACACATCCCAAGCTGCATGTATTCTTTCCTGAATTGCATTTTTGCGTGCAAATTTTTACTGAGCCGCATAGCCCTCCCCCTAATAAATGCATGTAAAGTTTGTTTTTCTCCTAATGCATTTTTTGCATAGCCTTTTCCTGGAGAGAGAGCCGCATACATATTAATTAATATTTTTTGCATTTAAGTCCATCAGCCTCCAAGGCCCCGAGCCGCATGAGAAATGCATTAGATGCATTTTTGCATTTAAGTCCACCAGCCTCCAAAGCCTCGAGCCGCATGAGAAATGCATTAAATGCATTTTTGCACTTAAGTCCACAAGCCTCCAAAGCATCAGCCGCAGAGCATTATTTTAACACTTTAGCTTAAGCTTGCTTTAATGCTTGGCTGAAAGCAATTCCTAAGCATTATTTTAATGCTTGGGGATGAAAAGCAAATCGTAAGCATTAAATTAATGCTTTGGCTGAAGCATTGGCTTAAGCAAATGCTTTGCCATTATTTTAATACTTTGGCATTATTCTAATGCTTTGGCATTATCATTTGCTTAGGCATTATTTTAACACATTAATTATTCAAGCATTACTTTAATGCATTAATGCATTAAATTAAGCACTTTTTGCATGGCCATCTAATTGTTAGCCGCATGTGTATTACTCGCTTGCATGCACTACAGGCAGCTTGCTGCAGCCGCATATGCACTGTTGCATGGCCTTGCATAAATTGCTTGAAGGCTCATATATTGGCCGCATACGGCCAATTCGGTTGCACGTCTGCTTGTGCCATATTAAATTTTAAGTGTGTTCTCTGACACGATGGTGACCCGTTGAGGTGCACTTTTGACAAGACATGATAGTGGCCCGACGCGGCGCACTCCTAACAATGAACATGACATGACAAGATTGAATGGCCTGGACACCGTGGATGATTGCGTTCGTACAATTAAACCAATAGTGGTTGCATCATGTCTAGAACAGGGATCCCTGAGTACCACGGTCAGGGGTACCCACTGTAAATGGCTAAGGCTAATAACTAGAATAATTCAGTAGTCATGAGAGATTTCCCCAGCTACAGGCGATCCCGTTATCCCGGCCACCATTGTGGGACTTGCAGCCTGCCGACGAGTAGGGCACAAGTCTAGATTTACTGATATGTGGAAAAGAACGATGCACTATTTAATGAACCCAAGTCGCCTGGATAACCTGGATTAGCTGCAGGGCTTGTGACTGGAGGATTATCTCACTGCATGTTGTGGCAATTTAGTTAGCTAATGTAGAAAGCCGTAGACACTGATTGGCCGAAATCGATTGTATGGTGTGGTTTCAGTGCTCGATTATTGCAAGCTTGATCGCATGATTGTCACTCCTAACAATAAAGATCAGAGGCTAAGTTCGGTTCAGGCGAAGGGTTACAACCCCGGTCCTTGTTTGGTTTAAGGGTTGTAACCTGGCTCCCGGAGCAGTTCTGAGTCCTCTCTTCGTTTATTGTATTATTGCACCCCACGTCATGCTTGTAATGCTCTACCTTAACAACAAGATTGGAGACGGGGTTCTATTCAGGTGAAGGATTACAACCCCGGTCCTTGTTTGGTTTAAGGGTTGTGACCTGGCTGCTTGAATAGTCCCCTCGCACTCCATTATGATTGTTGTTATTCTTTTACTTCAAGTTATTTAACTGCTTTAGTGTATTTTTTGTTGTGCTGATTTTAGTTCTTAAGTGAAGCCTTCCTTGTGGCACTTGCTCTTTCTGGGATCTGACCCAGCTGGTTTTGTGTGGCCAAATTTCGGAGCTACCTCAGAGGTTCTACCGACCTTCCAGCCCGATGGTGACCATCAGGCATGACCAGGGCAACGAGTGGGTTTATTTTTGCTCTCCCACTCTATTGTAAAAAATTATATTTTGAGGCGTTTAGCCGGCGAGAACCTGTTAGCTCGTATCGTATACCTTAATATTGTCTGCCTACGGGCTGTAACATGATTAACAGATCCTAGGGTTGATCATGTATGACTAATCTCTTGCTAGTCATCACATTTTGTAACGACTAGCTTCATGATCAGCTGGATATGTAATATTTGGGACGCCTTATTATTGTATATTTGGTGATCTTACGTCTTGTAACTTTACTTGCTTGCTTGAGATTGAGACAAGGAGGCATGTTGTTGACCATAAGAGACTGATGGATTGTAGTTAAACCCTCATGTATCTAGACAGCCGTGACCGTATAGTGGGATAGATTTCATTTCATTATACGTAGCTGGCTGTGTATGCCCCCGCTCTCCAGTATTATGGTTCTGGGGCGTTACATGGTTTAAGTGGTGGCCCATGCAGGTCTTGTAAGATCAAGATATGTGAGGGTTTACCGAATAGATGTCTCAATCAGCTCTCGTCTTTGATCTCTGCCCATATTTTCTAATCCCTGAGATTCTCAACCTGAACACATGCTTGTATCGTTGAATCTGTCTTGGTCCTTCCTTATTGTTCCCTATGTCGTCTTCTTCAGCGGCATTGTTCCTGGACCTGCCGATCAACAAGGTGAAGCGCTTTCCGTGGACCAGCAGCAACAAGAAGACCAGACCCAGCACTCAGGAGCAGCCTCCAGGGCCATGCCTTCCAGAGATCCAGAACCCCCGGTACAGTCAGCCCAGCCCGCGAGGCAGGATGATGGAGCCTTGGTAGGACTTATCAGAGAGTTGCTTGCATCGTAGGATCGTCGAGGAGATGCCTTGCATCAGGCTGTAGCAGATGCTCTGGGCAGAGGTGGACAGCATGGAAACAGTGCGGCGAACAGTTTCAAGCGCCTGAATCCTCCATTCTTCGATGGCAGCGAAGACGCTATCACTGCTGATGCATGGCTTCAGGACACAGAGGTGGTATTGCAGGCCGCGAAGACCCCAGAAGATGAGAAGGTGGCCGTGGTGCACCTGCAGTTATTGGATCTAGCCGCAGCTGGTGGGCGGCGCAGGCCGTTGGGTTGTTGACGCCTATTGCCTGGGCAGTATTCCGTGAGCGGTTCCGGACCAAGTACTTCGATGCGGTGGCTCGGTACGATCTTCAGACCAAGTTCACCAATTTGAAGCAGATGGGCAGGACGGTCGATGGATATGCGGCCGAGTTTTCCAGGCTTAGTCGGTTTGCTCCCACCTTGGTGGCGACCGAGTTCGATAGAGCCCAGCGATTTCAACAGGGACTCCACCTGGAGATTTTGCTGGCGGTGGAGCAGTTCGAGCATCAGACTTCTGATACGGTATTGAGGGTAGCTAGGAGGCATGAGTATACCTCCCAGACAATTGTGGACAGAACCGGAGGTCGAAAGCGATCTCACGGCCAGATGAATCAGTCGTCAGCTCCAGCCCCGGCAGCTAGAGCCTTGACCATTGGAGCTCCGAGAAGGGCAGCTTCAGTTACGTCGGTTCAGCATTCAACGTCGATGCACCCTCAACAGCAGAAGCAGAAGCAGTCTTCCCCCATGGGCTGCTCTTATTGTGGGAAGCCTGGACACGTTGTTTCAGAGTGTCGCAAGGCTAGAGGATTGTGTTTGCTTTGTGGAGCGCCAGACCACAAGGTAGGGTCCTGCCCGTTCAGGACTGACTCATCACCAGCCAGGACCAATTCATCAGTGAGGGGACCAGCCCCTTTACCAGTCCAGCAGCAGTTTCCATCCCCAAGGCCATTGTCGACGCAGACCCAGGCTTTTCATCAGCAAAGGCCTCAGCAGTTTGCCCAGGCGCAAGCCCAGAATAGGCAGCGAGGATTCCAGCAGAGAGGGCCGGCACCCAGAGGACATGGTCAAGTGTTGGCTTTGACCATGGGAGAAGAAGGAGTGGCACCAGGTGAGGTAGTGGCAGGTACTATTTTCATCAACACATTTCCCGCTTCAGTGTTATTTGATTCTGGTGCATCACATTCATCCATGTCTGCACGATTTACGACACGGATAGGACTGGAGCCCGAGTCGTTATCAGTAAGACTCAATATACTTACTGGTAATGGTCTTGTGGGAGTAGATAGAGTGTTTTTCTCGTGTCGAATCGTGGTTAGCGGTAGAGAGTTTCCCGCTAGGCTGATAGAATTCCCGATGGCCGATTATGATGTGGTCTTAGGGATGGATTGGTTGAGAGACCAGTATGCTAGGATAGACTGCCATATTGGCAGGGCTGTTTTTAGCATTCCAGGCGAGCCGGAGTTTTCCTTTTCTCGAGGCGAAGTTGAACCTTCTCCTCCAGTATTGCGGATGGCCGTAGCAGCAGTGCAGTTACCCCGGATAGTCGAGAAATTTTCAGACATTTTTTCGGAAGAGCTTCCAGGGATGCCACCAGAACGGGAGATCGAGTTCACTATCGACTTGATTCCCGGGACAGCACCAGTGTCAGAGAGAGTCTACAGGATGGCGCCGTCAGAATTGGAGGTATTGTACAAGATGATTGAAGAACTTCGGACCAAGGGATTCATTCGTGCAAGTGGATCGCCTTGGGGAGCCCCGATGCTTCTTGTGAAAAAGAAAGATGGTACGTCCAGATTATGTGTTGACTATCGTACCTTGAACTCAGTAACAATCAAGAATAGATATCCCCTCCCAAGGATAGATGACTTGTTTGATCAACTCAAAGGAGCGGCAGTATTCTCGAAGATTGATTTGCGGTCAGGGTACCACCAGATCAGAGTCAGAGAGCAGGACATCCCGAAGACAGCTTTTCGATCTAGATATGGGCATTGGGAGTTCCTTGTTATGCCCTTTGGGGCAACCAATGTGCCAGCAGTATTCATGGACCTCATGAATCGTATCTTCATGCCTTATTTGGATCAGTTCGTGATCGTATTCATAGACGATATCCTGGTCTACAGCAAGAGTGAAGCGGAGCATGAGCAGCATCTTAGAGTTGTCCTCCAGATTCTTCGAAAACACCAGTTGTATGCCAAGTTTAGTAAATGTGAGTTTTGGCTCGATCGCATTTCATACTTGGGTCATATCATCACCAAGGGTAGAGTAGAAGTGGATCCTCAGAAGATAGTGGCTATCGAAACCTGGCCAGTGCCCCGTACAGTTGCAGAAGTTCGCAGTTTTCTTGGATTAGCCGGCTATTACCGGAGATTTGTTTCGGACTTTGCTCGGATTTCAGCGCCATTGACGTAGTTGACCCGCAAGGATGTGCAGTTTGCTTGGACAGCAGAGTGTCAAGAATCTTTTGAGAAGCTGAAGTGAGGCTTGATGACGGCACCCGTCCTCACACTTCCAGATGGGACTGAAGGATTTTCAGTGTACTGTGACGCTTCAAGCAAGGGTTTAGGGTGTGTTTTGATGCAACATGGGAAGGTAATAGCTTATGCGTCACGTCAACTTCGTGATCATGAGAGGAATTACCCAACCCATGACTTGGAGCTGGCAGCTGTAGTGTTTGCACTTAAGTTGTGGAGACACTACTTGTATGGAGATAGGGTGGAGATATTCACCGACCACAAGAGCCTGAAGTATGTTTTCACCCAGAAGGACCTTAACATGCACCAGAGAAGATGGCTAGATCTACTTGTGGATTATGATGTCAACCTACAGTATCATCCTGGGAAGGCCAACGTGGTGGCAGATGCATTAAGCAGAAAAGCCGGAGTTTACCTTCTGACAGCGCAACCAGAGTTGTTAGCAGATCTTCAGAAGACGGGTATAGAAGTTGTCCTTCCTACTAATATGGCATTGATGGCCAGCATGCAAGTGCAGTCCAGTATAGTTGAGAGGATCAAGATAGCTCAGTCCTCCGATTCTAAGCTTCAGCGGCTTAGAGTAGAATGTGAAGCAGGACAACGACCAGAATTATGCCTTCATGAAGATGGTACACTGCGACATGGTAAGCGTCTTTGTGTACCTAGTGGAGATATCAGACAGGAGGTAATGGCGGAAGCCCACAGTTCTCAGTATTCGATTCATCCCGGTGGCACGAAGATGTACCGTGATATCCGTCAGCACTTCTGGTGGAATGGCATGAAGAGGGAGATAGCTCGGTTTGTCTCTCGGTGTTTAGTTTGCCAACAAGTCAAGGCTGAACACCAGAGGCCAGCTGGACTTCTTCAGCCCTTGCCAATTCCAGAATGGAAGTGGGAGCATGTAACCATGGATTTTGTGACTGGATTACCTAGATCCCCAGCCGGTAGAGATGCTATTTGGGTTATAGTTGACAGGCTTACAAAGGTGGCTCACTTTCTCCCGTTCAAAGTGGGTCAATCGACAGCTCAGCTAGCAGAGATGTACCTCCGGCAGATTGTCAGATTCCACGGAGTACCAGTTAGTATCACCTCGGACCGAGATTCGAGATTCACATCACACTTTTGGCGTAGCTTGCAAGAGAGTTTGGGAACTCGCCTCCAGTTCAGCTCAGCATATCACCCGCAGACAGATGGTCAGTCGGAGCGCACGATCCAGACTCTTGAGGATATGTTGAGATCTTGCACACTCGACTTCGGTGGTTCGTGGGAAGATCACCTGTACCTGGTGGAGTTCTCTTACAACAATAGTTTCTAAGCCAGTATCCAGATGGCTCCGTTCGAGGCGCTGTATGGAAGAAAGTGCAGATCCCCACTAGCATGGGATGATGTGGGAGAGAGACAGATGCTTGGTCCAGAGATGATCGCTCAGACAGTTGAAGTGGTCAGGAGAGTTAGAGATCATCTTCGCGTTGCACAAGATCGTCAGCGCCATTGGGCCGATTCTCATCGGCGTCCCCTTGAATTTTCGGTCGGCGACCATGTATTCCTGAGGATCTCGCCTAACCGTGGCGTCATTCGTTTCGACGTACGGGGAAAGCTTAGTCCTAGGTATATAGGACCGTTCGATATTCTGGAGCGAGTAGGAGACGTATCCTATCGTCTCGCTCTTCCACCGTCTCTGAGTGAGGTGCATGACGTGTTCCACGTATCCCAACTACGACGGTATATTCCAGACCTGAGCCACATCCTGGACCATTCGGAATTGGTTGTTGGTACCAACCTTTCGTATGAGGAGAGGCCCGTATCCATATTGGACCAAAGAGAGAAGATACTCAAGAACAAGACTATCAAGTTAGTCCGTGTTGCTTGGGGTCATCACTCTTTGGGAGAGTCAACGTGGGAGCGTGAGGATGATATTCGATCGCGATATCCCGACCTGTTTGACTCGTGAGGTATAATATCTTTCCTATGCATCATGTCTTCGATTCCTTGCTTGTACGAATAATTGCTTGATTGCTTGACTAGTATAGCTTGCCTGTGAGTAGTATAGCTTGTCCTTGCAATCTCTAGCCACTTGATTAAATTCCGAGGACGAAATTCTTTTAAGGTGGGTAGAGTTGTAATGACCATTTTCGTATTACGTATTTTGTATACGTGTACGTATTTAGACCCGTGTTACAAGCTTGATTTATTTTGGCATTTTCTTGATTGGTTTATCTTGACTTGGTTCGGCTTGGTTTTGTATGGTTCGGTTCTTTTTATATATATATGAACCAAACCACTCCCACCTACCACATTCAATAAATATCCCACCTACCACCACCACTCTTAATAAATATCCCACTAGCATTTCTCTCTCTTCATTACTTCTTCTTCCCCACCATTACTTCTTCAACCACCAGAGAGAGAGAGAGAGTGGGAGAGCTTAGGCAAGTGCACCTTGCTTCATGGAGGAAGTCCATTTTTATTGTTCCATTGTCTTCCTCATGTGTTTCTAAACCACTTTAGTACTTGTCATTTTTCATTTCTATGGTTAAATTTTGTAGATCTAGCTTTGTGGTAATTTTGGTTTCCAGGGCTTTTGATCCATCACACTTGCATATTTGCTAAGTTGATGATACCATGATTGCAGAGAAGTTCGTTAGGTCCAATTTGACCTATGAGAATTTTTGCATGAGCCGCATGGACATTGTAGCACTGAGCCGCATGGCCCTTGCAGCATGCAAATGTAAAAGACTAGCCGCATAAGCATTCAAGATTTCATTTATTGCATTACTCTAATAATGAGCCGCATATGGCTTGCTTCATGAAGGAGCCGTATAGGCTTTATCATGACTGCAATAAATGCGTTCACACTAAGGCATTCTAATGCATTAAATAATATAGCATTTCCAATCAATTAACAAGTGCTTGGAACACCGAGCAGTAAGAATGGATGCCTCCCAAGCATCCACGTGCCCCAGGCAATTAATGCCTTAACACCAATGTACTTGCTTGTGCATTGCTTGGGCTGCCAATGCATAGCCTAATACAACACATCCCAAGCCGCATGCATTCTTTCCTGAATTGCATTTTCGCGTGCAAATTTTTACTGAGCCGCATATCCCTCCCCCTAATAAATGCATGTAAAGCTTGTTTTTCTCCTAATGCATTTTTTGCATGGTCTTTTCCTGGAGAGAGAGCCGCATACATATTAATTAATATTTTTTGCATTTAAGTCCACCAGCCTCCAAGGCCCCGAGCCGCATGAGAAATGCATTAGATGCATTTTTGCATTTAAGTCCACCAGCCTCCAAAGCCTCGAGCCGCATGAGAAATGCATTAAATGCATTTTTGCACTTAAGTCCACAAGCCTCCAAAGCATCAGCCGCAGAGCATTATTTTAACACTTTAGCTTAAGCTTGCTTTAATGCTTGGCTGAAAGCAATTCCTAAGCATTATTTTAATGCTTGGGGATGAAAAGCAAATCGTAAGCATTAAATTAATGCTTTGGCTGAAGCATTGGCTTAAGCAAATGCTTAAGCATTATTTTAATGCTTTGGCATTATTTTAATGCTTTGGCATTATTTTAATGCTTTGGCATTATCATTTGCTTAGGCATTATTTTAACACATTAATTATTCAAGCATTACTTTAATGCATTAATGCATTAAATTAAGCACTTTTTGCATGGCCATCTAATTGTTAGCCGCATGTGTATTACTCGCTTGCATGCACTACAGGCAGCTTGCTGCAGCCGCATATGCACTGTTGCATGGCCTTGCATAAATTGCTTGAAAGCTCATATATTGGCCGCATACGGCCAATTCGGTTGCACGTCTGCTTGTGCCATATTAAATTTTAAGTGTGTTCCCTGACACGATGGTGACCCGTTGAGGTGCACTTTTGACAAGACATGATAGTGGCCCGACGCGGCGCACTCCTAACAGTGAATATGACATGACAAGATTGAATGGCCTGGACACCGTAGATGATTACGTTCGTACAATTAAACCAATAGTGGTTGCATCATGTCTAGGACAGGGATCCCTGAGTACCACGGTCAGGGGTACCCACTGTAAATGGCTAAGGCTAATAACTAGAATAATTCAGTAGTCATGAGAGATTTCCCCAGCTACAGGCGATCCCGTTATCCCGGCCACTATTGTGGGACTTGCAGCCTGCCGACGAGTAGGGCACAAGTCTAGATTTACTGATATGTGGAAAAGAACGATGCACTATTTAATGAACCCAAGTCGCCTGGATAACCTGGATTAGCTGCAGGGCTTGTGTCTGGAGGATTATCTCACTGCATGTTGTGGCAATTTAGTTAGCTAATGTAGAAAGCCGTAGACACTGATTGGCCGGAATCGATTGTATGGTGTGGTTTCAGTGCTCGATTATTGTAAGCTTGATCGTATGATTGTCACTCCTAACAATAAAGATCAGAGGCTAAGTTCGGTTCAGACGAAGGGTTACAACCCCGATCCTTGTTTGGTTTAAGGGTTGTAACCTGGCTCCCGGAGCAGTTCTGAGTCCTCTCTTCGTTTATTGTATTATTGCACCCCACGTCATGCTTGTAATGCTCTACCTTAACAACAAGATTGGAGATGGGGTTCTATTCAGGTGAAGGGTTACAACCCCGGTCCTTGTTTGGTTTAAGGGTTGTGACCTGGCTGCTTGAATAGTCCCCTCGCACTCCATTATGATTGTTGTTATTCTTTTACTTCAAGTTATTTAACTGCTTTAGTGTATTTTCTATTGTGCTGGTTTTAGTTCTTAAGTGAAGCCTCCCTTGTGGCACTTGCTCTTTCTGGGATCTGACCTAGCTGGTTTTGTGTGGCCAGATTTCGGAGCTACCTCAGAGGTTCTACCGACCTTCCAGCCTGATAGTGACCATCAGGCATGACCAGGGCAACGAGTGGATTTATTTTTGCTCTCCCACTCTATTGTAAAAATTATATTTTGAGGCGTTTAGCCGGCGAGAACCTGTTAGCTCGTATCGCATACCTTAATATTGTCTGCCTACGGGCTGTAACATGATTAACAGATCCTAGGGTTGATCATGTATGACTAATCTCTTGCTAGTCATCACATTTTGTAGCGACTAGCTTCATGATCAGCTGGATATGTAATGTTTGGGATGCCTTATTATTGTGTATTTGGTGATCTTACGTCTTGTAACTTTACTTGCTTGCTTGAGATTGAGACAAGGAGGCTTGTTGTTGACCATAAGAGACTGATGGATTATAGTTAAACCCTCATGTATCTAGACAGCCGTGACCGTATAGTAGGATGGATTTCATTTCATTATACGTAGCTGGCTGTGTATGCCCCCGCTCTCCAGTATTCTGGTTCTGGGGCGTTACAGTACCCATGTGCAAAATGTCGGAACATGAAGTTTCAACCAGAATTGGATGTGACGTATCACTTATACACAAAGGGTTTCCTTCCGAATTAGTACCAATGGACCACACACAAAGAGCTTGTACCTTTAGCATTCCAGGCGGAGCCTTATGTGAAGCCTTATATGAATGTCCACAATCGAACTGGTGTCGACAATGAGTACGTGAACATGGTCTTCGACGCTGCGGGGCCTAGTTTCGATCCATACAATCGTGACGCAGCTGAGGAGGCACTGAATGCCGATGCCGCAAAGTTTATGGAGTTGCTGGAGAATGCAAGGACTCCTTTGTACCCTGGCTGTGAGGACCATTCACCGTTAGAGGTGATCACTCGACTCTTGAGCATAAAGTCTGACTTTAACATGTCTCAAGAATGCTACAATAGAGTGCTAGAGTTGATTACCGATATCTTGTTGGAGGGTGCCAAGTTACCGAAAGACTTCTACCGCTCTAAGAGGATGGTGAGATCCCTCTGGATGGGATACGATAAGATCGATTGCTGTCAGAACGGATGCATGCTTTACTACAGAGATCACAAAGATGCAGAAGTGTACGGATTCTGTGGTGTTGATCGCTATAAGCCAACTGCTGCAGGCAAGTCTAGAAGACCGACTGCTTCAATGCACTACTTGCCGTTGATGCCGTGGTTGTAGAGGTTGTTCATGGTGAAAGAGACTGCCGAAAATATGAGTTGCACAAGCGACAACAGACCGAAGGAGTGTTGGATCGCCCATGTGATGGAGAAGCGTGGAAGCACTTCCATCGAGCATATCCTAATTTTGCTTCTGATGCACGTAATGTAAGGTTGGGGCTTTGCTCTGATGATTCCACCCCATTTGGTCTTTCAGGCTTCCAATATTCATGCTGGTCGGTAATCCTCACTTCGTACAACCTACCGTCTTGGATGTGCATGAAAACACCTTACATATTCTTAACTATTATCATCCCCAGTCCGAACAACCCGAAGAGGAACATCGACGTGTACTTACAGCCGTTGATAGATGAGTTGAAGCAGCTATGGGAAACAGGGGCGTACACGTATGATGCTTCGAAAAAATAGAATTTTTAGATGCGGGCAGCACTAATGTAGACAATCAACGACTTTTCGACTTATGGAATGTTATCTGGATGGAGCACTCATGGTCGGATTTCATGTCTGTATTGCATGGACCGCACTAAGGCTTTTCTTTTGAGACATGGAGGAAAGCCATGCTTTTTTGATTGTCACTGACAGTTCTTGCCGAAAGACCATCCGTACCGTAGGAACAGAACTGCATTTCGTGTCGGAGCTATGGAGAAGGGCGATCCACCGCCATTGAAGATCCTACAACGAGCAGCCGTTGAGAGGGATTTGGTGAAGATCATAACTGGACCAAAAGGAGTATATTCTGGGATCTGCCATATTGGAGCACAAATCTGATTAGACATAACCTTGACGTCATGCATATCGAGAAGAACGTATTTGATAACATAATTAATACTGTTGGACGTCAAGGGAAAGACAAAAGATAATCAGAAGGCTAGATTGGACTTAGCCGAAATATGCAGACGCCCTACATTGCACATGATAGACAACGGGAAGGGAAAGCTTTTACGGCCTAAGGCAATCTACTCGCTGGATAAGGAGGACAAAGTGAGACTTTGTAGATGGATCCAGAACTTGAAATTTTGGACGGATACGTCTCCAATCTAAGAAGATGTGTCGACATAAAGGAGTGTAAACTGACCAGAATAAAGAGCCACAATTGCCACGTATTCAAGGAGAGGTTAATTCCTGTTGCATTTCGAAAATTATTACCGTCGGTAGTCTGGGATCCATTAACAGAGCTTAGCATATTCTTCAGAGATCTTTGTTCTTGTAAGTTGCTCGTCGATCGTTTAGAGAAGCAAGAGAAGGACATTGTAACACTTTGCAAACTTGAAAGAGTTTTTCCTCCTGCATTCTTCGACTCAATGGAGCATTTGCCGATTCATCTTATCCATGAGGCTCTTGTTGCTGGACCTGTCGGTTATCGTTGGATGTACCCGTTCGAGCGACAGTTGAACCACCTCAAGAGGAAGGTGAAAAATAAGGCACGGGTGGAGGGTTCTATTTGTGAAGCATATGTCCTTGAGGAGATTTCAAACTTCTGTTCCATATATTTTTAGCCTCATATTGCTACAAACAGAACAAGGGCTCCCAGAAATGACGACGGCTATAAAGTTGGTATTGAGGCAAAGCTGAAAGTATTTACTGCCAACGAAAACCATCTGGTAAAATGAAAAAAAGATATCTAAATGACGACGAGGTTAGCGCTGCAATATTATATGTATTGCTCAACTGCGTCGCAGCTCAGTCAGATGACGAGCTGTAGATGAGGGCCATTGGTGGCATGCATAGGGGTACGTACTATGGTACGGGCTCCTACGGTGCCTTCATTACATCACAGGCCTCTATGACCGCCACTAGTGTGCCCGGCCCCACACAGACTGAGGAGTCGCTCTGCCACCAGCAGAGTGTCGATGCGCAGATCGCAGCTCTGCGTGACGAGATGCTACAGATGATGGGGGGCCGCATACAGATGATTCTGCGCTCATCTCACGCTTCGAGAGGCTTGAGGAGACTATTGAGGCGCTGCGACAGATGACCCACGCTACGCAGGAGGTTACGTAGCGTTTAGTCGAGCAGATGCAGCAGTTCCAGGAGATGGCTACGGAGCGACCGTCTGCTGGTACGCCGGAAGCATCGTCTACATCCGGCGGTGCACGGGAGGACATGCTCGTCCACCTGTTGTCACTGAAGGAGTATCAGACGATCCTGTCGTTGCGACGACAGTCATCTGGTGGCGCTCCTCCTTCAGCTCCGGCTCCAGCACCTGGTCCAGCTCCAGCATCGGGTCCAGCTCCAGGCGATCAGTAGTTTCTTTTTTGCATTTTCGGACTGTATTATATTTTTTATTTTGTACGTATTTGGGGATATTTACTTTGTTCGTTGAAGATATTGACTTTGTACGTATTTACGGATATTGACTTTGTTCGTTGAGGATATTATATATTGACATTGTTCGTTGCGGATAGTATTTTTCTTTATATTTTTTGTATATTCTGGAATGTATTGTGCGTGCCGGTGTTGAATGTTCCACCGAGGGGGTCGGCAAATCCAGGAATTGGATTCTATATTTTGTATTATGTATTTTGGCTCAGGCTCCAGCTCCATTTGCATTCTGGAACCTGCTTTTTTTATATTTTTTTAACTTAGCGACGTTTTTAGCGACGTTACTCTTTGTCGCTAAATATTAGCGACATTAATAAATGTCGCTAAAAGCGTCGCTAAAATGCTGACGTGGCAACACGTGGCACCAAATCTGATGTCAGCACGTTGTCGCCAAAACGTCGAAAAAGTGTCGCTAAACGGCGACCACACGATAACGTCGCCATTTGCGTCACTAATTAGCGTCAACGTTAAAATGTCACAAATAACGTCGCTAATTAGCGACGTTAATAACGTCGCCATAGCGACGTTTTGCAACGTTTTCCTCGTTTAGTGACACATTTTTTTTCGTCGTTTCCAAAACGTCGCTAATTTCACTTAGCGACGTTTTCACCGAGTTTAGCGACGTTTTGGAACGTCGCTAAACTGACAAATTTTTGTAGTATTATATCATGAATAGAGGACATAGATTTATAATGTCGTGATTCATTTATAGGAGTTAGTGCCACATGATAAAAAGTGCCAGAAATTTTGGTATGTATACCATAGATGGTAACTTAGAAGTTCTAGTGTAACATCCCTATCTGTGAGAGGCAAGTGTATCCGTGGTCTAGAACCATAGTGTATCAGCAGTATTAGATAAGGTAACCCCTGTGTATCAAGTATTTTGCTATATCTTCCAATTCAAACTTCCATGCGCGCTATCTTCAAATCGCACTATCTTTTCTTATACAATTTCCATTTAGTTCTAAGAATAATGTGACCAAATGTTTAAAGGGGGTGGGCTCCCACTAGATGCCCAAGGGTGGGCTTTAAGATCGCAAAGGGCATCAACCATAGTGATTGAAGTTGATGCTCAAGAGAATGCATGATTACCAAGGATGTAAATCATCCCTTTCGTTTTATCAAGAGTCTTGGATGGTTTTCTTTTTGGGGTTGAGATATATTGTAAAGACGGTTCTCTCATTTTTATACATATATAAAATTATCTTCATAAAAAAATAATAAATAATAATAAATTTGCCGAAAGACTTCAATTTATAGCTTCTATGTGGATGGATTTCCTCTAGATGGGGTCCCTTCTTTTTCATTTTTCTCCACACACATGATGTAACATATGAGCCACAACCAAATAATAATGATTAAAACTAACTTCTGAAAATGAAGTATGATACTTTATGACATCAAGTTTCAAGGAGCATCTCGCAAATGTTACGATGTCCCAGAATAATAGGACAATGCATTGTACATGAAATAGGTTTGGACCCATCTGAGTGACAAGCTCTGAAATATTCTATACTGTGTACCCAAGGGATGTCAGTTGTGAAGAGAAACAAGAAGAACACGAAAGAGAAGTGATTGTTCTTTTGGTAACAAGTGGAACTGAGAGTGATAGGTTGGCGTACTTAGTGTCGTAGTTGGGTGGGATTTTAAATTTTCTATTCTAGGTGGAGAACATCTTGAAGTGCAACGAGCGTTATTCGTGTGTCGAATAAGTTTGAAAAATCGATCGGAAGTAGAACCGAGACTAGATTCGAGTTGGAATCAAAGGTTGTACTGAGCAGTTTAGGCAGCATAGTGCCAATTGTATTGGAATTAGACACGGGTGTAGGTGAAATTTTTTGTTCCCACAATATACTGTCAGCATACTATACTGCTAGTAGACCATGTCCTGTTCTCTGGTCACAGTTGGACACGAACAAGATTAGGTTCTGTGGACACGGTTTAAAGGGAACGGTTGGACACGGTTGGTAGGGACACGAACATAGTTAAAATTATATATATTATAAAAATATTTAACCAAACACAATTTTAACTTTTGTTTTTAAAATCAGTTTTCAGATGAAACTAACCAAACGCAAAGTAAAAATTTCTATACTCAGAAAACACATTTATAAGTCACTTTCAGAAAACTGTTTTCAGAAGAAGAAAAAAAAAATAGAAAATGTTATATCCAAACGGACCCTAAGATTTTTCAGATGAGAATTTTTTCAAATGATTCAACTTTCAGAAGAGAAGAAAGAAATTGGATTTCGTGGTCGATTCGAAGAAAGGGTTGGTCGAGGAGATGCATATCGTTAACTTGCTCTTGGACTCGTGTTTTCATTGCGCGTTTTGTGCTTGGATATTATAGTCGTGTGCAGGTACTAGCTACGTTTTAGTTTAGTCCTCAATTATTTTTCCCGATTTGGAAAATATTATATTTTGATGGTTTCCGTGTTCCGTTCCCAACACCTAAGTACAATGTACACCATACAATATAGAACGGTTCTGGCATTATATATCCCTATTCTTTTGGATTCTCACAGTCAGCTTCTTCCACTAACCAAATTAATAAGGCCTAGATACTGCTGAACCTTTGCTCCTCCTCGTGTCTACTTCCTTAGAGACAAGGGGACACCGTCCGCTGATGGAGTGTCAACGATCGTGATGCATCAACAGAACAAAATCAGCCATATAATGTTGATAGCCAGCGAAAGAAACATGTAATTTAAATATAGCAATCATTAGTTGTTTAGAAGTACTTATTCAGAAAATTGTTGGTGGGATTGATTTGCAGCACTCGAGTATGTTAGCGTCAGATGGAGATTTGAGTGTTTGGAGAGCTAAATTGGAAGGAAAATGATAAATGGCCTGCAGTTTCTGTCCGCGGACGTGACCGCAGGCCTACGTGGTCGAATCATATTTGTTTCTCTCTATTTTCGTGGAGACCATCGCCGGTAAATCTGTCAATGGGAGACTGCCACGTGGACTGCAGCCAAAACTGCAGTCCAAAAACACGGTTCACGTAGCAGCGTCCAAATTGGAAACGCTTTGGTAGTTATCAGCATGAGAGAAACCTTTAGACATTTTATTTTTTAAAGAGCTAAGCATATGTAAGAATTTGTGTATACTTACATCAAGAAATTTAGTAATAATCATTTGTAACTGAAGTAAAATTCAACTGCAACATCTGAGCTGCAGATATATTAGTTTGAAAGCTAATGACGAAGTGCTTGAGAACAACCATTAATAGCTGATTAGCATCAAGGTACGGGATATGTCAAGATTCCACCGTAATTTTGCATGGCCGGTCCAAGGGTAAGTCAGACAGGACTTGGGCAACCTCCCCCCCCCCCCCCCCCCCCCCCCCCCCTACTAATTAGTACGACCCACAAGCTCAACGTGATCCCAATAAAGGTCGGGGTCGCAAATAACCCTCCAGGATCGGCCTACAATAAGGGTCAAGAGGCAACCAAAAATAGTTTTGGATAGAGCAATCCAAGTCCTTGGGCCGGCCCTTTAATATATGGGGGCACAAATCTGAGCAAGAAACTATATATTTCACTTATTTCATTTGATGCCACGTTTGGTTAGAATCACGGCCTTGGAAAAAAAAGTTTTTGGTTTTCTATGTTTGGATGACCGAGGAAGGAGAGAGCGAAATGGTTCCCAAAGTAAAAGGAAATAGTAGAAAAATGGCTACCCACCAATCCAATTCACTTTCTCAACCATACAAAATTTAAGGATTAAACTATTCATTGCTCAAAAATATATGCTGACTACATTCCTGGTGTTTCCAAACACCGAAAAAAAAATTGATGGAAATTGCAATCATTTCCTTTCCGCGAACCGAAAGATGCCTTAGTCCTGTCGGTCATGAACCCAACTTTCGAATATTTTACCAGTTAGTAATTAGCCTTGAGCGTTCCGTTCGATCTGTGTTGTCCTAATTATGGATGCTTGACCGCACAATATAGTGATAAAAGGAAGAATTAGAAGTCTTATTTTATTTTTATTTGGAATAATCAATTGTCTAACATTATTAGAATATCAACCAACTTGTTCAATGATTACTGAGTAAATTTAGTAGGTAAGTTATCCTTAGGGTTCTTCTAATGCAGCAAAGTAAACCTAGAATACGCATAGTTGAAGAAAGAGTATTGAGCATCAATATTTTGTTAGTGACTGAGCAAAGCATATATGAGCATTGCCATGTATGTACTAAAGAGCACATGAGCAAAACAAGTATTTACCTACACATCCCTAGAGAAGGGATACAAGTTACGAAAATTCTATTTGGTAAGTGTGCGTGAACAGCCTGTGGTCGCGTGCTGTCGAGGACGTTGGAGCTGACTTCCTCTTCCCTCCTCCTGCTCCGACCATCCTCCGGCAGCTGCTCCGCCGACACACTCTTCTTACTGCTTTGGCATCCTCCGATGGGTTATCCGCCGCCGTCACCGTCATAGGAGACCGCCGATGTAACAGCAAAATTGTACAAGTTATATATGTACTATAAAATTTTCTTTGGTACACATAGAATAGATGTAGCTAGCTTAATAATGTTTCACATGGCCCACATGTCAGTTAAAATTATAAGCTCGACTTGAGAGAATTAGATGTAGCTAGCTAGCTAGATATTTTTCACTTGAAAGCGACTCCTCATACAAAAATTTTGGGAGCCAGTCAATTCTCAAGCTCTCACCAAACGTTCAACAATATTGTCCACCTGCTCAACATATGATATAGCTGGCACCAATACTTGGGAGTACCATAATCTCATATGGCGATAGACCAAAAAAAAAAAAGGCTGACTCACTGATCAGCGTCATATTATTGCATAACACTCGTTCATGGAATGAAGCAAACAAGACCAAGTTCATGATCAGGTTCTAGTTTTTTTTTTTTTTGGGACAAGATTGAACAGTAATTTCAAGATCCAAACATTAACGTTCTATATTTTAATTCTGGCCGTAAAAAGTGATTGCGATGCCAATCAAAGCAAGAAGTTAGTAGGCCTGCAGAGACTGAACAAAATGGAGATGGATATATTTCTGACTGATAGTTATTTATACATAACATCTTTGATATCAAGAACAATTCTCTCCTCGACCGGAGCTGTCAGCATGAGTAACATCTACGCAGTCACGGGCGTCTCGATCGCGAGCTTGCCGCCCGAGCTGAACCGCTCCGACGACTTCTCAGCCTCCTCCCAGAGCTCCGGCAAGGCCTCCCTCATGTTGTGAATGCTCTCCAATGCGTAGTCTGCACCTTTCACTCTATGTGATTTACCCACCTGTATATATGTATATCCACACATCAAATAACAACAATCAGTTCTTCGGATCGTATCGAATCGAGAGCGATAGCGAATGATCGAATTTTCAAGAAAATTTTGATACGGGAGGAGATATCAAAGTTTTGATACCTCTTTTGTACGACAAGTGGGTCCCTTCCTCACTTCGTAAAAACTTGTGAACATAAAGTTAGTGGATGGGCCCACTTGTCAGTATCAAAAATTTCATACCTCCTTCTGTATCAAAATTTTACTCAAGAATTTCCATCGGAGCGATGGGGAATGATCGAATCGAGAGGGCGGCTTACCAGCACGGTCTGCATACCGACATTTTTACCGGCCTGGATGTTTCGAACACTGTCTTCGAAGAAGATCTGCACCAAGAACATCAGTTATAAACCAGAGAGTAGACCAATTCAGTGACGGTCGTGACGCCGAATTTTAATCTTGAACCCTCACCGTCCTCTGCGGGTCGATGTTGGCGATCTTGAGGGCCCGCTCTATGGCGTGCTCCTGCGGCTTGCAGACGATAGGCGTCTTCGGGAGGTCCACCCCGGGAGCGGGGCAACGGGAGTGCCCGACGATGTCGAAAGCGTCAGGGGGAGTCGACTCGACTCCTTCTTCCGCCGGCTGATTCAGCGTCTCGAAGCATATGATCCCTTCGAAACAGTCCTCCAGCCCGAGCCTGCTGAGGGCTCTGGCGGCGTGGATCTTGTCAGCATTGGTGAATATCTGAGTCGACACGTCGTTAAAAAAAAAATCAAAAAATTTATCAGGAAAAAACCATGAACCTGATGAACGTGACATAATCTGAGTCTGCACGAAGAAAAAAATATGCTAATTATTTGGATCAATGTAGAACAATATATTTACCACTTTTCGAATCGGCAGGCTGAGTAGAATATGTCGAAGAGCTGGATCAGGCTTTAGCCTCTCATATGGCAACCTACCATGAACAAAACTGTTGCATACCAAATTTTAAAGTCAGGTTAATAACCTCAAAAAAAAAAAAAAAAAAAAAAAACTATGAAACCTATAAGAATGGAAGATATAAACCTGTGGTAATCATCATAGTTAAATGAGTAACCTATGGCCTGCGTAATTAATGACAACCACAAAAACTATATAAGAAACTCAAAAAAAAAAAAAAAAGGAAAAAAAATCAAGAATTAGAATCAACAAATATTTCTACAACTACAACACACCCTTAGTCCAGCCATGGTTGTCCCATAGTTCTTGTACAACAGATAGCACAAGTCATCTATTTTGCTCCTATCGATTCCGAGCTTCTCAACCAAGTAGTCTGAAATTAATTCAAATCAAAACACACATATTTTACACTGAAAACAAAAATAAAAATCGATTTCACGAAACAAGAAAAATAGTCGATTTCGAACACGCATACGTACCTCCAATGTTCTTGAGGACTTCATTCGCGAGGCCAGTGCTCGAAGGGTATAGACAATCATCAAGATCTATGTATATAGCTCAGGAATTCAGTACTAAGGAGAAATTAATCAATCTCTTTTAAGCAAATTCTTTGGGGACTAGAAGGGCGTACCGAAGAGTAGGCAATCGATTTTGGACCTCTGATCCTTTCGGTATAGTTCTTCGAACGTCATTCTGTTATCTACCATGTACACATTACATTTTGATCATTCATTTATAGCCTATAAAAAAAAATTTAACTACTCCGAAGCTTAGGATTGATTAGTTCGCGACACGCGACTTACGAGAAATAATCGGAAGTGGGCTATAGAGCTTCAAGGCTTAATGAGGAAGGGAGAGGAAGAAGAAGAAGAAGAAGGTTTTGGTACAACTCTTGCTTTCTTTCTTAGCAAAGGAATAGAGGAATGGGAGGAGGAGGGAGGAAGAAGAGGAAGGGGGGAGTGGGTTTAAATAGGGGAACCGTTGGCTACTTCCAGCCAATGAGGATCAACACCAGTTGGAAAAAAAAAGGAAAAAAAAAATCACTTGTGACACACGTGTGAAATCGGAGTATTCCATCAGTATCAGAAGCTTTGTGGCAGCAAAACACAGGAAAGCTATAATGTCCACCCTTGAAAGTTGAAAGTTATTTTTTTTTAGATGGCTTAATTGCACTTTGCTATCCCCAACTGTTCCGTTTTTTCAACTTGATATCCTAAACTTTTTTTTTGTAACAAGTTGATACCGCAACTATTATTTTTTTCCAACTTGATACCTAATTTTTCAAAAAATCCCAAAATGTCATTATCCCTTCCCTCTTCCCTTCTCCCCCAAACCCCCCCCTCCCCGGCTACCCCCTCCCTCCCGCTCCGCCTCCCCTCCGGCCACCCCCCTCTCCCGCGTCCGGCCAACCCCCCCTACCCCCACCGCCGCCACCGCTGCGGTGGCGGCTGCTGCGGCGGTATTTTTTTATTATTACCTTCAATTATTTTCAATTCTGTCTTGAAATACTCTGTAAGTGATTTTCATGAACTATTTGTTTCTTATAGTAACGAAATTGGTTTGAAAATACTTTATAAGGCTAAATTTCAACTTCGTGCCCTCAACTATTCTAAGTTTTTAATTTGATATCCTAGACATTAAAACTAAACGACTTAATATCATCAACTGCTAAATATTTTTAATTTGGTGCCCTTCGTCAATCAGGAATTAAATTCTTTATTTAAAAGATAACTAATTTATCCTCCACCACACCCCCCCCCCCCCCCCCCCCCCCCCCCCCCCCCCGCAACTGCCTCGTTGCTGCCCCCACCCCCTATCCTAGCCATCACCCACCTCGCCCTCCCCACTAGCACAACTCTCTCACGCCCCCGCTCCCCCCCCCCCCCCCTCCCCCCCCCCCCCCCCCCCCCCCCCCCCCCCCCCCCTCCAGCTGTCGATGCCGTCGCGACTACTGTCGAGGAGAGAGGGGAGGAGAGGATGGGGGTATTGTGGTGATTTAGTTTTTTTTTTTTTTTTTTTTTTTTTTTTGTTAACAAAAACTGAAAAAGTTGACAGTATTAAGTTGAAATTAAACCAATAAATATATATGCGTAGGTTGATCGACATTTTCTCCTACACGTACAATAGTTTTAGAGAGAGTGAATTATCTTTCGTCAATATTATCCATAAATAAAGCACAAATTCAAACTCTTCACAAATAGATTAAGAGTCATGATGACAAACGTGAAAAGAGAAGAACAAAAATTTAATACGTCAGGAAAGTGATCATCTAGAGAGTTATGACTATAGACAACTCTACTTACATAAATAGAATCAAGATTTTAAGAGTACGAAGAAAGTCATCTTGACGAAATGTGTTGTTTGAAGTATAGATTGGTAACACAATATAAAATCCACTTATATTCTCATTTTTGTTTATATCCACTAGATATTTTTTTGTTTTTCCTTTTTAGGACTCCTCTATGTCTTACACCTTCAACATTTTCTTAAGCTTGTGGCAATGTATATTCTTTTATTATTATTATTCATGAAGGGAACAATGCGGAAGTTATCTTTTTTAAATCTTCTTCTGTCTCTATTATCTTTTGTTGTTCTTGTTGTTGCTTCTTATGTTTGATATGCAAAAGTGTCTTAAAAGAACTGATAGATTAATTCAATGGTGGAACCAAAAATTCAAGTTAGGGTGGACAGGAGTGAATTATGATGGACTAAGTATGAATTGACTCATAGAAAAAAAAAAAAAAAAAAAAAAAAAAAAAAAAAAAAAATATATATATATATATATATATATATATATATATATATATATATATATAGGAAGCGGATCAAAAGTCCCCCTTAGAAAGCCCCCCAAAAACCCCCCTCACTCTAATTCGTAATTTAATATTAATATTAATGTTAATATTAATGTTAATATTAATATTAATGTTAATATTAACATTAAATACTAAAATTAACATTAAACTTAACATTAAAATTAATATTAACATTAATATTAACATTAACATTAATATTAACAATAACATTAACATTAATATAAAAAAAAAATTTAAAAAAAATTAATATTAACATTAAAATTAATATTAACATTAATATTAACATTAATATTAACATTAATATTACGAATTAGAGTGAGGGGGATTTTTGGGGGGCTTTCTAAGGGGGACTTTTGATCCGCTCCCATATATATATATATATATATATATATATATATATATATATATAGAGAGAGAGAGAGAGAGAGAGAGAGAGAGAGAGATTCATGATTCGAAACTAAAAACCTCCATCTTAAAACATAAATATTCTACCAGTTAGACCACAATACAATAATATAAATAATTGAGGTCCAAATTTATTTGTATTGTTTAACAAATTGTTATCAAAGGAACAAACTTTTTTTTTTCCTGAAAATATAGTGGGATCAGCTTAAGCACCCACTCCCATTGGGTCATGTTATGTGTGAATCCATAGACTTGCAAGCGCTAAACATACTTATGAATAATTTCAACCAACAAAAATTTTCAAGCTTACTTGTCACGTGAAGGAGAAAAAGTCGTTGAACCATTTTAGTTGTTTATTTATTCTGAACAGCAAGTTCAATTGAAATTTATTCGCCAATTAAAAAAGTCAAAATTTATAATCAAGCGATGATGAATGGACATTGAGACCGATCAACATAGTTTATGTCAGGAGATTTGATTCTATATGTAAGAGAGAGCAATGAAGAAGCAAGTTGGGGAGAAAATTAGAACGAGTCTAATTTTGTGTTTACTTATTAGACTATTTTAATTAGTAATCAATAATTCTTGCTCCTTTTTATTTCATCGTTTCACACCACCCACCTTGCCAATATATCATTTTTAAAAAATCTTTGAAAGACTTGTGATTGGATGTGAAGTCTTCTCCAAAATGAGAGGAAAGAGCCCACACACATAAATCATGTGATGGTTATTATATATATAATATAGCTATAGACTTTGTGAGCCTACCCATATTTCTTCCAAGTTTTTACGTGAGGGGAAAGGAAGACCATTAATTAGACTTTTTCTAAGGGCACCACCAAGTTTACTTGAGGACAGTCCAAAAATATTTACAAATATTACAAATTTGCCATCAGTTTTTTTTTTACTTGGGGGCAGCCCAACAATAGGTATAAAAGATAACTTTTCTATTTTTTTTTTCTCCCTCCTTCTACTCTTTTCCTCTCTCCCTCTACTTTTTTCTTCTCTCCCAATATTTCTAGGTCATAGAATTAAACCGTAGTCCACATTTTTTCCCAAATTTTTCTTCCTTTCTTTCCGAGAATTATTCCCAAAAAAATTCTCCTATCTCAATCATGTTTGGCACAAATTTTTCTCCAAATTTGTCTAAGATCAGCTACCAAAAAATGTTTCCACTCATATTCAAAATCAGAAAACATAAACATAAATATTAGGTTTAGAATCACTTTAGGGTTCATGAATGATTTTTTCGAACATGATAATTCTCACATATTTCTTGAAACCTTAACCCTAGAACACAACAAATCGTTGTGGCCGTTCGACTGCTACAGTTTCAAATAGGACTGCCAGGAGCCTGGCAGTCCTACAGTCCTAATTGAAACTCTCTGTTAGGAGAGTTTTAAATACAAACTCTCCTCACAGAGAGTTTCAATTAGGACTGTCATACTCCTGGCAGTCCTACACTAAAGTAGGACTGCTATGGTGCTGGCAGTCATAATTAAAACAGAGACCAAGTCAACATATCATATCTCATAAATTCAGTCAAAAACATTGGACTGCCAACAAGGTGACAGTCCTTGCTTCATGTGGGACTGTCCATTTGCTGACAGTCCTGAAAACAGAGACCAAGTCAAATGGACTAATCAAATATTAAGAATTATGTTTTGTCTAAGTTTGCTTCATGTGGGACTGTCAAATGGACTAATCAAATATTAAGAATTATGTTTTGTTAATAATTCTACATTCTTATTGGTTGCCTGGATGACGGCATGGGTTGTTTTTTGGTTACAATTAGGGGTGAGCATTCGGTTTATTCGGTTCAAATCGAACCGAATAACCGAAAATCGAATTGGACCGAAAATCGAATAAGCAAAACCGAAACCGAACCGAATTGATCCATAACCGAATCAAACCGAACCGAATTAAATCGGTTCGATTTTCGGTTTATTCGGTTTATTCAATTTTTTGGTTTATTTGCACTTTTTTTGTTAATATATATAATAACTAAATATACCTAAATTTATTTAGTATATACCTATAGTATATACATATGTATATTCGGTATATACCTATATATATTAATACATGTGTGTGTATATATAGTATATACATATATATATAGTAACTAATTTTTCTTATTCGGTTTTCGGTTTTGGACCGAAACCGAAACCGAAACCGAAGCCGAATAAGAAAATTTAGTATTTTCAAAACCGAAACCGAACCGAATTTTTTTAAAACCGAACCGAATCTCTTATTCGGCTCGGTTCGGTTCGATCTTCGGTCCAAAACCGAATAATGCTCACCCCTAGTTACAATGACTTTTGGAAGGCAGTAACCGATAAATTTTTTATTAGTCCATTTGAACTGTGTTATACTTGTGCCCTTTGCTTATACAACTCGTCATCTGGTCGTAAATTTCTCATATTTTGCACTATATTACTTCTATTTAATCACTAACTTTCAATCTGTCTACAGAAAGAAGACGACTATGTTTTTGAATTATTTTTAGTGACAAAACAGCGTTGGATCCATCGAATTTTATGGTGAATTTGTCCGATGTGGTTGGAACCGATTGAGTTCCGACCCGTAGCTTATACATAGAATTATGAGTTGGACTGTCAACATTGTGGCAGTCTTTGCTTCATGTTGGACTGTCCAATTACTGGCAGTCCATCTTTTACAATGGACTGTAGGACAGCTGGCAGTCCAACTTTTTCAAAGGACTGTCCGACTGCCTGCAGTCATGTCCGTCTCGTGCGGCCGTGCCCGACTGTTGGCCAGAACGACGAACATAAACCCTAAATTCGTTCTAGGATTCGGATTTCACGCCAAAAGTTGGTCTTATTGTGTTCGAATGATACAAAAATGAACCCTAAATTCGTTCTAACCTATTTTAGAAAACTATTTTGATAATTACCAAAGATTCAATAGATTTTAAACGAAAATATAGCAAAAATATATCAAAACATATCTAGATTGTAATGTAGGTTTGGGCTTGGGTGCCATTGCTTGAAATTGCATGAATGAAAAAGGAATTTAGGGTTTAGTAATTTCGGTTTGGAGTTACGGAGAAGAGGAATAGAGTTTAGGTTTTAGGAAAAGAGAAGAGAGAGAAAATATTTGATGAAATGAATTGTTAGAAATAATTTTTTTTTAGGGGGGTGAGAGGGGAGGCTGTCCCCAAACAACTTGTGGACAGCCTCCAACAAAAGTTTTATCTTTTTGGATTGTCTCCAAGTAAAAAGTACGATGTTCTTAGAAAAAATTATTAATTATCATCCCCATTAGTTCCCATTTGTCTTCTTGCAAAAAAGTATACGTAAGACAACAACCAGAATGACAAAAGTACCCTTGGATGAGGGAGATTGTTGTACTGGATGGTGTACCCCTATATTTGACGTTTGCGAGGGTATTTAGGTCACACGCTCAGGGCTTGGAATTTTGTGTCATTTTGGATTTTTATTGATTCGTGTCCTAATAATTGAGCTCGCACCAGGACACATCTGGTCCAATGATTGGTGCAGATGACAGCTGGCTACAACGAAAGCTATAGCTCCCAGCTGGAAAAAGGGACACGTGGCAGTATGAGTTATATGGAGTCGTACATGCAATAATCGTCTATGTCAAGTGAGTTAGCTGTATGGCCGTAGTGAGGGAACGTTTGGTACTCAAGAATATTATATAACAGTCCGAGCTCTCTAGCCTAGTGGTATTAGAGCGGACATCCGGAGGGACCGGCAAAGTTCAAGTCCCCCAATTATGTATGTGCGTGGGATTTCAAAAAAAAAAAAAATATATATTATATAACAAAAAAATTCTATATTTTCAGACATTAAATTTTAAGTAATTAAATTTTTTGAAAAATTATATTTTTAATGTTTGGTGACTATACAAATATTTTGAAAAAAAATTAAAAAAAATGAAAAAAAACCCCAAAACAAAAAACGTCAAAAATAGAAAGAAAAAAAAAAGTAAAATCGACAAAAACAACAACAAAAAGCGCCTAAAACCAGTAAAAACGATAAAAAATTAAAAAAAAACGACAAAAAAGACTCAAAAACAAAAAAAAAATTGACAAAAATAAAAAAATCAATAAAAACGACAAAATGACCAAAAAGCGACAAAAAATGACAAAAACAACAAAAAAAATTGACAAAAATGGAAGAAAAAAAACGAAAAAAACCCCTTAAAATGATCAAAAAAGTAGAAAAAAGTTTAAACAAACATGGTAATAGATTCCCACCCTAAATTTTTCCAGGAATAAAAAAAAAATCATGTACCAAACACCCCCTGAATATAATCATCTGACACTAGTGGGTAACGTGAGTTTGCTGCACAATAATGCCAAGTTTAAAACCAAACATTTACAACCTTATTATAATTCTATCCCCTGCTAACAGGGTGGTGTTATGCTTACAACCGTGGCCGGCCTCAATTGAAGGAGAGGGAGAAAAGGTGGAGTTGGTTGGGACCACAGGTGGGGTCAGGTGGGACCATGTTACCGGGAGGAGAGTGGGTTATAGAAAAATTATAAAGGGTTGGTAGTAAACTTAGCATTATTGCATGCTAACATGGTCCCATCTGGCCCCACCTCTCCCATCTCCCTTGTCGCCTCCAATGGAGGCCGGGCACGTGTCATTTGGTTTAGGAGGGTCGTAAATGTTGTAATCCTAGCATTACCCGCTTGCTGCAATGCAGAAGTTGGGTACAAGGATGGTTGGCCGATGGTGGTTAGGTGATGGCGTGGTCGGAAGCAGAGGTACGGCTAACTTTCGATAAGAAAATGACATAATTTTAGGTCTTCTTCGTTGTTATTATTGGTGAAAAAACTAATTTAATTACAAACCTCATTATTTTGCACTTTATTCTTGACCCTTTTTCAACATTAATATCGCATATTTATCATTCCCAAATAGTTATATTATTAGTCCCAATTTTTTATTAATTGAGTGTCTTAACTCTCCATCAAAGGCCTTACACCTATAGGGTTGTGGGATGGAAAAAAAAAGGATATCTCCAGTCCTCTTCCAAAATCACAAGCATATGAGCCTTCTTCTTTTTTTCCATTCTAATCTCTTCTACTCGGGACAAGAGCTAAGTTCGGTTCATCCCTCCGGAGTTGTGTGCAATAATGGAAATACGGTAGCAATAGAATTTTACCCCTAGAAGAATTCGAGAGGAAGTCTGCACACATAGACCTCGAATAATCTCTTAAAAAAGTGCTGCATATACGACTTTCCCGTAGACCGGTATATCTAACTTTTCTTCTTTTGTGTCATTAGGGTAAAATAAAGGATAATTTTAGTCTTAACATTCTTGAGATCATGTCTTCGTAGCAAGTCATAGTTGGAGAGTGGGAGAATGAAGACGTCCCATAGTAGGAGGGGCCGAAGACGAGTCTCGACCTCTCCATCATAAGAGTCACATGGATCCGTATCATAATCTAGGTCAGGGACAGCTTCTGCAAGGTATTGGACACCAAGTATTCGACAAATTGTCGTAACCAGAAAAACCATCCTCTTTTGTCAACAAGCTTCTCTCATGGGAAGAGATTTGTAAGCCGGCAGTGTCTAAGGAGGAAGTCGAGGTTTAGTACATCAAACCTTGAACTACTAATGGAGTTAAAGTAGTAAATATCGATCACCATAGATGACTTGGCTGAGACGACGAAGTATTGAAAATATTATTGTGCTATATGTTATGATATTGAGTCTATTTTCTGAACAGTTGCGCGCTTATGCGGCAAGGGAGTCACATCCGAAAGAGCATCTTTTCTAGAGAAAATGGGTTCTTTTTTATCAAATTGGGATTAGTGGAGGACTTAGACAGGATTCTAGAGTTAGGACCTTGGACATTTGATGGTAGGCTAATAATCACGAGGATATGGAATCCAACTTCTAACTTTGAAAATGATAGACTCACATTGTCCCAATATGGATTAGACTTTCTTATCTTATGCCTCAACTGTAGAGTTACCCAGCCATAATGAAGATAGATAGCGTTGCAGGAACACCACTATAGATGAAACTTTCTACGACTCGAAGATAGAGGCTTGCATATGCGAGAGTTTTTGTAGAGATTAATGCATAAGACCACCTACTAGATAATATTCATATCGAATTGTTAAATGGCTCGATATTGGAACAAAATTTTTGAGTATGAATAGGTTCCCCCAACTGTCAAAGTGCAGCTGCTTTGGACATGTCCAAATTCAGCGTGTTGCGAAGGTACGAGAGAAAGGAGATCAGAAGGTTGTTCCTCAATTCACTCATTATGAGGTTCACTTAGAGGATGTGCAAATAGATGATAACAAGAAGCACAAGGGGGCGGGCTTGGTCGTGCAATGTCGAGATCATCATGCTAGACTGATTGGTTCCCAGCTAACTATGTTAGGAAAGAGGGTAGGACATAAACAAGTAGTATGAACAATACAAAAAGAAAAGAAAGGGAGAAAGACTAAAGGAGTGTTATAGTAGAACATGATAGTAGCTATATTGACAAAATTGTTATTATTCCCTTCAATTATTCTAGCATATTTTACAAGGATAGTGGAAATGGAAAAAAACTTTGATGCAGCCGACTGTATTACAGCCGGTGCATGACAAGTGGCCTCTCCTCTCTTTTCATAATTCGTGTATGTAAAATTTTTATAGTGGGGCCCACTTGTCATGTACTGGCTGTATCAAAACTTTGATATAGTCGGCTGCATCAAAGTTTCTCCCGTGGAAATGAGGGTATGGTGCTACAGGAGGATGAACCGCTGAGAGTTTGGAAGAAGATAAATGGGACTTCGAGTATCCCAACTCAACTGTAAGGTGGGATCTCGAATTCTACTAATGATAGACAGAGAATTAGTGTGAAGTTGGCAACTCCGAACCTACAATGGGCTCCGAAGATGGCTGCTTAGAAGAGGAGCTCAGAAACAAACAATACCTCGGCTTCAGAATTCGTAGATGGAGCGAATTCTACAGAGCCAGTCCCAAAGCGTGAATTTAAGGGTCAAAAAGGGAATTAATACCGTGTCAAATGAAAATCAACATAAAGATAATGATTAGATTGGGCTCAGTAGGGAGATGGCTAGAGTCTTGAGTCGGCGAATCTTTTCAGTTGCTAGTTCATCATCGAGGGGGATACCGTCCTGCTTACTCCAGTTTTGGAGTAACTTATGGTGGTGGTACGTTTCTGTAAGATGTAACTCTATACATTTTGAATTAATATAATTACCTTCTTTATATATATATATATATATATATATATATATATATATATATATATATATATATATATATATATATGGTACGTTTCTGTAAGATGTAACTTGTTGGTGTTTTTGCCTTTGGACTAGAAAAGATAGTCCCACATCGGCTACACCAAATGGTGAGTATCTCAATATAATGCATTGCTTGTGTTGAGGTGTGTACATGAGGTGTAGTGGGGCACAAGTTTGTGCTATGTGGAAGTATTTTCCTAGAAGGAAAAAGGATTAAATCGAACAAGGATTCAAGTTAATTTTTGTTGTGCGGACTCGGACTCGGACACGGACTCCAGGATGTCTCGTGCATGCACGGGAGTGTTCGGGGGTAGGCGTGGACTGGCACACTTCTATGCTGATTGTGGGATGATCTAAAATATCAAACTCTATTTTTGAGTATTGGTATTTTAGTCCCACATCGGATAGGAGAAGATGTGAAGTCTCAACTCCACTCTATAAATAGAGCCCCTTGGCCTCCTTTGAAAGATGCACCAAGAAGAGAGTTAAGGGAGTCTGTAAAGTCCAAGAAGCCCGTTCAAGTCTCAAATATTGACTTACGAGCGTTCCAGAAGTTCTTCGTGAACTTGCTGGTTCCTGGAAGCTGTTCGTGCTCGTGTGGGACGAATAAAGCTTTGAGCAACGGTGGTTCATTCACCCCAGCATCTCATTCTCGCCTGTCATCGCTGCTGTTGCCTTTCTCAGTAACTTCTTTTTAGAAGCTCTACTGCCGATAGTCGCTTGCACAAAAGTCTCTTTAAATTTTTTGTGTATTACGTAGAATCTTTTTAGATCCTCGTAATTCAGAATCCTCCAGGATCTCTGTTGCACATCTTCTTTAAGGTGTTGCATTTGAAACGTTGTCTTTACAATTGTTTCAGTTTCATAATTTTCCATCGAAAATTGTGCCTCGGCACTAACAATCTCAAAGCTTTATTGAGAAAATGGATAATTCTCGTGCTTCGCTCATCGATACCGGCTTTAACAAGTTGGAGAAATTCGATGGCGAACACTTCCAGATATGGAGACGAAAGGTCACTTTAAATATTCAACTCGTGAATGTTGATCACGTGCTGTCAGAAGGAGAACCGATCGTTCCAACCACTGGATCTGTTGCGGCTGTGGCCGCTGCTACGACTAAGCAAGCGAAGTGGAAGAGAGAAAACAGTATATGCAAACTACTGATACTCAATTCCATGGAAGACTCTCTGGCAGAGTCCTACTCCAAGAAGACATCTGCCAAAGAGATATGGGACTCCTTGGGAAAGCTCTATGAAGATGACGAGAACCGGTCCAAGATCTTCATGGTAGAAAAATACCACAAGTGGACCTTCGAAGACGAGAAGGCGATGCTGCCCCAAGTGAAGGAGTTTCTAAAGTTGCGTCAGAAACTAGAAGATGAGAAGGCGATGCTGCCCCAAGTGAAGGAGTTTCTGAAGTTGCGTCAGAAACTAGAAGACGAGAACATGCCCCTCGTCGACAAGTTTGTCGTTGGAGGGATCGTCGCAAAACTTCCTGCAGGATGGAGCAACTTCTATGCAAGGATGCATCGAAAGAAGATGGAAATTAGCTTGGAAGATTTCTTGCAAGAGATCCTTGTTGAGGACGAGATGCGCTCTCAACAGAAGATGGATACTCTATCCCAGCAACTGGCGAAGGCAAATCTGGTCCAAACCAGAGAGTACCAGTGGAAGCAGGCTGCTTCTCATCGCAAAAAGAAGGACTTCACGAATCTGAAAGTGAAGGGTCCTGCTTTCAAGCAGCAGAAGTCCAAGTCCCATGTGACTTGCTTCAATTGTGGCAAGAAGGGCCACTACAAATCCGAATACAAGTCCAAGCCCAAAGAACAAGGTGAGCCTAGCAAGGTTTCTATGATTACTAATCTAGTTGCCATGATAGCACAGGTTGCAACTGTGGGGGCTGACTTAGACTGGTGGATAGACACTGGTACGACCTGCCATGTCTGTTCAGACAAGGACTGGTTCGTCTCTTATGAGCCAACTTCAGAGAAGGTCATAATGGCAAACCAGGCACAAGCTGAAGTACTGGGGATCGGGACGGTAGAGCTGAAACTCACATCGAGGAACACTCTGACGCTTCAAGGTGTGAAGCATGTTCCAGTAATTGCTAAGAACCTGATTTCTGGAAGTCTGCTCTGCAACGCAGGCTTGAGGATGGACATCAATGCTGGCCAGTTGGTGATGTCCAAGAAGGGTACATTCTTCGGAAAAGCTTTCCAAACTGAAGGAATGTACAAGATTCAGCTTGTTGTAACCCAGCATGATAATATAAATGCAATCACTTTTTCTGATTATTCTCTTGAGTTGTGGCATAATAGGCTAGGACATGTTCATTGTAAAAGGATTTACAGAATGTCTAGTCTAGGAATTATCTCCAAGTGTGGGGGTAAGGTAGAGAAATGCGAAGTATGTGCTCAGACGAAGATCACAAGGAAACCCTTTCACAGGGTCCATCGAAGCACAGATCTTCTGGAGTTGGTTCACTCAGATATCTGTGACTTCAAACAATTCTCTACAAAGGCCGGGATGAAGTATTTCATTACTTTTATCGATGACTTCTCAAAGTATGCTTTCGTCTACTTGCTCAAGTCTAAAGACGAAGCATTCGAGAAGTTCAAGGAGTTCAGGGCCGAGGCTGAGCGGCAAACTGGACAACAACTCAAGAGGTTAAGGAGTGATCGAGGCGGGGAGTATCGGTCTCATGAATTCTTATCATTCTGCAAAGAACATGGAATCATCAATGAGACAACGGCTCCGTACTCTCCTCAATCCAACGGAGTAGCAGAAAGGAAGAACAGAACGTTGACAGAGATGATGAACTCCATGCTGTTGACTGCGGGTCTTCCAAAGTGCTACTGGGGAGAAGCTGCACTAACGGCAACGTTCATTCTGAACAGAGTGCCATATGCAACTTTCGACATAACTCCTCATGAACTCTGGTTCAAAGTCAGACCTAACTTGAATGTCATTCGAGTGTGGGGGTGTCTGGCTTATGTGAAGCTCCCGGATCTGAAGATTCAGAAGCTGGGGACAAGGACTACGAAGGCGATCTTCTTAGGGTATGCCGAGAAGAGTGATGCTCGGAGATTCATTGATATCGAGTCAAACCATATCATCGAATCTCGCGATGCTGAATACTTTGAAGACAAGTTTGCAAAACACAAGAATATTGTTCTCGCGGATCTTCCGGAGAATGATGAGGGTACAAAGCAGACAGAAGTCTTTAATGAACCAGTAGTCCAAGATGAAGCTGTCGTCAAGGAGACACCAGCTGAACCAGAACTCGCTGAGCCGTCAACTAAGCGAACGAGGAGGCCGAAAGACTTCGGAGATGACTTCGTCACCTATCATGTGGAAGCAGATCCGCTTACCTATGATGAGGCGATGAAGACCAGAGATACTGTATTCTAGAAGGAGGCGATAGACAACGAGATTGACTCAATCACCTCCAACAACACATGGGTATTGGTTGACCTGCCGGAAGGAGCAAGACCCATCGGATGCAAATGGATCTTCAAGAAGAAGATGAAAGCAGATGGAACCATTGACAAGTTCTAGGCCAGGCTAGTGGCCGAGGGGTTTGCTCAGAAGCAGGGGATCGACTACTTTGACACTTATGCTCCAGTAGCTCGGATGACAACCATCAGATTGTTAATTGCTCTAGCAGTAATACACAAGCTGGTGATACATCAGATGGATGTGAAAACGGCATTCCTTAATGGCGAGCTGACCGAAGAGATCTACATGCAACAACCAGAAGGTTTTGTCGTCAGAGGTCTGGAAGACAAAGTCTGCAAGTTGATGAAGTCTCTGTATGGTTTGAAACAAGCTCCCAAAATGTGGCATGAGAAGTTTGACAAGGTGATAAGGTCAAATGGCTACAGGTCAGTGAAACAGACAAGTGTGTCTATACGAAGTTTGCTGACGGAAGATGAGTAATCGTTTGTCTTTACGTGGACGACATGCTAATCCTAGGTACGGATTTAAGCTGCGTCACAGAGACAAAGAAATTCCTCTCGACCAAGTTCAGTATGAAGGACTTGGGGGATGCCGACGTAATCTTGGGGCTCAAGATCATCCGGACAGGCACTGGAATAGCGCTGTCACAATCTCATTATATTGAGAAGATGCTCACTCGCTACGGATATCAAGATCTTCACATAATTGATACACCGTACCGGAGTGATCAGAAGCTGGAGCCTAATTCGAGGGAAAGCGTCAGACAGTTGGAGTACGCTAGCGTCATCGGAAGCTTGATGTACGCTACTATTGCCACAAGGCCTGACATAGCTTTTGCCATGGAAATGCTGAGTCGGTTCACTAGCAATCCAGGCGTTGAGCACTGGAAAGCTATGAAGCATGTTATGAGATATCTCAAGAAAACTCAGACATATGCACTTTTCTACAGCGGAGATCCGTCAGTAGTGGAAGGCTTCAGTGATGCTAGCTGGTGTTCAGATATGGAGAGCGAGTATTCCACAGGTGGATTCGTATTCGCCATGGACGGAGCTGCTATATCGTGGAAGTCGAAGAAGCAGACTAAGTTATCTCGCTCCTCCATGGAATATGAATTCTTTGCATTGGATGCTGCTGCAGATGAAGCAGAGTGGCTTCGGGAGCTCATGTATGATCTTCCGGTGGTCGGGGCTCAGATACCGGCAATACCGATATACTGTGACAACCAGGCGGCAGCAGCAGTGGCATCAAATGAACTCTTCAACGGAAAGAAGAGAACGGTGCGATTGAAGCACAGAGCAGTACACGATCTTATCCAGAGAGGTGTTATTGCAGTGATTGATGTTCGGAGTCAGGAGAACCTGGCGGATCCGTTTACCAAGGGCCTCAAGCGTCAGCTGGTCGATGACACAGCTTGTAAAATGGGTTTGAAGGCATTTTGATAGTGTGTCTTTATAATCATACCATAAAGTTTTATGCTATTAGTTCAAAGAGAAATCTACTAGGCATCTAACTTTTGGTTCAAAGGAGAATCACTGACTGGGAAACTATCAGGTAACAGTGGGTACTTGTTCTCTGGAACATGGAAGGGATACGGACCCATAACCACTGTTGTCTACTATGTATTTTCTGCAGAAAAAATAGATCCTGTGGAAGGTTGGCTTAAACGCCTTAATGAGTTCTCAGGCAGAGTGAATGCCTGGTGTGCTTTACAGGAAGCACGGTAGAGCAGCACTACAAGGAGTGAAACTCCATGCTACAGTGGGGTGACTCCACCATGAGGTTCCCAGGTAGGGGTAATGCCTCGGCTTTGCAAGCCAAGTCATAGCGGCGTAGCACCGCAAATAGGCAGGTGGCCTAATGCTGTATGGCGTAATTAAAGAGTTGTAGACAGCACTATAAAGGGGAGGATGGCCCCATGTTACAGTGGCACGACACCACGATGAGGTACCCAGGTAGGGGTAAAGCCTCGGCATTGCAAGCCATGTCGTTGCGACGTAACACCGCAAGGAAGCCTTAGGCTTCATGCTGGGTACTTTGGCACTACAAAGAGGCTTGTGACCTCATGCTACAGTAGTATGACACTACGATGAGGTTCCCAGGTAGGGGTAATGCCTCGGCTTCAGGCCATGTCATAGCGGCGTAGCACCGCAAGGAAGCGCAAGGTTTCATGCCATATCTCTTTAATAAAGAACTCACCTATAGTGTATGGAAAGAGATATCAGGCCGTCTCTTGAGGGTAAACTTGTAGACGCCCAAAATTATACATTGAAACCAGGCTGGCACAGGGCCTTCAATGTGCAGCCAGAAGCACAGTTGATGTCATTATGTGAGTAGAAAGAATTGCAGTTATGGTACAGAATTCAAGGCTTAGTCCATTCTTGTATCATGCTGTTATTTAACCTATGCGGGAAGATTCAAGTCGTAGCGACATCTCTCCTAATGCATGATGGGCAGTCACTGTGGGGAACGCTCAACCCATATATTGAGATATGTGGGAGATTGTTGGTATTTTTGCCTTTGGACTAGAAAAGATAGTCCCACATCGGCTACACCAAATGGTGAGTATCTCAATATAATGCATTACTTGTGTTGAGGTGTGTACATGAGGTGTAGTGGGGCACAAGTTTGTGCCATGTGGAAGTATTTTCCTAGAAGGAAAAATGATTAAATCCAACAAGGATGCAAGTTAATTTTTGTTGTGCGGACTCGGACTCGGACACGGACTCCAGGATGTCTCGTGCATGCACGGGAGTGTTCGGGGGGTAGGCATGGACTGGCACACTTCTATGTTGATTGTGGGATGATCTAAAATATCAAACTCTATTTTTGAGTATTGATATTTTAGTCCCACATCGGATATGAGAAGAGGTGAAGTCTCAACTCCACTCTATAAATAGAGCCCCTTGGCCTCCTTTGAAAGATGCACCAAGAAGAGAGTTAAGGGAGTCTGTAAAGTCCAGGAAGCCCGTTCAAGTCTCAAATATTGACTTACGAGCGTTCCAGAAGTTCTTCGTGAACTTGCTGGTTCCTGGAAGCTGTTCGTGCTCGTGTGGGGCGAATAAAGCTTTGAGCAACGGTGGTTCATTCACCCCAGCATCTCATTCTCGCCTGTCATCGCTGCTGTTGCCTTTCTCAGTAACTTCTTTTTAGAAGCTCTACTGCCGATAGTCGATTGCACAAAAGTCTCTTTAGATTTTTTGTGTATTACGTAGAATCTTTTTAGATCCTCGTAATTTAGAATCCTCCAGGATCTCTGTTGCACATCTTCTTTAAGGTGTTGCATTTGAAACGTTGTCTTTACAATTGTTTCAGTTTCAGAATTTTTCATCGAAAATTGTGCCTCGGCACTAACATAACTCTATACATTTTGAATTAATATAATTACCTTCTTTATTAATATAATTACCTTCTTTATATATATATATATATATATATATATATATATATATATATATATATATATATATATATTTTTTATATATATATATATATATATATATATATATATATATATATATATATATATATATATATATATATATATATATATATATATATATTTTGAATTAATATAATTACCTTCTTTATATATATATATATATATATATATATATATATATATATATATATATATATATATATATATATATATATATATATATATATATATATATATGGGAGCGGATCAAAAGTCCCACTTAGAAAACCCCCTAAAAATTCCCCTCACTCTAATTCGTAATATTAATATTAATGTTAATATTAATGTTAATATTAATGTTAATGTTAATATTTATTTTATTTTTATTTTTTTATATTAATGTTAATGTTAATGTTAATATTAATCTTAATGTTAATGTTAATATTAATTTTAATGTTAATTTTAATGTTAATTTTAGTATTTAATGTTAATATTAACATTAATATTAACATTAACATTAATATTAACATTAATATTAACATTAAATTACGGATTAGAGTGAGAGGATTTTTTAGGGGATTTTATAAGGAAAACTTTTGATCCGCTTCCTATATATATATATATATATATATATATATATATATATATATATATATATATATATATATATATATATATATATATATATGAGGAGGAATCCACATTTTCTCACTTTTGCACCCCCAAGCATTTCCTCTTTTACATCCGTTGGATCTCGTTTAACTCATCTAATTTTAACCATTGATTTTTCAATGGTTAAGATTAGATGACTTAAACAAAGATCCAACGGATGTGAAAGATTAGATTATATATATATATATATATATATATATATATATATATATATATATATATATATATGATCTTAATCCAAGGCTCCCTAGCCTAGTTGTAGGGAGGGGGGCTCACTCGTGGGAGGTCACGAGTTCGAGTCCCCCCTGGCGTGGGATGGCTAGATGGCTACGGAGTGGTCACGGTCCCGGGCTGGGCCCTCCGTTTGGGTTGGCAGATAGCGGTGCCACGGGCTCGAACATGGTGGACATTATATATATATATATATATATATATATATATATATATATATATATATATATATATATATATATATATATATGATCTTAATCTTCATGGATCAACGACGACTGCTAAGGATGGTGCGATAAAGATGAAGACCCTCCTTAGAAGATATTGTGTACCTGGTGTGGATTACGAATGGACAACATTGGGATGGTGATAGAGGCGTCTTATCCTCTGTCTACAAATGAAGGGGAATGGGCATGGGTGTCACTCCCATTTTCCGTTATACGTATTTTCAGTATACATGTACGGATTTCTGACTTTTGTCAGGTGACCCATATTTTGACTTGTCTTGCTTAGCCTAGTCTTAGTTTAATCTTGACTTAGTTTATTTTGATTTGGGTTGGTTCAACTTGGCTTGGCTTGGCTTGGCTTGGCTTGGTTTGGGTTCAGATGGAGATGTTTGGTATTTATATCAAACTCCTCTCTCTCTCTCTCCTCCATTACTTTTCATTTACTTATTCATCTTCTTCATTTACTCCTTCCACCTACCAAAGAAGTCCTAGGCAAGTGCAACTTGCTTCATGATGGATCTTAAGTTTTAACGTTTTATTCTATTCTTTGCAAGATTCTAAGTCTCTCTAGAACTTTGCATTTTTGGTTTTGTTGGGTACATTTTTGTAGATTTAAGTTTTTATCTTTTATCTTTTTCTTGGTTTTGATCTACTGAAATTTGGTATTTTCAAAAACTACTTGCTTCATGTTGTAGAAAATTTTGTTCTACCCAATTTTGACTTTTGAAAAGTTAGATTTCGACTTATTTTGAGGAAGTTGTGGACTTTTGAAGTTCATGGATTCAACCAAGCATTTTTATGCTGGTTGGGGAAGATAAGCAGTGTGCGCGTGCGCTTTTTAGCGCCGCACCATCTCGGTTGCGCGGGCTCTTTAGCGCCGCGCCTTTCAGCCGACGCTCTTTAACGTCGTGCCATCCCAATGCGCGCGCATCCCTTTGGCGCCGTATAATCTCGGAGTGCGTGCCCCTTAGCGCCGCGCCATCCTAGTGCGCGTGCGCCATCTGGCGTCGTGCTATACCTGGCGTCATTTGTCAAGCGCCACCTAGCTCTCTTTGGCCAACGCCACCTAGCTCTCTTTGTCCAATGCCACCTAGCTCTCTTTGGCCCAGCGCCACCTAGCCCTCTTTGGCCCAGCGCCACCCAACATCATTTGGCCCAGTGCCATTTGTTCAGTGCCATTCTTGCCATGATACCCCTTGTCCCATATCTCCATACTTGTTCATATAGTTTTTAGTGTAATGTCTTGACCTTGCATGCATCTTGTACTTGGCCTACCTTGCGGCGACCCAACATGATAACTTGTTAATATTGAGCACGATAGAGGTTGAGCTTGTTTATGACTTGCTAGTATTGAACTTGACTTGACTTGGACAGGATAACATGAACCCGTCTTGATATTCGAGATAGTGGCCCATCGAGGCGCACTCTTGACAAGTACTCTTGACATGACTAGTAAACCTGACCTGACATGCTAGTAGCCCGTCGAGGTGCACTCTTGACAAGTACTCTTGACATAAAAAGTAAACCTGACATGACATGTATAATCTTAATTACTGTTGCGACAACTATTCCTGTCTTGCTAGTATAACTCTTGTCTTGACACCGTGCTTGATTTTCTTGATTGTGCCTGTACAAGCTACATGTCCTGTCTTGCATCATGTTTAGGACATGGATTCTTGGTTACCACGGTCAGGAATTTGTACTGAAACTGACTCGGTTAACAACTAGATTGATCAAGTAGTTCTTATAGAGATTTTTGTAGTTACAGGCGATCTCGTTATCCCGGCCACACCTGTGGACTTGTAGCCTACTGACGAGTAGGGCACATTTCCAGCACACTGTCATGCATTGCACTCTAAGTCACTTAATAATTCTCTTGATTCTTGATAACTCTTATAACCTCGCCTGGATAACCTGGATAGTCTGCAGGGCTTGTGACTACGGGAACATCTCATTGCATCTTGTTAGTAACTAAGCTTGTGATAACCCTAGTTAGCTAACAATAGTAAGCCGTAGAACTTGATTGGCCGTGCTTGAATGAATTGTTTCATAATTAACATGGGAACTATACTCCGTCTCTTGTTTCTCCTACTACAAGCTAATATTTTATGTTAACTCAGTCTTTCATGTTATTTAACTATGTTCTTTTATCAGTCCTTATTTTATTATATGCTGGTTTTAGTTCCTAAGTGGAGCCTCCCTTGTGGCACTTGCTCTTTCTAGGGTCTGACCCAGCTGATTTTGTATGGCCAAATTTTGGAGTAGCACCAGAGGATGTACATGCCTTCCAGCTATATGGTAAATACCAGATATAATCTTGGCAATGAGTGGATTTCTTATTTTGCTCTCCCACTCTATTGTAAATTATTCTTTTGAGGCGTTTAGTCATCGAGCAAGTATTAGCGCATGTTGAAACTTACTCTGGTCTGCCTAAGGGCTGTAACATGATTGACAATTCCTAGGGTCGATCATGTATGACTTAACTCTTGCTAGTCTCGCATTTTGTATGACTAGCTTCATGATCATCTGAATATGTAATGTTTGGGACGCCTTACTTTGTATATCTGATGATCTAACATATTGTAACAATTATTTGCTTGCTTGAGATTGAGACACTAGGCTTGTTCTTGACCATAAGAGACTGTTGGCTTGTATATAAACCCTCATGCATCTAGACAACCGTGACCGTATTGCGAGATGGGTTATACTTCAATGTACGTAGCTGGTTGTGTCTGTCCCCCGCTCTCCAGTATTCTGGTTCTGCGGCGTGACATGGTTTAAATGGTGGCCCATACAGGTCTTGTAAATCAAGATGTGTGAGGATTTTTCTGAATAGATGTCTCAATCAGCATTCGCCCTTGATCTCTACTCGTATTTTCTAATCCTCCTGAAACCTGACCTGATAAGGTGCTTCTATCCTTGATTAATCATGGTCCTTTCTTATTGTTCCTCATGTCATTTTCTTCAGTGGCATTGTTCCTGATCCTACCGATCAGTCGGGTGAAGCACCTCCAGCGAACCAGCAGCAACCTGGGGAGCAAACCCAGCACTCAGGGGCAGCATCCCGAGTTTATGCCTTCCGGGGATCAGGAGCCACCAATTTAGCCAGTCCAGCCTGCAGAGCCTGATAATAGAACCCTGATGGAACTTATCTAAGACTTGCTTACATCACAAGACCGTCGGGGCGATGCCCTGCAGCAGACAGTACAATATGTTATGGACAGAGTTGGCTATCAAGGGAACAATACGGCTAACAGCTTCAAGCGCCTGAGCCCTTTTTTCTTTGATGACAGTGAAGATGTTATTGCTGGTGATGCTTGGCTACAGGATATAGAGGTCATTCTGGAGGTAGCTAGGATTTCCGAGGAAGAGAAGGTGGCTGTTGTGCGCCTGCAGTTATTGGACTTAGCCCGCAGCTGGTGGGCGATGCTAGCAGTTGGTTTGGTGATGCCTGTTTTGTAAGCGATATTCAGTGACAAATTCCAGACGAAGTATTTTAATGCAGTAGCTCGCTATAATTTGTAGACAAGGTTTAGCAATCTCAAACAGATGGGAAGGACGGTCGATGGATATACAGTCGAGTTTTCTAGGCTTAGTCAGTTTGGTCCCACCTTGATGGTGACCGAATTGGACCGCGCGCAGTAATTCCTAAAGGGACTCCACCAAGAGATTATTCTAGCAGTAAAGCGGTTTGAGCACCAGACATTTAATATAGTCTTACGAGCAGCAATGCGGCATGAATATACCTCCCAGAGGATAGTAGATCGAACCGGAGGACAGAAAAGGCCTCATGGACAGTTATCTCAGTCATCAACACCAGCCCCGGCCGCTAGGGCTTTGACCATTAGAGCTCCTAGGAGGGCGACCACAGTTTCGTCGGTTCAGCACTCGACTCCGACATATCCTCAGCAGCATAAACAGAAGCACTCTTCCATAATGGGCTGCTCTCATTGTGGGAAGCCTGGACACGTAGTTTTAGAGTGTCGCAGGGTACAGGGATTATGCTTGGCCTGTGGGGCACCGGATCACAGAATTGGGTCCTGCCCGCATAGAGCCAGTTCCTCTTTATCAATCCTAACCAGTCCATCAGTTAGGGGACCCACACTAGTACAGCAGCAACAACAACAGTACCAGCCTCCGAAGCCATTGCCGCCTCAGACCCAAGCCTTCCAGCAGCAGAAGCCACAACAGTATGTTCAGACCCAAGCTCAAATTCATAACATGCAGAAAGGTCACCAATAGAGGGGACTAGCACCAAGAGGACAATATCAAGCTATGGCTTTGACCGTGGCAGAAGAATTGGTATCAGGTGAGGTGGTGGCAGGTACCATTCTTGTCAACTCCTGTCCAACATCGGTATTATTTGATTCGGATGCAATGCATTCATTTATGTCTGTACGATTCGCAACACGGATAGGACTGGAGCCCGAGTCATTATTAGTAGGCTTAATATACTTGCTGGTAACGGTCTTGTGGGAGTAGATAGAGTCTTTTTCTCGTGTCAAATCGTAGTTAATGGTAGAGAGTTCCCCGCTAGATTGATAGAATTTTCGATGGCCGACTATGATGTGGTCCTAGGAATGGATTGTTTGAAGGATCAGTATGTAAGAATAGACTACCATATTGGCATGATTATTTTTGGTATTCTCGGCGAAGAAGCATTTTTGTTTTCCAAAGGCGAAGTAGAACCTTCTCCACCAGCCTTGCGGATGGCAGTAGCAGAAGCAGTTCAGTTTTCCAGGATAGTAGAAAGATTTTTTGACGTATTTCCCAAAGAGCTTCCAGGCATGCCGTCAGAGAGAGAGAGAGAGAGAGTTCACCATTGATTTGATTCCAAGGACGGCACCAGTATCAGAAAGAGTCTATAGAATGGCACCATCAAAATTGGAGATCCTGTACAAGATGATTGAAGAACTCAGAACCGAGAGATTCATTCGTGCTAGTGGATCACCTTGGGGAGCCCTGATTTTTCTTGTAAAAAAAAGGATGGTATGTCAAGATTATGTATTGATTATCGTATCTTGAATTCTGTAACAATCAAGAACAGATATCTCCTACCAATGATATATGACTTATTCGATCAACTCAGTGGGGCAGTAGTATTTTTGAAGATTGACTTGTTTTCGGGGTACCATCAAATCAGAGTCAGAGAGAAAAACATCCCGAAGATGGCATTCAGATCTAGATATGGGCATTTAGAGTTTCTTGTTATGTCATTTGGGACGACCAATGTGCCAACAATATTCATATATCTCATGAATCATATATTTACGTCTTATTTGGATCAGTTCGTGATAGTGTTTATAGACGGCATCTTATTCTATAGCAAGAGTGAAGTAGAGCATGAGCAGCATCTCCGAGTAGTCCTGCAGATTCTCAGAGAGCACCAGTTGTATGCGAAGTTCAGCAAGTGTAATTTTGGCTTGATCGTATTTCGTACTTAAGGTCACATCATCACCAGAGGTGGAGTGAAACTGGACCCCCAGAAGATAGTAGCTATAGAGACATGGCTAGTACCCAGTACCGTCGCAGAAGTTCACAGTTTTCTAGGATTGGCAGGCTATTACTAGCGATTTGTATCAGACTTCGCTCGAATTTCAGCGCTAATGATGCAGTTGTCCCGCAAGGATGTGCAGTTTTCTTGGACAACAGAGTATCAGATTTCGTTTGAAAAGTTGAAGTAGGGATTGATGACGGCACCCATTCTCACGCTTTCAGATGAGACTGGAGGATTTTTAGTTTATTGTGATGCTTCAGTCTGAGGATTGGGATGCATCATAATGCAGCATGACAAGGTAGTAGCTATGCATCACGTCAGTTTCGTGATCATGAGAGGAATTATCCAAACCATGACTTGGAGTTAGCAGCAGTAGTTTTTGCACTTAAGCTTTGGAGGTATTACTTGTATAGAGATCGGGTAGAGATTTTTACCGACCATAAGAGTCTTAAGAATGTGTTTACCCAGAAGGATCTCAACATACGTCAGAGAAGATGGCTAGAGTTACTAGTAGATTATGACATGAACCTGCAGTATCATCCTGGGAAGGCCAATGTTGTTACAGATGCATTGAGCATGAGAGCAGAAGCTTATTTCTTAATAGCACAGCCAGAGTTATTAGCGGATCTACAGAATATGGGTATAAAGATAGTTCTTCCTACCAATGTGGCATTGATGACCAGTATGCAAGTTCAGTTCAATATAGTTGAGAGGATCAAGATAGCTCAGTCAACAGATTCTAAGCTTTAGCGGCTTAGGGCAAAATATGAGACAGGACGAAGAGCAGAGTTATGTATTCACGAAGATGGCACACTTTGACATAGAAGGCATCTTTGTGTACCCAGTGGTGACATCAGACAAAAAAATCATAACAGAAGCTCACAGTTTGCAGTATTCATCCTGGTAGTACGAAGATGTATCGTAATATCCGTTAGCATTTCTGGTGGAATAGCATGAAGAGAGAAATAGTCCGATTTGTCTCTCGTTGTTTAGTTTGCCAATAAGTTAAAGCTGAACATCAGAGGCCAGCTGGACTTCTTCAACCTTTACCAATCCCAGAATGAAAATAGAAACCTATTACCATAGATTTTGTAACTGGATTACCTAAATCTCCAGCTGGGAGGGATGCTATATGGGTAATAGTTGACCGGCTCACGAAGGTAGCTTATTTTCTTTCTTTCAGAATTGGTCAGTCGACGGATCAGCTTGCAGAGATGTACCTCAGACAGATAGTCAGGTTGCATGGAGTGCCAGTCAGCATCATGTCAGACAGAGATTCAATATTTATGTCACACTTTTGGCAGAGTCTTCAAGAGAGTTTGGAAACTCGTCCCAAGTTTAGTTCAGCTTAATATCCGTATACTGATGGTCAGTCGGAGCGTACGATTCAAACTCTCGAGGATATGTTACGATCCTGTACACTTGACTTTAGTGGTTCGTTGAAAGATCACCTACACTTAGCGGAGTTCTCCTATAATAACAGTTTCCAGGCTAATATCCAGATGGCCCCATTTGAGGCACTGTATGGCAAGAAGTGCAAATCACCTTTAGCCTGGGATGATATAGGCGAGAGTCAGATGCTTGGTACAGAAATGGTTACTTAGACTTTAGATGTGGTCAGACAAGTTAGAGATCATCTTCGAGTTGCACAAGATCGTCAGCGCCATTGGACCGATTCTCATCGACATCCTCTTGAGTTTTCTATCAGTGACCACATATTCCTTAGGATCTTTCTACCCGTAGCGTCATTTGATTCGGCGTATGGGGAAAGCTTAGTCCTAGGTATATAGGATCGTTTGATATTCTCGAGCAAGTAGGTGATGTGTCTTATCGTCTTGCTCTTTCGTCGTCGTAACGTGAGGTACATGATGTATTCCATATATCCCAATTATGACGGTACATTCTGGATCCGAGCCATATCTTTGATCATTCAGAATAAGTTGTTGGTACCAACCTTTCGTATAAGAAAAGGCCCGTATCCATATTAGACCGAAGATAAAAGGTACTCAAGAACAAGACTATTTGTTTAGTCCGTGTTGCTTGGGGTCATCACTCTTTGGTGAGTCAACATAGGAACGTGAAATGATATCTGATCGCGATATCTACACTTGTTTGAGTCATAAGGTATAATGTCTTTCTTATTCCTTATGCTTTTAATTCCTTGCTTGCATGAATAATTACTTGATTAATTGCTAGTCGTAGATTGCATGTAGTTAGTATAGCTTGCCTCGACACTTCTAGCCTCTTGATTAAATTTCGAGGACGAAATTCTTTTAAGGTGGGTAGAGTTGTCACTCCCGTTTTTCGTTATACGTATTTCCAGTATACGTGTACGAATTTTTGAATTTTGTCAGGTGACCTGTATTTTGACTTGTTTTGTTTAGCCTAGTCTTATTTTAATCTTGACTTGGTTTATTTTGATTTGGGTTGGTTCAAATTGGCTTGGCTTGGCTTGGCTTGGTTTGGGTTGACATGGAGAAGTTTGGTATTTATATCAAACTCATCTCTCTCTCTCTCTCCTCCATTACTTTTTATTTACTTCTTTATCTTTTTATTTACTCCTCCCATCTACCAAAGAAGCCCAAGGCAAGTGCAACTTGCTTCATGATAGATCTCAAGTTTTAATGTTCTATTTCCTTCTTTGCAAGATTCTGTCTCTTTAGAACTTGGCATTTTTGGTTTTGTTGGGTGCATTTTTGTAGATCTAAGTTTTAATATTTTCTTATTTTTCTTGGTTTTGATCTACTGAAACTTGGTATTTTCAAAAAACTAGTTGCTTCGTGTTGTAGGAAATCTCGTTCTACCCAATTTTGACCTTTGAAAATATAAATTTTGACTTGTTTTGAGAAAGTTATAAACTTTTGAAGTTCATGGGTTCAACCAAGCATTTTTATGCTGGTTGGGAAAGATGAGCAATATGCGCGCGCGCCTTTTAGCACCACGCCATCTCGGTGGCGTGCGCTCTTTAGCGTTGCACCTTTCAGCTGGTGCTCTTTAGCGTAGTGCCATCCCAGTGCGCACGCACCCCTTTGGCGTCGTACAATCTCGAAGCGTACGCCCCTTAGCACCGTGCCATCATAGTGCGCGCACGTCACTTGGCGCCGTGCTATCCCTGGCACCATTTGTCTAGCGCCACCTAGCTCTCTTTGGCCCATATTAGCAAGAACAAAAGTCTTTATTACAAACTTAGAAAAAGAGTACAATTGCTTTCTGGGAAAGTACAACTATAAGAATCTGATCAGAAGACGATCACTTTATCCCTTGGACAATGTGATATCAAAGACACGAGCCTCTGGAGGATGCAACAACACTTTAGCAGGAGATTATGATCATTCATGATGCTTTGAGATTGATTTGAAACTCTATTTATAGAGTTCTTGAAATAACTGTTTAGCAGTTATTCTGGGTTGCGCGCGCTTCAGGTTGTACACCTCCTGTTCACTTGCGCTAACGATTGTACTAACTGTTGTGGACGCGTGGCATCGTTTGATTGAGATGCGCGTGGTCATGGACAGTGTATAGTGGGCACGTTCTGCGAAGTTAGTGGCTTGTGCGCCATGTCACTCTGTTCTGAATACTGTTTGATCACCTTGCGTGAGCTTCATTAGGTTGCACGTGGGCGTAATGTAGCAACCTGCATGAGAGGTTGCACCAACTACTGTGGACGTGTGGCTGTAGGAGCGTAAAAAGTGCTTCATTTAAATGAGTCAAGGAGATGGATCATTCCACTCATAATGATCTATTTTACGCCAAGGAGAGGCTAACTACTTTTACGCTCGGGTCTATGCCAATGGTTTTACGCCTAAGACAGGCTAACTACTTTTACGCTGGACAAAGCTGTCAAGTCTTGCATTTAATGCAAACTCCGACATGAAGATATTAATGATGACATATATCACAGAATTCGAAGGAATTTGTTTTATACAGAGACCAATGTTGTCGTTTAGTACGTGGACTGAGCCACTTTACGCTCATAGTGTGACTTCTTTTACGCATGGAGACATATGAGTTTTTACACTCAAAGTTGACGTGTGCGTAAAGTCTATTTGAGCTACTTTTACGCTCAAGGTTATTTAACAACCACTTTACGCGGGAAGTCTATGTCAGGACTATTTTACGCCTAGTCTACTGCTTTACGCTCAGAGTACATTGGGGATGTTTTTACGCCCTATTTATCTGACCAGTTTGAAACGTGGTTTGCCTACATGGCTCTTATGCAACACATCTCGAAGAACGTGTGTACGTGCATCCTATTCTTACTGAAATGATGGGACACGTGTCAACGTATGCAGAGGATGACTTTGGTCGTGGGTGGCAGTTGTTAGCGTAAAGACGGAACTTTTGCTGAGTTTTTACGCACAAGAGCCCAAGTCTATAAATAGACTTATTTTTCTCACATAACAGGGAGAGACAGAAGAAGAGAGAGACAGAAGAGGAGAGAACAGAGAGACTAGAACTCATAGATTTTGATTTTCCAGAGCATTCTACTTCAACCTTTCTTTCATAACAGAGTGAAGCAAAGCAGGAAAGCATTCGGCCTCGCCATCAGTGCCCAAGTGCGTCGATACCTTTCTGGTACTTAGTTCTTCCAATTGTTCAACTTCAAGCAGCGATCTTCATCATCATCGTATGGTCCAAGGAACAAAGTGATCATTTACAGATCAGACTTCCATAGCAATACTTTCCCAGAATCAAATTTGTACTTCTTGTACTTTTTCTCGTTTTATTTTCAAAAGCCAATTCTTCTGGCATTTTTGTTAAGTGAAACAAAATGGCGACTCTGCTGGAGACGACCTTCTCCTCTAACGAGGAGGCAATTGCTCAATATGATGATGTTTCGGTCGGTTCGACCAAGAAGACTCTGGTTGTGCACTTCGACCAGACTGCCTACGAAGAAATGCTCCGAACTGGGGGCGGTTCTCGCTGCTCCAATGTTTAAAAGTCTCGCAAAGCACGAAAAGTTTGGATTCATAAATCCAAAGTAGCTTCTGATCTCTCTGTTGCTTCTGATAGCAAGGGAATTCTTCCCACTCCTGTCGTAGGTGCTCCCGTTCGTAACGAGGCAGTCCTTACTTCAGCATCGCACCCTAAGTGTGGCAATTTATCTCCCGTCTGTCACAGTGAAGATAATCAGGTTTTACGCCCAGTGGTTAAAAACCAAGTTTTACACTCAAGGCATAAGAATGAGTCTCCCATTTGTAATGTGGTAGACTCTAATACTTCTGAGTGTAAAAATAAGTCTCCCGTCTGTGACGTGGTAGACACACGCAAATTACGCTCTTCGCGTAAAGGAAAATCTCTCGTCTGTGACGAGGTAGATAATCATTTTTTACGCTCTACGCGTAAAGGTATGTCTCTTGTCTGTGACAGTGTAGATAAAATTTACAACGATGTTTGCACATCTAATGTGAATGTACCTAAACGCATACAGCGTAAAAATATTATTGGTAAAGCTTCAGTCCTACATCAACAACCTTCTTATACTGCTTTACGCAAAGTACCAAACTTACAAATTACACGCAATGAAAATGGAGTCCTTTGTGCTCAAAAATCTTAAGATTTACGCACACAACTCCAAACGCGTAAAAATGTACAGTTTGGTTCTGCGAATGCAGCCAGTAATCTTCTTTATACACAAGGGAGTAAACGTTTCTCTACTCCAAATGTAATAAAGAAGAATACTCCCTCTACCCCTTCTGATTTACGTGAATTGCTAATGCAAAAGCGTAAGAACAGACAATCTTCGGTGACATTCCCCCAAGAAAAATATCATTGTGAATATCACCAGGTTGTGATTAACTGTTGTTGTTCGGCTTCCAGACGGTCAGTTTTTGATCGATTGAATTTTAATGCACCCCAACAACAAGCTGATGAGTTGCCATATGCGTCAGTCAACATGGCATCTCACACCAACAGAGGACGACGTCCTAGACGGAATACGTCCCAGACCCCAGGTCAACAACAATTCAACAGACTTCTTGATTCTTTTGAAGGAGTATATCAGAATACTCGATCAAGAAGACAAAGACAATTACAGACTTCTGATTCAGAAGCTGGGGGTACTCAATCTTTTAAGTCTAAAACTGATAGTGTGGATTCATACTTCTATACTAACCCCTCTGTATCTTCAAGAGAAGTTGAATCCTATGCTATTGGAGATGAACCAGAGACGTCATCTGTTAATACGGAACAACGTCTCACTGCCGTCGAGCAATCACTGAAAGACATGCTTAATATGGTACAAAGCATGTATCAGATAATAGTAACATCGGTACCAGTAGCAGCACAAACTCAAGATAGTCAAGGGGCTGAAATACCTTTGAATATTCAAGAACCTGCTGTTAACCAAAATTCTGCATCTCCAGATTCCATCATTCCTGAAGATGTACCACCTCCAGTGGGGGTTACGGTACATCCAACAACCATTCAGTCAAATGTGCTTCCTCAAACCAGTGAAGCCATTCAAGCAGTGCGTGAGCTCAAAGCACAGTTTGAAGTCCTGAAGCACAAGAATTAGCTCAAAAGGTTAGGGATTAAGCAACCCTATCCTCCTCATTGGAATGATGTACCCTTTCTACCAAAATTTAAGCCACAATCTATGGTTTTATTCGAAGGAAAAGCATCTTCCAGTCAGTATATCAATTACTTTGATATTATGACTGTACATTTGCAGAAAAATGATGCTCTTCTCACTCGAGTGTTCATCGGGTGCCTGACGGGTTCAGCTTACGATTGGTATCGCAGTTTACCCGATAATTCTATTTCGTCTTTTGACGAATTCAAGGTAATGTTTCTCTCCCGCTTCTATGAAGGAGGTATGGACATGAACATGTCCTCTTTGATAGAAATCAAACAAAAGGAGAAAGAAGATACTCGGACGTTCATCGAACGTTTCCGACAGGCTACTCTAAAGATGCCTCCTGGTATGCCAGATTCAGCGTTGATTGATACATGCAAGATGAATCTGCGTCCATCCATTGCTGTCTTCACGGGTTCCCAATTCACAGATTGGGCTTCGTTTATCATAGCAGCAGTTTCTGCCGAGACCAATAATAGGTTGGCTCGTGAACATGGGATGATTTTCGCTTCAGAAGATAAAAGGAAGAAAAGTAATCCTGGTAATAATTCTGGTAATCGTAATGTGAAAGAAAAAGATACCCTCATGGTCAATCTTTCCAAGAATAAAGCGATGCCGAATAATCAGGAATCTTCCAGGCCAAAGGAAGAATACTCTTTTGACGAAAGTGATATCCCAGGGATATTCCAATGTCTGGTAAAAAGTAGCAAACTCCAGATTCCGGAGCCAAAGAGGCCTAATGAAGTGAATCTGACTGACAATCTCAAATATTGTATCTATCATAGATACATTAATCATCCTACCAGTGCTTGCTATGTTTTGAAGAAAAAAATCCAAGAGCTGATAAATGGTGGTGCTATCGCTTTAACTAATGATGATCATACGGTTACAACCAATATGGTTTCTCTTCAATTTAGAGATTTTTCTCCACAACAAGTACCAGACGGAATTGTCCCAATTCCGAAGGCGACGATGAAGATTTTGAATATTCCGCCTGCTAGGGAAGAAAATGAAGGATTGTTGCCTCTTACATTAAAGAATGGTGAAATTATGTGGGTACATCCTGACTTAATACCTGAAATGGAAGATGAAGGTAAAACATCAAAAACCAAGAAAGGTAAGAAAGTCAAAACGTGCAACATGATTTCTCATGTTATTCCAGATCCTGATGATTTGGATCATCTATGGGATGGCACTCCTTTGGAAGATAGACTAAGAGGATTGAACATATGTCCTCCAAGTCTAGCTCCTCCTATCAAGCTCAAGCTTACTCATCAGCAGTGGCACAACAAGTTTTCGCTGCCCTATGAAAAGGCTCCTACAGGAATTTTTCCTCGTATCTCAAATCCTTCTCCTGTGGTTACAGAAGGTCCTACTTCTTCCTCTTCTGTTGAACCATCTATTAAAAGTCTACTGCCTACTCACTTGTATAGTCAGCAATCTATCCTTCTCATGAAGAAGATGGGATATGACTTTCAAAAAGCAGAAGGTTTGAATTATGATAAAGGAATACGACTTCCTTTACAAATTCAAAGTAAAAAATCCACTGTTGGATTGGGTTCTGAGGTTCCTCATAACAATCCTTACAAGAAGAAGACTAAGGAAAGGAAGATTAAATCCTGTAATATGGTACTTCCTTCTTCTGAGTCTGAAGAAGAAACTTTTGCTGGTACAAGATCGGGAAAAGAGTACCACAAAGATTATGAGGGATCCTCCAAAGAAGCAGAAGACGTAGTGGAAACACTACCAGCTCAACCTTCTCATGTTCCTGTTAAACCATCTGTGGTTGAAAAGGGAAAACAGAAAGCAGTACGCTTTGACGTCCCATTGAAGTCTGCTTCCAGTCAGGGGGTGGTGATGAAACCTTACAAATTTGATATTCTAGCTCAGTTGGCCAATACTCCGGCTAGACTATCTATATTTGAGCTGCTTCGTCTTTCTAGAGAAAGCAGAAAAACTTTGAGTGAAGCTTTACTTCAAACAGATTCATGCTTGGCTCAACTCAAGAGTCCTGATAATACTCCAGTGTCATGTCCGCAATGTCATAGTATGATGGAAGCAATTCCCAATATCACCTTTATACAAGAAGATATGCTGTTGAAGCATAACAAACATGACAGGCCTCTGTGCTACACTGGGTATATTGGATCCACTGAAATTGACAGGATTTACATTGATCCTGGGTCCTCAATTAGCATAATTCTTCAGAGTATGCTATGACCCCTGAGGATTCCTACTAGTGATCTGACTTACACTAGTACTATGATAGTTGATTTTAACTCTGGCAAGAGTAAACCACTGGGAAAGATTCGTCTGCAGATTCAGATTGGTGATCTTCGAACTATGGTAACTTTCTATGTTATCAACTCAGACGTATCCTACAATATTTTTCTTGGAAGACCATGGTTACATGAGCATAACATCGTGCCTTCGACTCTCCACCAATGCTTCAAGTATGTGGATTCCCAAGGAGTTGTAAAGACTGAGTTTGCTGATGTCAATCCTTTCAAGGGTGTCGAAGCCTATTTTTCTGATTCAAGGCTTTATAAACAAGAGCATGTGAAAGAGATATCAGACATAGCTGAAGATCAATCATCTACTGAGGATCAGTCTGTTAATGAAGATCCGCCAGAAGAGCAACCTTTGAAGATCATAGTCAAGGGACGAATTCAATCCCAATCTGTCAATGATCAACCTTTGATAATCAAGGTTAAAGGAAGAACTCAAGCTTCATATGAGGAATTAATAAATATTCCTGCTAAAAGTCAAGTTCAACCTTTTATGATCAAGGTCAAAGGGCGTACTTCTTGTACGAATGATCCAGAACCACCATTGATTGTCAATCTTGGCAAAACTACGCAGAAGACGGATAATGGTCCACTGATGATTAATCCGAAGCGTAGCAGTCAAATTATAAATGATGTAAATATTGATCATTCTATACTTTTTGATATCAATGAAGATTTCCTTTTCGAGTATATGGCTGTCAAGTTTATTGAAATGATGACTTTATCTTCTGATAATCAAAGTCATCAATATAAAGGCGACATAGAACCAGAAGAAACTTTATACATCGACCATAAGGAAAATTCCTTTCCTCTTCAGGTTGATGTCGGACCTTATGCTCAAAGGTTCCTAAAATCTTCTCCCTATCTTCTACCTGTGGCCGCTTCATCACAAGCTTGTGTAACTTTTAGACGTCACGAAGAATCTTATTTCGTGGTTCCATCTAATAAGAAAAACAAGCGCCAAATTATGTTTGGTCTGGCTAAAAATATCCCTGTTGAACAGATGGATGATCTGAAAGATAAAGATAAAAGAAAAATCTGAATTGACAAATATAGTCAACAATCTATCAAGATTATCCAGAACATGGGGTATGATTTAAAGACCATACAAGGTCTCAATCAAGGCAAGGGTAGACGACTACTATTATATGGTGATCCGTTTTACCAGAAGACTCGTCATGGGTTGGGATATGATCCGTCCCACATGTTTAATGACGATACACAAGAAGAATTCTCTTCTAGCTCTTCGCAATCATCAGATTCGGAGGAAATTCAATTCATGGAATCCGATATATCTCGTTCCTCATATGACGAATATGAGCAAATATTCTCAGTCAATATGGTTCAAACTGATGATGAATCTGAACTATTTGAGAATGATCCTTGGGCTCAACAGATAGATACTCAGTGGGAACTTCGTTTTGAACAGCGACAGCCACCTACAGAGGATGAGGTCATCCAGATTGATGTTGGAGATGGAACTGCGTCCAAACCAATATTCATCAGTAAGAATCTTTTCGAAGATGAAAAGAAAGAGTTGATAAAACTTATCAAAGAATATATTGACATTTTCGTATGGAGTTATGAGGATATGCCAGGGCTAGATCCTAAAGTTGCTACTCATAAACTCAATATTTTACCCAATGTCAAGCCTGTAAAACAACAGCAACGGCACTTTAGACCAGATATGATGGATGCAATTGAAGCAGAAGTCAAAAATTTGATTACATGTGACTTTGTTCGTGAAGAGCAACACCCGGATTGGGTTGCCAATATTGTTCCTGTTATGAAGAAGAACGAAAAAGTCCGAGTTTGCATAGATTATCGAGATCTTAATGCGGCTTGTTCAAAGGACGAATTTCCACTTCCAATTACTGATGTCATGATAGACAATACATGTGGTTTTGAACGCATGTCTTTCATGGGTGGATTCTCAGGATACAATTAGATCAAGATACATCCAAAAGATGAGAAGCATACTGCTTTTCGTACACCCCTTGGGGTTTACTGTTATACGGTTATGCCGTTTGGTCTTAAAAACGTCGGTGCCACATGTCAACGGGCTATGAGCAACATCTTTCAAGAACATCTACGGAAGATAGTTGAATGCTACGTAGATGACATTGCTGTTAAGAGTCGATCAAAGGATAATCACATTCAGGACTTGAAGACAGTATTTGAATTGATGCGTCAGCATCAATTGAAAATGAACCCTACTAAGTCTTTCTTAGGGGTTTCCAGTGGCAAATTTTTAGGATTTGTTATTACTTCTCAGGATATCCATGTTGATCCTGATAAGGTTAAAGCAATTCTTGAAATGCGTCCTCCTCGTAATCTGAAAGAACTCCGTGGCTTTCAGGGTCGTATTGCTTATATCAGAAGATTTATATCTAATCTTTCTGGGAGATGTCAACCTTTCTCCCGTCTATTAAAGAAAGGTGTATCTTTTGTCTGGGATGAAGCGTGTCAGAAAACCTTCAATGACATTAAGCAATACCTTACAAACCCACCTGTTCGGGTACCTCCGGTGGTAGGAAGGCCATTTTTGTTATATGTTCGAGCCTTGGATCATTCACTTGGCGCTCTTCTGGCACAGAAAAGTGATATGGGTCATGAACAAGCAATATATTATCTGAGCAGAATGATGGTCGGAGCTGAACACAGGTATACTCCTGTGGAAAAAGAATGTCTAGCTTTGGTTTTTGCCGTCCAAAAGACAAGGCATTATGTCACTGGACAGACTATTCATGTCATCTCCAGAATAAATTCCATTCGGGTATTGATGAGAAAATCGAGCATTCTTAATTCCAGGTTAGCTACCTGGACGATGTTGCTCACTCCTTATGACATGGTTTATGTACCTCAAAAATCAGTGAAGGGCCAAGCATTAGCTGCTTTCTTAGCTGCTCATCCTATACCTGAAACTTCGAAGTTATATGAAGACATTCCAGATGAAGTCGTGGATTGTAACATGACTTTGAAGAATGACATATGGCAATTATATTTTGATGGAGCATCACGAGTAGGACATAAAGGCAATATTGTCTCTGGAGTAGGAATCGTTTTGGTTTCTCCTGACAAACTGGTCATATACCGTGCCTATTCTCTCAATGAACCATGCTCCAATAATGTAGCAGAATACAATGCTCTATTGATCGGTCTCCAAGTAGCAAAACAATTGGATATTGAGTTCCTAGAAGCTTATGGAGATTCTCAATTGATCGTTAATCAAGTTAGAGGGACCTATGAGGTCAGAAATCCTGATCTCATCCCTTATCATCAAGTGGTAGTCGAGTTGGTCCTTTCATTCAAAGGATTCTTCATTGAATTTGTACCACGTTCTCAGAATATGGAGGCTGATGCTCTTGCTAGCTTAGCTGCAGACTTGGCTGTTCCAATTCGAAGGCAAAATATAATTACTTTGTTGGACCGAGACTTGTTCTGTGTGAAGAATAATCTGCATATTAAACAAAGTTATGTCACAGAGTCAAGTTCCCAGCAAAAGGATTGGAGAACTCCATTCATTGATTATGCAGTTCATGGGATTTTGCCTGAAGACCCAAAAGAAGCTGCATCAATCAAGAGACGATCATTTCGATTTTATTATGATTCGTCTTTACATATGCTATACCGTCGTTCATACGATGGACTCTTGCTGCGATGTCTCTCAGAAAGTGAAACCAAACAAACACTGCGAGAAGCTCCTGATGGCGTTTGTGGTGCTCATCAACCGGGTCCTAAATTACAAGACCGTATTCGAAGAATGGGGTATTATTGGCCTTCTATGATAGCAGATGCTGTAGACTATGCCAGAAGATGTAAAGCATGTCAGATTCATGCCGATTTTATTCATCAACCGTCTGAATTTCTACATCCTACAGCAGTCTCTTGGCCCTTCGAAGCTTGGGACATGGATATCATTGGTCCTATTAACCCTCCTTCTGTTAAGGGACATCGGTTTATATTAGCTATTACCGATTACTTTTCCAAGTGGGCAGAAGCAGTTCCCCTTACTGAAGTGAAGACATCTAATGTAGTCAGCTTCATCAAACATTATGTCATTTATCGCTTCGGAATTCCTCGACGAATAATTCATGACAATGGACCACAATTTGCCAGTCAGGCATTTTATCGGTTCTGTGATAAGAATCGAATTCAAAATCTGGCTTCTACGGCTTATAATCTAGCTGCTAATGGTTTAGCCGAAGCTTTCAACAAGACGATCATCAAACTGCTCAAAAAGTTCGTCTCTTCTAATAAACGTGATTGGAATGAGAAGCTTGGAGAATGTTTATGGGCTTATCGAACAACAGTCCGGACTCCTACTAGTTTTACACCATTCTTATTGGTTTATGGATGTGAAGCCGTCCTCCCATTGGAAATCCAGATTCCATCTCTTCGAATAGCCATTGCTAATGAGCTAACTACAGATAATAATGATCGCTTACGACTCCAAGAACTCGAAGGATTGGACGAGAAGCGTCTTCAAGCACAACAGCATATTGAGCTATATCAAGCCCGTATATCTCGAACTTTCAATCGTAAAGTTAAAGAGAGGGTATTCAAGGTTGGCGAGCTTGTTTTAGCTGTTCGAAGACCGATGGTGATGACTCACAAAAGTAAAGGAAAATTCCAAGCGAAATGGGAAGGCCCTTATGTAATTGAGTCTGTGTTTTCCAATGGCGCCTATCGGTTATCAAAGCCCAATGGAGATTTACTCATGCTGCCGATCAATGGCAAATTTCTTAGGAAATACTATGTATAAAAAAGAAGACAGAATAAAAATAATATCTCTTTTATTTTTATTTTTGTTCAAAACAAAAGATTAAGGACGAGGGCCACTGCCTTCGCCTTCCTTAGTGAATACATAGTCAGCCAATGCATAGAAAGCATCGTTGCCAGAGCTTATAAAAAACTTGCAGGCAGCCATCCTCTGCGCTTCTTCAGGAGTTTTCCCTGGCTCTACTAAGAAAGCAAGGATGTCTTGGGGTGTGCCTGGGACTTACAGTCAATTGCGTCCCCAAACAAGAAGGTCGATTTTGCAAATTGTTGTGCATCTAGTGAAGTCAACAAATCTCTATTCATCATGGATAGCAACATCCTATCCCCTTGGGCTGCTATCAGTTGTGCCCTCTCTATAGGGTATTCAGGGTTCGATTGAGGAAATTGGACATGAAATAAATCTTCCAGATAGTTCGAACCTACCATGCCAACTAACGAGCCAAAGACTTCTGCAAGAGGGTGAATTTGCAAGTCCACTGCAAAAAGAAAAGGAAATCAAGTTAGAGAAAATCTAATTTGATGTCATTAATGCAGATAAATGGATCTGAAAAGTAAAAAGTTTTCTAAAAAAGTCTTTTGTTTTTATACAAAGTCTTTTTATTTTGAAAATTTACGCTGGCACATAAGATGTGGGCGTATTTCAGTTTTTACGCTGGCACATTAGATGTGGGCGTATTTCAGTTTTACGCTGACACGTATAAACGTGGGCGTATTTTTGAGCTTTACGCTAACACGTATAACGTGGACATATTTTGTCTATCTCAGTTTCTATGCTAACACGTATAACGTGGGCGTGAAACAAAAGACCTTTTTCTTCTCCGATAAAGTTCTACGGCCATAAGGGAGTACTTTATCCCTCATAGGCCGAGCTACGGCAGGGTTGGATTGTCGGTGTGGTGTTGATGATCGAACGGAAGTTTTCACATGTTCTGCCGATGACGAATCAATGGCTTTCTTCCCTTTACTACTGTCGACGGCGGACCTCTTAGGGGCCATCGAATGGAATGCAAGAGGAAGAAGAGAGTTCAAGAAGGATTGGGATTACGGGAGCAAGGAAACAAAGTAAAGTTCTTTCTCTCCCCGAAAAACCCTATTTATAGGGAATTTTCAAATCGGTTCAAATTCCAGATTTTATGCCGACTGTTGGATATCCCTACTTTTACGCGAATGACTGTTGCGTATCCCGAATTTTACGTTGACTAGTCAAATCTCAACTTTTACGCTTCTGTTCAAAGTGTTTCAAATTTTGGAGATATTTGAAAACTTTGAAGGGGGTCTTGTAGGAGCGTAAAAAGTGCTTCATTTAAATGAGTCAAGGAGATGGATCATTCCACTCATAATGATCTATTTTACGCCAAGGAGAGGCTAACTACTTTTACGCTCGGGTCTATGCCAATGGTTTTACGCCTAAGACAGGCTAACTACTTTTACGCTGGACAAAGCTGTCAAGTCTTACATTTAATGCAAACTCTGACATGAAGATATTAATGATGACATATATCACAGAATTCGAAGGGATTTATTTTATACAGAGACCAATGTTGTCGTTTAGTACGTGGACTGAGCCACTTTACGCTCATAGTGTGACTTCTTTTACGCATGGAGACTATATGAGTTTTTACACTCAAAGTTGACGTGTGCGTAAAGTCTATTTGAGCTACTTTTACGCTCAAGGTTATTTAACAACCACTTTATGCGGGAAGTCTATGTCAGGGCTATTTTACGCCTAGTCTACTGCTTTACACTCAGAGTACAATGGGGATGTTTTTACGCCCTATTTATCTGACCAGTTTGGAACGTGGTTTGCCTACATGACTCTCATGCCACACATCTCGAAGAACGTGTGTACGTGCATCCTATTCTTACTGAAATGATGGAACACGTGTCAACGTATGCAGAGGATGACTTTGGTCGTGGGTGACAGTTGTTAGCGTAAAGACGGAACTTTTGCTGAGTTTTTACGCACAAGAGCCCAAGTCTATAAATAGACTTATTTTTCTCACATAACAGGAAGAGACAGAAGAAGAGAGAGACAGAAGAGGAGAGAACAGAGAGACTAGAACTCAGAGATTTTGATTCTCCAGAGCATTCTACTTCAACCTTTCTTTCAGAACAGAGTGAAGCAAAGCAGGAAAGCATTCGGCCTCGCCATCAGTGCCCAAGTACGTCGATACCTTTCTGGTGACTTAGTTCTTCCAATTGTTCAACTTCAAGCAGCGATCTTCATCATCATCGTATGGTCCAAGGAACAAAGTGATCATTTACAGATCAGACTTCCATAGCAATACTTTTCCAGAATCAAATTTGTACTTTTTGTACTTTTTCTCATTTTATTTTCAAAAGCCAATTCTTCTGGCATTTTTGTTAAGTGAAACAGTGGCATCATTTGATTGAGATACGCGTGGTCGTGGGCAGTGTGGTGGGCACGCTCTGCGAAGTTGGTGGCTTGTGCGCCACATCATCCTGCTTCTGAAAAAGTTGATCGGGTGGCGCCAACTAGCCAGGTTGTGCATGGACGCAACACAACAACTGGCACCTTTGACTGGGTCTTCTATGTTGTATTGATTAATTCTCGCACCGCACAATGACTTGTGCGAACCAGCTGTCAGCATTAATTACATGCTGACAAAATCTTCTCGAGCGTCGCATTACGCGGTATTCGAATAGATTTTCCTTAATCTCCTTACTGTCAGCTGTCAGGCAATATGATGCCGTTACAGCTTCTCGAGGAAGTACACCACGTGGCGCTCGTGCAACCTGACTCCTGCGCAACCAGATGTTGGCGCAACCTGATGCTGCACAACTTGATGGTTTGGCGTAACATAATAATTTGGCGCCATCTGATGATCGAACACTTTAATGGGTGGCGCAGCTTAATTTTTAGCCTCTATAAGACCCCCTTTAAAGTTTTCGAAACTTGAAAGTACTTCAAATTTTTGAAATACTTTGAATTATACTAGTTTTGTCTGGATTGCGCTAGTCAACTCGAGCCCGATTCTTCAGAATAAATTATGTAACTATTTGGGCTATAAATAGCCGTACACTTTTGGAGTTTTTCATTCTTCACATCATTTGGGATGGCTAAAGAGAAACCCTATCTTCTTCTCCCTTTTTCCAATCTTTAAGAGCTTCGATCGACAACAATAGCACCCAAGCACTCCGCTACTGAGAAAAGAAAGACTGTGGCCGAGCCATCCATGCGAGCTCCGCCTTCGTCACGCCGAGAGACGGCCAACCCGGCCATGGAGGGTAAGTGTTTGACCATAAACCAATCATCGATCACCCACTTTAGGGTTCGGCTCGATTCTGACAACGTACGCCCGCTCTTTTTAGAGTTGGGCATACTCCATAACTTGTGCCTCCCTTATTAGGGTTTGGGTTGCTGTCGATTTGTGTTGCGTGACATTTTGAAAGTTGTGCTCTCTTTTGGACGCAACTTGACATATTGCATAGCAAAAATGTGGCACAACCTGAATGCTGCGCAATATGATGGTCGCGCAATCCGAGTACTGCACAACATGAGTGTCACGCAATCTGACTGCTGCGCAACATGAGTATCATGCAACATAAAGTCACGCATTTATTAACCAAAAAAGATCATTAAGTGCTCAGTTCATTCCCGACGATGAACCTATTTATGGGCGCGTTCATTTTCCGAAACGAATTTCTCTTCTTCTTCCTCGTTTCAAGTTTTTCTTTAAATGCAACCCACTTTTTTATGGAAATCTGAAGAGTCAGCGGGGGCTGATCTTCACTGTATATATATGGGCATGATGCCCAGCCTCCATCTTCATTCACTCTTATAGCTTCCAAAGAGAACATGAAGCAAGAGATGAACATCAATGTCGACGGCAAAGCTTCTGAGAAGAAAACACACTCTGCGTCTATGGCGTATTTGTTGGAATCTGACCCGTCCTTGTGGGCGGAGAACTTTCTAGACTGCTTTGGCCTGACCCCAACAGTCTTTGCTCATTCCAGTGGTGGGCCATCATCTTCTTCCGAAAAGCATGGCGCATTGGAATAGAGGAAAGGGTTCCTTCGTTTGATGCACCGCTCGGGTATCCACAACATGGAGGAGTTAAATGCTGCTTTGCGTCAAACTGATGATGGAAAGAAGAAGTGACGTGATATAAGAGCGTCATTTTTTATAATGGCCATAGCGCCTACATCTGTAAAGTCGGTTCTTTGTTTTCCATTATAAAATAAAAAAGTTTGTCTTTATTAAATCCTGGCGCATTTAAGTTTTATTGTGTAACTGTTTTGACATATCATCAACTTCCAAACAACACGTAGCATTTCTTCCGAAATATACGCCTAAGGACGTGCATAACGTTTCAACTCCAATTGCATATAAATAGTTACGAGAAGAAAAGAATATTTACTGTATTCTCTTCTTCTTTCTGATGTTTACAGGGGACCAACTGACGAAAATTCCCAGAACCGATATCGGTGATTTTGGATGCTATGAAGTTGAACCACTTTGACACACATATCAGAGAGCTCAGAACTCTTCATTCTTAAAAGGGCTTCCTCGAGATGGTAGAAAGGGCTAATAGGACCAATGACATCCATGCCCCAAGCTTCAAAGGGCCATGATGCTGCCATCAGATAAATAAATTCTGATGGTTGATGGATGAAGTCAGCATGGATTTGACATGCTCGGCACTTCCTTGCATACTCGATTGCATCAGATACCATTAAGGGCCAATAGTAGCCCATACGTCGAATACGATCCTGTAGTTTAGGACCAGGTTGATGTGTGCTACTAACACCGTCATGAGCTTCACGAAGTATTTGTTTTGCTTCTTCTCCTGCGAGACAGCGTAGAAGTAAGCCGTCAAATGTTCGTCGGTAGAGTGTCTTTGTAGCGTGATTATAATTGAATCTGAATGACCGCCGACGAATTATTGTAGCCTCCTTAGGATCTTCGGATAAGATATCATGGACCACGAAGTCTATGAAAGGAGTCCTCCAATCTTCACTGATAGTACAAATTTCAACTGAATTGTTGAATTCCATGTTTGGATTATTAACTTCAATATTTAAGTTATTCTCGACACAAAATAACTCTCTATTAGTGATGACAATCATTTGTTGCCTTCTTACTGGAATTGCTAATACTGCTGTAAGATTAGCGAGTGCATCAACTTTCGTATTACACGCTCGACGTACATGCTCAATGAAGAAGCCTTTGAATAAAATAGCCATCCTGATCGCTGCATCATGATATGGAACCAGATCTTGATGTCGAACTTCGTACGTGCCTCTAACTTGATTGATAATCAGTTTGGAGTCTCTGTAAACTTCAAGATACTCAATATCTAATTTTTTTAGCCAACTGAAGACCGATAAGTAGGATATTGTATTCAGCCACATTATTGGAATACGACTCATCTAAAGAATAAGATCTTTGAATAGCTAATCCTTCTGGTGAGACGAGGACGTTAACTCCAGCAACAATATCACCTTTTGGTCTGATCATGGATGCACCATCAAAGAATAGATGCCATGTAAGAGTGTCTTCTGAAATCATGTTGGACTCCAAAGTTTCGTCTGGAATCTCGTCTTAGAGTTTAGACGTTTCAAAAATTGGATGAGCTGCCAGAAAGTCAGCAAGGACTTGACCTTTAACAGACTTTTAAGAAACATAAATCATATCATATTGTGATAACAATATGGCCCATGTTGCAAGCCTAAAATTGAGTGTACTGGGCTTCGTCATCAGGACCTGGAGAGGGTTAACTCTAGAAATAACATGAATAGTTTATCCAGAGATATAATGTCTCGTTTTTTGAACAGCAAACATCAAAGCTCGACATTCTTTTTTCCACTGGGGTATATCGATGTTCAGCTCCAATCATTGTCCGGCTAAGGTAATAGATAGCCTGTTCATGACCTTCTTTATTCTTCTGAGCTAATAAAGCACATAGGAAATGGTCCATTGCTCGAACATACATCAGGAAGGGTATTCCTGACACTGGAGGCACTAGAACTGGAGGGTTCATCAAGTATTGCTTTATGTCTTCAAATGCTTGTTGACATTCTTCAGTCCAAATAAATGACACACCTTTCTTCATGAGTTGAGTGAACGGTCTACAGCATCCAGAGAGATTTGAGATGAATCTCCTGATATACGTAAGTCGTTCCTGGAATCTTCGTAGCTCTTTTAGGTTGCGTGGAGGATGTATCTCTTGAATGACTTTGATTTTCTCAGGGTCAATGTGTATAACTTTAGAGGTAATAACTGTAATGCCTGTGGTTCGTATTACGTATTTCTGGAATACGTGTACGTATTTATTCTTGTATTGCATGATTCCTTGTTTAGTTTTTTTATGGCTTGGCTTGGTTTATTCTTGGCCCGGGTTGGCTTGGTTCGGTTGGGATTATTTTGGTTTATCATGAACCATGGATAAACCCTCTACCTACCACCACCTTTGATATTTATTGCCATTTCTTCCTTCTCTTTTTTCATTACTCATCTTCTTCTTCCCCATTACTTCCTTACCTACCAAGGAGAGGGAGAGAGAGAGAGAGAGAGAGAGGTCTAGGCAAGTGCACCTTGCCACCACTTAAGAACCCATTTTTATTTATCTATTAGCTAGATTAGGCCATGGTGATCAACATTAGAACTTAACATTTTATGATTTGGAGTCTCCATTGTTCTAGATCTAAGTTTCCTCTATTTTCGGTTTTGCATGGTTTTGATCTATTTAAGTTGCATTTTTATGGGTTTTGATGTTTTTATGTTGGAGAGAATTGAATTTCACCCAAGATAGAACTTTGCAAAGTTGGATTTGGACTTATTTTGACCAAGTTATGGACTTTTGAAGCTTTGGGTTCAACCCATGGAGTTCTTGCTGTTTGGAGAAGACAGTGAGCAGTGCACGAGCTTTTTAGCTTATGCCACTGAGTTGCGTGCGCTCTTTAGCGCATCGCAGTCCCCATACGCTGCCTTTTGGGAGCGTATGACTCGCATACGCTCGCTTGCTTAACAAGGAGTCGTATGGACCCCATACGCTGCCTTTTGGGAGCGTATGACTCGCATACGCTCGCTTGCTTGACAAGGAGTCGTATGGACCCCATACGCTGCCTTTTGGGAGCGTATGACTCGCATACGCTCGCTTGCTTGACAAGGAGTCGTATGGACCCCATACGCTGCCTTTTGGGAGCGTATGACTCGTATACGCTCGCTTGCTTGACAAGGAATCATATGGACCCCATACGCTGCCTTTTGGAAGCGTATGACTTGCATACCCTGACTTGAGCGTATGACTTTTGCACTGAGCGTATGGCCTTGGCTGACTTGGTCTTATGTCAGCATGTCACTTTGGTTTTATTTTCCTTAAGCTTGGCTCTTCTATAGCCCTGTATATTGATATTTTATTAGATATTTAACGTCCATTTTATATCCTTACGCCTTTTATCCTGAACTTGACAATCACGAATTTATGTAATATGGTTGGAAAGGATAACTGAGCCTGACACGATAGTGACCCGTAGTGGTGCACTCCTGACATGAGTAACCTGACATGACCTGATAGTGGCCCGTCGTGGCGCACTCCTGACAAGTACACTTGGCATGATAACCTGACATAATTATCTCGAATAGCTGTTACGACGGCTACTTGACATGACATGACCTGTATAATAACCTGGACACCGTGGGCGATTGTGCTTGTATAAATAAACCAGTCCTGTCTTGCATCATGTCTAGGACAGGGACTCCTGAGTACCACGGTCAGGAGTACCTACTGAAATGGACTAAGGCTAACAATTAGAATAAATCCAGTAGTCATGAAGAGATTTCCCAGCTACAGGCAATCCCGTTATCTGGGCACCCCACTTGGAATCTGTAGCCTGCCGTCGAGTAGGGCACATTTCCAGCACACTGTTATGTGTTGCACCCTCTAAGTCACCTAAGGTTACATACGTTTCCTGGACGATGTACCCACTTGAATTCAATCCCTAATTGCGTCCGGATAGCCTGGATGGTCTGCAGGGCTTGTGGCTGTGGAATAATCTCACTGCATCTTGCTAGTAATTAGGCCTGTGATAATCCTAGTTAGTTAACTATCAAGCCGTACTCTTTGCTTGGCCGTGATTGATTGGATGGAGTCTAGTCCAGCTTTGTCTCGTCCCGATCCTGTATAAGGTTATGACATGACATGATTACTCGTGCTTTACTTTAATTCAATATCAAGATTGTTACATGTCCTGAATCCTTCTTTTATCTTGTCGATAAATGGTAAGAATTCCAAGTTCTGCTCAGACGAAGGGTTACAACCCCGGTCCTTGTTTGGTTTACGGGTTGTAACCTGGTTATCTGAATAGTCCCATGGTTATCTCATCGTATATCATCCTGTCATGCTTTTCTTAAAATTACTGTCTTTTATTATGTAATTATACTCTTGTGCTGATTGCTAGTTTTAGTTCTTAAGTGAAGCTTCCTTTGTGGCACTTGCTCTTTCTGGTGTCTGACCCAGCTGGTTTTGTATGGCCAGATACCAGAGCAGCTCCAGAGGATCTACCGGTTTTCCAGCCCGATGGTGAACACCAGGCGTAACCAGGGCAACGAGTGGGTTTATTTTTGCTCTCCCACTCTATTGTAAAATTATTCTTTTGAGGCGTTTAGCCGCCGAGCAAGTGTTAGCTCGTGTACATTTTACTTACTGTCTGCCTACGGGCTGTAACATGATTGTCAACCTAGGGTTGATCATGTATGACTAAAACTCTTGCTAGTCCTCACATTTTGTAACGACTAGCTTCATGATCAGCTGAATATGTAATGTTTGGGACGCCTTACTATTGTATATGTGGTGATCTTACATCTTGTAACGTTTATCTGCTTACTTGTGATTGAGACAATAGGCTATTTTATGACCTTAAGAGACTGATGGATTGTAGTGAAACCCTCACATATCTAGACAGCCGTGATCGTATAGCGGTGTGGATTCCATTCCGTTATACATAGCTGGCTATGTCTGCCCCCGCTCTCCAGTATTCTGGTTCTGGGGCGTGACAATAACGAATCCAAAAAATTTGCCACTAGAGACTCCCAGAATGACTTGGTGGGATTCATCTTGAGTTGATGCCGATGCATTAGATCGAAAATAATTCTCAAGTCTTGAATGTGGTCTTCTTTTAGACGACTTTTGACAGCAATATCGTCAACATAGCATTCAACAGTCTTTCGTAAATGATCATGAAAGATAGTACTCATGGTCCGCTAATAAGTTGCACCAGCGTTCTTAAGACCAAATGGCATGACAGTATAGCAATAGACTCCAAGAGGAGTGCAAAAAGATGTATGTTTCTTATCTTCTGGATGCATCTTGATTTGATTATATCCTAAAAATCCATCTATAAAGAACATACGTTCAAATTCGCAAGTATTGTCGATCATGACATCAGTACTTGGAAGAGAGAATTCGTCTTTGGGACAAGCTTCATTAAGGTCTCTGAAGTCGATGCAGACTCGGACTTTTCCTGTTTTTTTAAATTGGGACAACATTTGCCACCTAGTCCGGATGTTGTTCTTCTCGGATGAAACCGCAGACGATGAGTTTCTTGACTTCAACTTCTATGGCATCTATCATGTCGGGCCGAAATCGACGTTGTTGCTGCTTGACTGGTTTCACATTCGGCAGAATGTTGAGCTTGTGGATAGCGATCTGAGGATTCAATCCTGACTTGTCTTCATAGCTCCAAGCGAATACATTAATGTATTCCCTAATGAGTTGGATCAATTCCTGTTTATCCACTTCATGGAGGCTTTTGCTGACAAATATCAGTTTTGGGGAAGTTTTATCTCCAATATTGACTTGAACCAACTGATCTTCAGTAGGTGGCTCACGTTGCTCAAAGCGAAGATCCTATTGAGTATCTATCCTTTGTGCCCAAGGATTAGATTCAGAGGCTTCGACAAAGTCTCCATCATTTTCCAAGAACTCGACAGTTACCATATTGGAAGATAGAGTCACTCGATGGACGTGCCCTACACTGGTGTCTGAATCCCATAAGATAGAATCAGAAGAGTTAGATCGTTCTTCTTCATCGGATTCGGAGGCTTCTGGAGTCAAAATTGGTGAAGTATAACATAATCCCCGCTTTGTTTTGCTATAGTATTGTTGTGATTTTCCTTTTGGAGCATGAATACGAATAGGAGTTTGCCTTCCTTTGTCGCCATTGAAACCAACTTTAAAATCATAGCCTATCTTTTGAATGATATCTTTTGATTGCTGACTATAACGACGTAGATGAAGTCTTTCGTTATCATGATTTTCTTCTTCACTATCGGACGTGATGTTCTGTTCCGTTCCTTTACTAAAAAGTATAAGAAGTTTATCTTTCTTCCTGGAAGGAACTAAGAAGGAGTCATGTATTGGCTCGAGCCATACTTCGTTTTAGGAAGCTTCAACTGCTCCTATGGTAAGTGGTTCGAAGTTATCTAACATTTTTAAATAACATCGAGTATAATAAAGAATATCAGTATACTGTAAAGGAGATGCTACTTCATTGATTTGTACATTATCATTTACAACATGATTTTTAGCCTTAACAGAAGGCTTAGTAAGGTTGATAACCAGAGGAGGAGAAGGAGAAGGAGAAGGAGAAGGAGAAGGTGAAGGTTTGTTATGACAAAGGTCGATAACAAGAGGCTCAGAAGAGGTGAGCTCCCTTTGGTCCCTTTCTACAGCAGGAGGCTGTTTGTTATGAGAGAAAAGATGTATAGTCAATGTCTGAGAAGAAGAGGGACGAGTAGTACGTCCTTTGACGGGGATCATGAGAACATCTTTTGAAGTATCTTTCTGATCTTCCTCACTATCCATCGCCAATATAACTTTCATGAACTCCTCCTTGTACATCCGAGAGTCCGTACAATACAATTTAATGCCCCTGAAAGGATTTAGGTCGGCTACTTCCTTTTGGACTTCTCCATTGATGTCCACATATTTGAAGCATTGATGTAAAGTGAATGGTACAATATTATGCTCATGCAGAAAGGATCTTCCCAGCAAAGCATTATAAGAGCCATGATTATCGATCACGTAGAAAGTAACCTTTATACGAAGATTGCCTATTTGAACTTTCTGGCGGATCTTTCCCAAAGGTTCACTTCTTCTAGAATTGAATCCCAAGTTTGTCGTGATGGTTGTTGAAAGATTGTGTACAGGAATCTTTAATGCATCTAGTAGAGTCTTTGGCATGATGCTAAGTGCAGACCCATGATCGATCAAAATGCGATCAACCTTCATGGTATCGACATATCCCGTGAAGTAGAGGGGTCGGTCATGACGATTATCTTCCAACAATATATCATCTTGTGTAAAGGTGATGTTTGGAATCAGCTCCATCACACTATGACAATGAAGACATGTTATATGCTCTTCCTCTGGCTTCTTGAGAAGTGTTAGACAAGTATCAGCTTGCGTCAAAACTTCACTCAATGTTTCTCGAGTTTCCTTCGAAAGACAGAGTAGCTCAAAAATTGACAATCTTGTCGGGGTATTAGCCAGCCAAGACAGTATATCAAAGTTATACGGCTTCTTAAGTCCCAAAGTTGGAGTCTTCTTCAATACTTTATCAAAACGGACAGACTGTTTTCTTTTTCGGTTGTCGTCGGGTTGGAAAGAGTTGGCTCTATTGGAGGTGATGAAGCTGATGGACCATTGACTGCAGGAGAAGATGGTGCTTGAGGAGCCTCCAGAGCTGGAGCAGGGTTTTTTTGACCTTCTGAATAGTCTCTTAGGTAAGGTTTCCCAGACCTGGTACCAGTTAAGACTTCTTCTTCGGATACAGGTTCAAAGGACACCATATTGCAACTCTTTACCTAGATCTTATTTCTGTAAGATTTTTTTTGGTAAAATGAAGAGTTTGTCCAGTAACCCAAACCAACCCGAGATTGGTTGTGAGAAAGACATAGGAAAAGAGGTACATGAGATCCCTTTCCATGGTTCAAACCAGAGGCCTTTTGTAGATCATATCCTATTTTCGTCATTAGTTCACGAGACTGTGGACTATACAGATGGAAAGCTGGTTGGTATTTGGCTTCTGACTTTGACAATGTTGTCTCAGCAGGGAAAGAAGAAGAAGAAGGATTATCTGCTGCCGAGATGAAGGTGGCAGTTAGAGGTGGAAGACAATATTTACCACATGAAATCATATGACATGATTTATTTTTAGTGGCCTTCTTAGACTTGGTGAAAAAAGATGGTGTTTCAAAGTCCACCACTAAATTTGGATGGATCCATATAATTTTCCCTTTATCAGTAGACAGAGGAACAAGACCATCAGTTCGTGCAGGTGGAAGATTAACAATCTCTAAAGTAGTTCTCGGGATGGGGATGACACCGTCTTGCACAAGTTGAGCCAGAAAATCTCCAAACTGTAAAGAGACGACATTAGCCATTACAGTTTTCTCGTCTTGTTGGAGAGTGATTGCACCGAAATTGACCATCTCCTAAATTTTACCCTTGAGCCCATAGCATGCTCGAGTTGGATGTCCGATAAATCTGTGGTAAACACAATATTTAGGATGGTAAGTCTTACCAACTTTCTCTGGCAGTTTTGGTTCTGGCAGTTGAAGTTTATTGCTCTTGATGAGACAATCAAAGATATTCATGATATCATCTTCATCAAAAGAGTATTCTTATTTTGGACGTGGTGTCCTTTGTGGTAGTGCTGTTAGGGTAGATGTTGGCTGATTTACATTGATAGTTAGGACTTCTTTATCTTTGAGATTAATGGACAAAGTCTCCTTGCTCTTGCGATTGTTCTGACGGCCACTATTATTTGGTGTAGCGTGTTCATCTTTGTCAAGATTAGACATTTAAATACCTAATTGCTTGAACTTGTCAGCGCTCTCTTCTGCTGCTTTGGCGTTTACTATGAAGGAAGGCCAATCCTGGAATTGTATTGATCCCATCCACATGCTGATTATAGGCAACATGTTTGATTTGCAAGTGTCTATAGTCAAAGCATCTGGAGTTCCGAGAGACATTTTGAGTGCTTCACGGCATAATCGTTCAATAAAACGTTCAGTAGTTTCATTATGTCATTGTTTGATTTTGATGAGAGCAGACATAGTCATGTCGTTGGTTTTCTCATAAAATTATTCCAAGAACATTTATTTGAAGCCAGCGAAAGAGGTTATACAACCATCTGGTAAACTACGATACCAGTCATATGCTACACCAGCTAAACAGCCGACAAATACTCTAGTAAGAAGAACATCATTTGGTTGAAGTTGATCAGTCATTACTTTAAAGTGATTGAGGTATTGACTTGGAGACGTGCTGCAATCAAACAGCATAATAGTAGGGGGTTTGTATTTAGGAGAAAATTGGACTTCTTTCTATTCTATGGGATAAGGCTGTTTGATCCCAAGTTTCTGCAGGCTATTTTTCTGTTTAAAAGCTTCAAATTGAGTACGTAAAAGTTTTACGGCCTCATTGGTATCTCCTGTTGATTGTGGAGGAGTGGATTAATTTGATATGTTAGGAGGGGGTACCGCATGATAAGTACCACCCCCGGCACCAGATTGACTTGGAATAGCCTGCGCAGGAATAAAAGCGGTGTGAGGAGACTGTACCCCTAGGTCAATATTGATAGGAGCTAATGTTGTTACAAGTTCATGAGTCGGAATCAGATTCACGATCGGTGGAACTATATGTTGTGCCATAATCATAGCATGCATGCCTGTCATCATCTCAGCGATGTCCTTAAAACTAGCCTCCAAAGCAGCAATTCTCTGCTCTTGACTGTTAAAACTGAAAGTATCTTGATCTTCTGTGACGACATAAGCAGTCACTTCTCTAGCCCTTGAAGACGAGCTAGTAGAAAGGATGGTCCTTTCAGAACTTTCACTGTCAGCATCAAAGTCATATAAAGAAACACCCCTAGAATAAGTGATAGGGATGTCTTTTTGACTGAAAGAATCTTGGTTAGAATCAAGAAGATTCCTTTGACCGATTGTGTCTTGGTCGAAAAGAAGATTTCTTTGACAGATTATTTCTCGGCTTCTTGATCTAGTATATTGGTATACTCCTTCATCGGATTCATGAATCCGATCTAAGTACTGTTGACTAGGATTGCGGGATGCATTACGTCTTGGACATTTTCTACCCCTAGTGCTTCGAGATGCCATGTTGACAGGAGCATAGAGTAATTCATGTTCGTCCACAAGGATTGGTTCAGGAGTTTGAACATAATTCAAACGGTCGAAAACGGATCGCTTGGCTGACTGACAGCAGCATTTAATGACAACTTTATGGTGGTGATTGCAATGATGTTCTTGCTGTTGGTCCACCGTTGGACGGGATGGATTTGTAACCTTCCGCTTCTGTATTAAAAGTTCACGGAGGTCACTAACAGGACGAGAAGAAGTCACAGGAATGTAGTCCTTGACGATATTCGGGACATGGTTCCTGTTCTTGAGGTGTCCCGTACCTTAAGTGTATAAGGACGTGCTAAGCTGGTTAGCATAAGTCTCAGGATTTTTCACCTCAGAATTCTTCCTCTGGCGCAAGTTAGCAACTGGTGCAGGTTGCGCTTGATACATCTTATAATTTTCCGAGGTTGACCCTAATTGGCACATGTTGATATAGGTGCACAAGTCTGATAGGGGAGCTACTTGTGCATCTACTTGAGATACTAGCAGTTTGCCTTATCGGGATCTTGAGATACATAAGGTTGGTAGATCATGCCCTGACCTCTTTGGAGTAGGCATAATACCCTTTTGCGTGGAAAGTTTATTCTGAATAGAACCCATCTTCCTGACAGAGATTTGGTTGTCTCTGTTAAGGAGAATAAAATTCCTATCTGAATTAGCAGTACTTTCTACCCAGTCAACAAATCGAGCAGAATGAGGAAAAACTAAAGAGCATTTTCCTTGATTTAGTGATTTCTCACTAAACTTCTGGTTTGGTGGCAAAGAGGGAGCCACTAAACAGTGTTTCTCTTTACCTTGCGCTAGTGCAGAAGTATGTGCAGGTTGCGCCAGAGCATGAATAGGCATAGGTTGCGTCGGAGCATGAACATGCGCAAGTTGTGCCAGAGCAGGAACATGCGCAGGTTGCGCTAGGGAGGAAAGACCAAAGGGCGCTTTCGTTTGTTTTGTCCAGCAGTGTGTCGAGACGAAGTCTCCTTCAATTTCAGAGTCGAAGAAGTAGAGGGGTTAGCCAAAAGGCTGTTTTCCTTAGGTTACGCCAAGGCAGTGATGGGCGCAAGTTGCACAGAAGCAAGAACAGGTGCAGGTTGCGCCAGGGAAGAAAAGGCCAAAGGGCACTTTCCCTTGTTTTGGACAGCAGTGTGTCGAGACGAAGTCTCCTTCGATTTCAAAATCGAAGAAGTAGACGGATTAGCCAAAAGACTGTTTTTCTTAGATTGCACCAAGGTAGTGATGGACGCAAGTTGTCTAGAGGCAGGAGATTGTGCCGTCGAGGACTTAGGATTCCAAACAGAGCGTATTTTGCTCTTAACAGGGGCAGCAGTACGCTTGGCACCCCCAGCATTGATCATCTGCTGTGCATCTGTCGGTAGCGGAGGCGGCGGTGGAAGAGTCTCAGGAATGACTATAGATGGTCCCGCAGCTGGAGGTGGAAGACCTCCTGGAACCGTCGCTGCTACTCTCGTCTGAAGGGCAGGAACTGAGGTAGGAACTCCCTCAACTGCAGCTCCTTCAACCGGAGGTAGAGGTCCTACCGGATCGGGCCTCTCTAGAACAGCACTAGGTCCTGCTGTCTGAGAGCGAGTAATCGCCATCCTGAGGATAGATTGAAATAAGGAGATAAATATGGCACATGATAAGGAATATCAAGGAAGGACAATTGAATTCAATACAAGAAGAGTTGTCATGGTAATCAAAAGATCAGAATTTTCCTAAAATGTGATTGAGAAACTCCTATCATATCCTAGATCCTATGTCCTAGTCGCAGGCTCGTAATTAGTACTCTAAGTCGAGCACCATTACGAGATCGCACTAATTGCGACACATACATGCATGGGCCACCACAAAAATGTGTCACGACTCGCACCCTTATCAGGGATACGAGCACGTGGGTACGTCCAGCCTACGTCGCAGAATCGGCGGTAGAACGCTATATATAACGTCTGTAAATACTACGACTAAACAGTATAAAGGTACCTGTACAGTATATACACTCCGAATGGAGGTGACATAGCAAATACAGTCTCAATCATAAGATAAAACTAAGGTAGATAGCACGAAAAGAAAATATGATAGATAAAAATAGGAAATGAGTTCAACATCCAACACAGCTAGAGAGAAACAAACAACATCACAGAGTCACAAAATATAATATAGAATACTACAGTTTAAAAGTACTAGCTGGATCGCAGTCCAGGCAAGCCTAACTAAGCTAACTACTCTGGGAGTACAAAGTCTAGTGGCTCTACTATCAGGCCACAGTCCTGACATAAGTCTCCATCTGTCTCGACCCCATAGTAGGTCGAGCAGTCTGCCTCAAAAATATCTGTAATATGTCAACGTATTCTGTCAGGAAAATGAGCAAGTACAAATACTAACAACAGCTCCATATGAATTAAAAAATTCTATAAGAGACAGTATAATAAAATACAAGACAAAGATATGGGATGACTTGGAAACTATTCGAAAACCGAGCTACAACCCGTAAACCAAACAAGGACCGAGGTTGTAACCCTTCTCCCGAACAGAACCTAGCCTCCAATCAAGGTATAGCATAAGAGCATGTAGAACATGTGAAATACAAGACAAATCAACAGGAAATATGTAATATGATGTGAGTACTAAATATGACGACAATATATAGGATGACTTGGAAACTATTCGGAAGCCGAGTTACAACCCTTAAACCAAACAAGGACCGGGGTTGTAACCCTTCTCTCGAACAGAACTTAGCCTCCTATGATAAATAAAAATAAAACATGACTTGAATTATTAGAGCGTTATGTGATCGGCTTGGGAAATGTTACAGGACAGGCTATCCACTTGGCCCGACAATCACATAAAAATCACTGGAAAGGATCATGTCGGCCAACGTAGATAATGAGCACATTAATAAGATCTCGCTACACCCTACGTGAGGTGAGAGTGGCACAAGCACATGAATATAGTGACATGAGGCTTTGATCACATAGCCCCTAATAATTCTCCACCCTCGAATAGTATAATGGATCTGGACATGACATATCATGACATGGAATTTCATAAGAGGGTAGCAAGTCCCCTTAGGAATCGGTGTCTATACAAGTACAGGGAATAAGATAGAAAATGTACCAATATACCAAGAAAATCTCAGAACAACATCTCATAACATGATCCAACATATACAAGTCTGTGAACTATCGTGACTGAAAATTGAGTAAGTCACTACAACTGAATCGGATATAGCAGATATCAAGATAATAAAAACTATCAGTGAATGTACTTGCCTGTGGTCCTGAGCTGATAAGGTGAACAAACGCTCAGAGTAATCACAGACCTAAAGATGAGATACTATAAGTCAAACATGGTTTTATGATGAAAGGAAAACTAATTTAAGTTATGATATGCAAGTCTAAGTCAAACTAGGTCAAACTAGTTCAAACTGGGTCAAAGATTGACTTACAGTTGACTTTTGGTCAACCGGTCAACCCTGGTCAACTCTAGGTCAACCCTAGGTCAATGTTGACCAACTGTTGACTTTCAGTCAACTGGTCAACTCTCGTTTGGTTTCGGGTCGATTCTAGGTCAAGCGTTGACTTGAAGTTGACTTTCGGCCAAAAAGTCAACTCTTGGTCAACGAGAGTCAAGACTAGCCTAAACTACCCTCATCTAGTCATTACCTACCAAGACAACCTATTTCTATGCCCATCTTAGAAGTCAAACTTAATACCTTAACTATACCCTATTACCTACATTTACCCTTCACAAGGTAAATACAAATACCTTGCACATACCAAGGTAAACCACTCTAACCTTGGAATACTAGCCTAGGCTTCCTAGGATAGCTAGACACTAACCTACCTAACTATTACCAACCATAAAATCCTAGTACATAGCTCATCTAACCCATCTTATGACACATGTTGGTTACCCTCAACATACCTTAAGTATCATAAGATACTCTATAGTATCTTAGGATACCATTCCACAAAACCCACTTCCATTCTCTATCTCCAACTTGGTATTCTAATACCAAGTCCAATTATCACTCCCTAACTTCTAACCCATTAGGATACTACTACGACGCTAACCTATCTCAAATCATGACTCACTCACACACACAATACTCACTCACTCACTCACTCACTCACTCACTCACTCACAATATTTCCCTCACAAACACTCTCAAAACATTTCTTAAAACACTCACACTGTAATGACCATTGTTCGTATTACGTATTTGGTATACGTGTACGTATTTAGACCCGTATTACATGCCTTATTTTTGGTACGGCCCGACTTGACTTGGTTCGGCTTGGTTTTGCATGGTTCAGTTTTGCTAGATTTTATGTGGACCAAACCACTCCCACCTACCACCTTCATTAAATATCCTACCAACCACCACCTTCATTAAATATTCCACCACATATTTCTCTCTCCTCATTAACTCTTTTTCTTCTCCACCATTACTTCTCCACCAACCTGAGAGTGGAAGGTTTAGGCAAGTGTACCTTGCTTCATGGAGAAAGTCTATTTTTATTGTTCCATTATTTTCCTCATGTGTTTCTAACCCACTTTAGTACTTGACATTTTCATTTCTATGGTTAAATTCTTGTAAATCTAGCTTTGTGGTATTTTCTGTTTCCGGGAGTTTTTGATCTATCAAACTTACATATTTTGCTAGTTGATGATCCCATGTTGCAGAGAATTTCGTTTGGTCCAATTTGACCTATGGGATATTGCTGAGCCGCATGGGCATTTTCAGCACTTGGCTGCATGCAAATGCCAAGTGAGCCGCATATGCATTATTTAAATACGTGTGCTGGCAAGCTTGCTTGCATGCTAATTATTAAGGCATGGGTTCTCTAAATGTATTATTTAATGCGTGGGTTAGCAAGCATTGCTCGCATGCACATGTACAGTAGCTAGCCGCATGCCACTTTAATGCCTATTCTAATGCACGTATTAATTAAATGAATATTCTATTGCATGCCACCTTAATGCATAATCCAATGCATGCATTAATTTAATATATATGCTAATGAATGCATTAACACATGCAAGCTTGCAAATGCACTAGTCTGTGCATTTTGCTTGGAATACCAAACCAGCCGCATAGCATCCTAAATGCTTTAATTCTTTAAATGCCTTCCTAATGCATTCTTTAATGCTTTAATGCATGGAAGAATGCATTTAATGCACTCCTTAAATGCATTCTTAATTGTATTTTCTTAATGCATTTCTTATTGCCTTTCCTTGGAAAAGCCAGCCGCATAAGCCCTTAAGAATGCATTTAATGCATTCCTTAAAGCATTCTTGATTGCATTTTTATGCATTTTCTTTTTGCTTTTCCTTGGAGAGCCAGCCGCATAAGCAGTTGAGAATGCATTTAATGCGTTCTTTAATGCATTCTTAAATACATTTTCTTAATTCATTTTCTTAATGTAACTCCTTAAGCCAGCCGCATATGGCTTTGTTAAGAGCCAGCCGCATATGGCATGGTAAATGTATTACTTTAATGCATTATTATTATTATTATTATTATTATTATTATTAGTTTCACATTCTTTTAATTGCATAGCCGCATGGGCAAGTGACTGCTGGCCGCATAGAAATTTTCCGAGCCGCATGAGTCCCCCACAGCCCTTGCCCCTTCTAATATTTAATTATTTAATGTGTACTTGTGCAAAATTAATTATTTTCGGACACGATGGTGACCCGTTGTGGTGCACTTTTGACATGATATGATAGTGGCCCGACGCGGCGTACTCCTGACAGTGAACATGACAAGACAAGATTGGATGGCCTGGACACCGTGGGTGATTGTGTTTGTACAATTGAACCGGTAGTGTTTGCATCATGTCTAGGACAGGGATCCCTGAGTACCACGGTCAGGGGTACCTACTGTACATGGCTAAGGCTAATAACTAGAATAATTTAGTAGTCATGAGAGATTTCCCCAGTTACACGCGACCCCGTTATCCCGGCCACCATTGTGGGACTTGCAGCCTGCCGACGAGTAGGGCACAAGTCCAAACTCACTGATATGTGGAAAGAATGATGCACTGCTTAATGAACTCAAGTCGCCTGGATAACCTGGATTAGCTGCAGGACTTGTGGCTGGAGGAACATCTCACTGCATGTTGGGATAACCCTAGTTAGCTAATGTAGAAAGCTGTAGTCACTGATTGGCCGGGAACGATTGTATGGTACAGTTTTAGTACTCGATTATTGCAGGCTTGATCATATGATTGTCACTTTTAGCAATAAAGATCAGAGGCTCAGTTCTGTTCAGGTGAAGGGTTACAATCCCGGTCCTTGTTTGGTTTACGGGATGTAACATGGCTTCCGGAGCTGTTCTAAGTCCTCTCTTCGTTTATTGTCTTATTGCACCCCACGACATGCTTATAATGTTTTACCTTACCAACAAGATTGGAGACAGAGTTCTATTCAGGTGAAGGGTTACAACCCCGGTCCTTGTTTGGTTTAAGGGTTGTGACCCGGCTACTTGAATGGTTCCCTCGTACTCTATTATGATTGTTGTTATTCTTTTACTTCAAGTTCTTTTAAATGCTTTAGTATATTTTCTGTTATGCTGGTTTTAGTTATTAAGTGAAGCCTCCTTTGTGGCACTTGCTCTTTCTGGGATCTGATCCAGCTGGTTTTGTGTGGCCAGATTTCGGAGCAGCTTCAGAGGATCTACCGACCTTCCAGCCCGATAGTGACCATCAGGCGTGACCATGGCAACGAGTGGGTTTATTTTTGCTCTCCCACTCTATTATAAAAATTCTATTTTAAGGCGTTTAGCCGGCGAGCACCTGTTAGCTCGTATTGTATACCTTATTATTGTCTTCCTACGGGCTGTAACATGATTGACGGATCCTAGGGTTGATCATGTATGACTAAACACTTGCTAGTCCTCACATTTTGTAACGACTAGCTTCATGATCAACTGAATATATAATGTTTGGGACGTCTTATTATTGTATATTTGGTGATCTTACATCTTGTAACCTTACTTGCTTGCTTGAGATTGAGACAGTTAGGCTTGCTATTGACCATAGAAGACTGCTGGATTGTAACTAAGCCCTCATATATCTAGACAGCCGTGACCGTATAGTGGGGTGGATTCTATTTCATTATACGTAGCTGGCTATGTATGCCCCCGCTCTCCAGTATTCTGGTTCTGGGGCGTTACATGGTTTAAGTGGTGGCCCATGCAGGTCTTGTAAATCAAGATATGTGAGAGTTTACCGAATAGATGTCTCAATCAGCACTCGCCCTTGATCTCTGCCAGTATCTTCTAATCCCTGAGATTCTCGACCTGATTACATCCTTGTATCGTTGATCTGTCTTGGTCCTTCCTTATTGTTCCCTATGTCGTCTTCTTCAGTGGCATTATTCCTGGACCTGTCGATCAGCAAGGCGACGCACCTCCCGTGGATCAATAGCAACCAGAAGACCAGGCCCAGCACTCAGGAGCAGCCTCCCAGGCCATGCCTTCCGGAGATCCAGAACCCCCGGTACAGTCAGCCCAGCCCGCGAGGCAGGACGATGGAGCCTTGGTTGGACTTATCAGGGAGTTGCTTGCATCGCAGGATCGTCGAGGAGATGCCTTGCATCAGGCAATGACAGATGCTTTGGACAGAGGTGGACACCATGGGAACAGTGCGACGAACAGTTTCAAGCGCCTGAACCCTCCATTCTTTGATGGCAGCGAAGATGCTATCGCTGCTGATGCATGGCTTCAGGGCACAGAGGTGATATTGGAGGCAGCGAAGACCCCAGAAGACGGAAAAGTGGCCGTGGTGCGCCTGCAGTTATTAGATCTAGCCCACAACTGGTGGATGGCGCAGGCCGTTGGATTGGTGGCGCCTATTGCCTGGGCAGTACTCCGTGAGAGGTTCCGGACCAAGTACTTCGATGCGGTGGCTCGGTACGATCTTCAGACCAAGTTCACCAATTTGAAGTAGATGGGCAGGACGGTCGATGGGTATGCGGTCGAGTTTTCCAGGCTTAGTCAGTTTGCTCCCACCTTGGTGGCGATCGAGTTCGATAGAGCCCAGCAATTTCAGCAGGGACTCCACCTAGAGATTTTGTTGGCGGTTGAGCAGTTTCAGCATCAAAATTTTGATGCGGTATTGAGGGCAGCTAGGAGGCATGAGTATACCTCTCAGAGGATTGTGGACAGGACCGGAGGTCGAAAGCGATCTCACGGCCAGATGAATCAGTCGTCAACCCCAGCCCCGGCAGCTAGAGCTTTGACCATTGGAGCTCCGAGAAAGGCAGCTTCAGTTACGTCAGTTCAGCATTCAACACCGACGCACCCTCAGAAGCAGAAGCAGTCTTCCCCCATGGGCTGCTCTTATTATGGGAAGCCTGGACATGTTGTTTCAGAGTATTGCAAGGCTCGAGGATTGTGTTTGCTTTGTGGAGCGCCAGACCACATGGTAGGGTCCTGCCCGTTCAGGACTGATTCATCACCAGCCAGGACCAGTTCATCAGTTAGGGGAGCAGCCCCAGTACCAGTCCAGCCGCAGTTTCCATCCCCGAGGCCGTTGCCAATACAGACCCAGGCTTTTCATCAGCAAAGGCCTCAGCAGTTTGCCCAGGCGCAAGATCAGAATAGGCAGAGAGGATTCCAGCAGAGAGGGCCGGCACCCAGAGGACATGGTCAAGTGCTGGCTTTGACCATGGAAGAAGAAGGAGTGGCTCCAGGTGAGGTAGTGGCAGGTACTATTTTTGTCAACACCTTTTCCGCTTCAACGTTATTTGATTCTGGTGCATCGCATTCATTTATGTCTGCATGATTCGCGACACGGATAGGACTGGAGCCCGAGTCACTATCAGTAAGGCTCAATATACTTACTGGTAATGGTCTTGTGGGAGTAGATAGAGTGTTTTTCTCGTGTCGGATCGTGGTTAGCGGTAGAGAGTTTTTCGCTAGGCTGATAGAATTCCTGATTGCCGATTATGATGTGGTCTTAGGGATGGATTGGTTGAGGGACCAGTATGCTAGGATAGACTGCCATATTGGCAGAGTTATTTTTAGCATTCCAGGCGAGCCGAAATTTTTCTTTTCTCGAGGCGAAGTTGAACCTTCTCCTCTAGTATTGCAGATGGCCGTAGCAGCAGTGCAGTTATCCCGGATAGTCGAGGAATTTCCAGATGTTTTCTCGGAAGAGCTTCCAGGAATGCCGCCAGAGCGGGAGATCGAGTTTACTATCGACTTGATTCCCGGGACAGCACCAGTGTCAGAGAGAGTCTACAGGATGGCGCCGTCAGAATTGGAGATATTGTACAAGATGATTGAAGAACTCCGGACCAAGGGATTCATTCGTACAAGTGGATCACCTTGGGGAGCCCCGATGCTTCTTGTGAAAAAGAAGGATGGTACGTCCAGATTATATTTTGACTATCGTACCTTGAACTCAGTGACAATCAAGAATAGATATCCTCTCCCCAAGATAGATGACTTGTTTGATCAACTCAGAGGAGCGGCAGTATTTTCGAAGATTGATTTGTGGTCAGGATACCACCAGATCATAGTCATAGAGCAGGACATCCCGAAGACAGCCTTCAGATCTAGGTATGGGCATTGGGAGTTCCTTGTTATGCCCTTTGGAGCAACCAATGCACCGGCGGTATTCATGGACCTCATGAATCGTATCTTTATGCCTTATTTGGATCAGTTCATGATTGTGTTCATAGACGATATCCTGGTCTACAGCAAGAGTGAAGCGGAGCATGAGCAGCATCTTAGAATTGTCCTCCAGATTCTCCGAGAGCACCAGTTGTATGCCAAGTTCAGTAAATACGAGTTCTGGCTCGATCGCATTTCATACTTGGGTCATATCATCACTAGAGGTGGAGTAGAAGTGGATCCCCAGAAGATCGTGGCTATCAAAACATGGCCAGTGCCCAGCACAGTTGCAGAAGTTTGCAGTTTTCTTGGATTGGCCGGCTACTACCGGCAATTTGTTTCGGACTTTGCTCGAATTTCAGTACCACTGACGCAGTTAACCCGCAAGGATGTGCAGTTTGCTTGGACAGCAGAATGTCAAGAATCTTTTGAGAAGCTGAAGCGAGGCTTGATGACGGCCCCCATTCTCACACTTCCAGATGGGACCGAAGGATTTTCAGTGTACTGTGACGCTTTAGGCAGAGGATTAGGATGTGTTTTGATGCAACATGGGAAGGTAATAGCTTATGCGTCACGTCAACTTCGTGATCATGAGAGGAATTACCCAACCCATGACTTAGAGATGGCAGCTGTAGTGTTTGCACTTAAGTTGTGAAGACACTACCTATATGGAGATAGGGTAGAGATTTTCACCGACCACAAGAGCCTGAAGTATGTTTTCACCTAGAAGGACCTTAATATGCGTCAGAGAAGATGGCTAGAGCTACTTGTGGATTATGATGTCAACCTGCAGTATCACCCTGGAAAGGCTAACGTTGTGGCAGATGCATTGAGCAGGAGAGCTGGAGTTTACCTTCTGACAGCGCAACCAGAGTTGTTAGCAGATCTTCAGAAGATGGATATAGAAGTTGTTCTTCCTACCAATGTGGCATTGATGGCCATCATGCAAGTACAGTCCAGTATAGTTGAGAGGATCAAGATAGCTCAGTCCTCCGATTCTAAGCTTCAGCGGCTTAGAGCAGAATGTGAAGCGGGACGACGACCAAAATTATGTATTCATGAAGACGGTACATTTCGACATGGTAAGCGTCTTTGTGTACCCAGTGGAGATATCAGACGGGAGGTGATTGTAGAAGCATGGAAAATACTACTTTTAGTCCCACATCGAAAAGGAAAAAAAGAAAGGGCTCACTCCATTCTATAAATAGAGCCCCCTTGCCTCCTTTGAAAAGGGCACCAAATCTCTTCCCTCCTTGGACTCTTCCTACTATGCACCTTCGGGTGCTAAGTTGAAGAAGTCTAGGGCAGTGCGGGCTCAACAAGCCCAGTCAAATGTCCAAACTACTGACCATCAGAGAGTTCTGCTAACTGTCATGCGGGTCTCTGATAGAAAGTTGTACAGAACCGCCCATGTCCAGCCCCCGGCGGAAAACGGACATGGTGGTTTTCAAAAGTCTCCCGACTAGCCTCAGATCAGGGAGCAAATATGATAGTCCCAAAAGTCTTCCTGCAACGATCCAGAGCGGTATTTTGCTAGCCCCACATCAGGGAGCAAACATGGTGCCAACACACTCGTGTGCTCGGGATACCCGGACGCACAAAACGAGTGCAAAGGTTGACCGAGATGTCCTTGACTTGCGAGATGTGATCCTTCACAAGCACAAGGAAAGAAGGGGATTCTCCATGCGGCCCAAAAATCAATATGAAGCTTCATGCGGCTCAAAACCCAGGAATCTTCATGCGGCTCACAAAACCCAGGAAGCTTCATGCGGTTCAGAAACTTCATGCGGCTCAGAAACGTCATGCGGCCCAGAAACTTCATACGGCCCAGAAGCTTCAGACGGTGCAGAAGCTTCATGCGGTTCAGAAACCGCATGCAGCTCAGGAATCTTATGCGGCTCGGATATCTCCATGCGGCTCAGAAATGAGCCACGTGGCCCTAAGTAGTTCTCCTCTACAACTGGCCACAAAGCAATTGTCGCATTAAATGTCCTGACGACAGCTCTGACAAGTGACAGCTCTGACATAAAGTCGAAATAATGACTCTGGTATGATGGCGTGTTCCTAGAAAAATAAAGAAAATCTTTGTTACAGCTGGCACGATCCACCGACCCCGAAGCTCCCTATGCGGCTGCCACGTTCATGCGGCTGCCATGCTCATACGGCTGCCTCTCTCATGCGGCTGCCATCTTCCTGCGGCTGCCACTCCTATGTGTCTGTCACCTTCATGCGGCTGTCATCTTCATGCGGTCGCCTCCCTCATGCAGCTGCCATCTTCATGCGGTTGTCCACCCTCATGCGGCCACCACCTTCATGCGGCTGCTAACTTCATACGGCTATGATTGTGAAGGGGCCACCTGTATGCGGCTCACTTAGAGACCGCACTCATGCAGCTCTGTCAGACGAGACACGTGGTGATCCTCATGACAGTTGAGACACGTGGCTATCTTATCCCCTCGAAATTATGGCCGCTCGCAAATCATAACAACCAGATTTAGTACAATCACCATAATTATACGGATCAAATCAGATTTGTTGTAATTAAGCAAATTGAACACATGGCGGAAGATCCGAGCTTGTCATGACAAATTATGAAGATTCATTACAATCAGCATTAATTGCCCATACGGATTTGGCGCAATCAAGAATTAACTGCCCAGATGTAATGCAATCAAGATTAATGGACCAGATGATTGGCCGCCGACTTTTCAAGGGGGAATCATTGCAAACCCTAATGATCACACCCCCACTTCTATAAATAGCAAGGTGCCATTTCCTTGCAAACCCTGGAGACCCGGACCACAGGAGAATTCAGAATAAAAAGGCAGAGAGATCCTCTCCACCCGGCTGGACACACAGAAAGACAAAGGCGCGCACAGAAGAGCCTTCCCATTTTGAGAGCAGTTCTTCACCGGAGCCAAGGCTACGTCTGATCATCCAAGGAGTAAGGTAGAGCGGCCGTCGCTTTCCCGAGCCTCTACCGTCATCACCCAGAATCTAAAATAAACAATCGTACTTAGACTGCTGTTCCTAGGTTTTCGTCCCTAGGCTTTCTTTGTAGGAGCGAGTTTGTATTGTGAGTCTAAGTCCAGTCCTCCTATATAATTGTTCTATACTTTTACAATCAATGGCAAACACGATGGCGACCCTGCTGGAGAAAAGCTTCTCTACGGCTGAGGAGTTGGTGACGCAATCGAACGCAGCCAAACTTGGCTCCACTCAACAAATACTGGTCATCCGGTTCGACCAGCAGGCGTTTGAAGAAATGCTTCCGACGGAAGCGCTGGCCCGGTCCAGCGGCGAGCCCATACGAAGAAGGCCCGCAAGAAGTTGAGGCCCAAATCATTCGCTCCTCCCCAAGCTCTCGAAGGAGTACTCTCTGTTGCCCAAGACGACGAAAAAGACCCTCTTGCGGCCCCACTTCAGACCATAGAGGACTCTGCTGTCCCCAAGTCCGGCAGAGGAAAACACTACGATGCTGGACTTGCAGGGGAAAAGAGGAACTATGTGCGGTCTAAGAAGAAGTCGCATAGGGACGCCAGCCGCATGAAGACTCATGCGGCTACAGAAGCCAACCGCATGGAGAAGGCTCATACGGCCAAAACTCTCAGCCGCATAAAGGAAGCTCATACGGCCACGACTGCCAGCCGCATGCAGACTCCTTATGCGGCCACCGCTCATTGCCGCATAGAGAAGGGTCATGCGGCCATACATGCTAGCCGCATGTAGACAGCCTGTACGGCTACCAATCCCAGCCGTATACCATCTGCTCCATGCGGCTTACGGTCAGTCTTTGATCGTCTCTCATGCGGTTTTGACTCGAGATGCTCCCAAGAAAATACGCCAGACTCTGTACGACACCATTTGGACTCCTCTTACTATGCACCCTCGGGTGTTAGAGCGAGGAAGTCTAGGACAGCGCGGGCTCGACGAGCTCAGTCAGCTGTCCCAACCTCTGACCATCCGAGCGCTCCACTTACTGTTATGCGGGCCTCTGATGGAAAGTTGTACCGAACCACTCGAGTCCAGCCTCCGACGGCAAACGGACAGAGTGGTTCCCAAAATTCTCCCAACAATCAGGGAGCAAACATGGTGCCAATACACTCGGATGCTCGAGTTTTCCGGGCCCACAAATCGGGTGTAAAGGTTGCTCGAGACGTATCTGACTTGCGTGACGTGATCCTTCACAAGCGCAAAGAAAAAGAAGAAGCCTCGGTGTGCAGAGAGTCCTTTCCTAGACATCACTGCACTCAAGTCATTGTCAACTGCTGCTGTAGCAAGGCGGCCACACAAGAGGACCGGCAATCCGTCTTCCGACGACTGCAACACCCAAGCTCATAAGACGAGGCACTTCTCGTCGCCTCCTGCAATTCTGCTCAGAAGATCCCTGGTAGCGGGAAAGGAAAGAAAACAAACGTCTCCAGCCCTAAAATCTCAACCAAGAAACTCTCTTCTAAGCGGTTGTCCACGACTGCCACAGGAGAAGTTTTCCAAGGTACTCGCTCAAAGATAAAATCTGCCACGCTTGGAGAATCATCGTCCACATCTCTGGGAGGCGCTGGAGCTGGGGGTAGCACTCCGCCAAACATCCGCGACAACCCGGTGTTCCAAAAAGATAATCCAGGGAAAACAGTTTCCCCAACAGACGCAGCAAGTTCCGACGTCCCCGAGGATGTCCGCGACTCTCATGACGAGGCAAGCTCTGAAGGTAGGGGTACCACTCCTTCTGAGTCCGAACCAGAGGAGAACATTCCCACATACCCTGACGACTTCTCTGTACAAGGGTATGACTCAGAGGGCGCGTCCTCCACCGTCCCTTCCATCTCTCCTCATGTGAGGACGGTATTCGTGACAGATAGCAACTAAGATGGTTCCAGTGATCGCCAATGCATCGACACTCTGGAGGCCATACTGCACGCCTTGGTCAAGTCTGTGGACGAGATCAAAGCGGCCCTTCCAACTCTACAAGGGAGGACGTCTGGCCAAACAAGCTTGGGTCCTGCGGTCAATGAGGACTCAAACTCCGCTGCACCAAACCCGGGCGATAATCCCCCAACAACGACGGCTCCCACTGCTGCAGACGAGGCCAGGGAGGCGAGACGAGAGGTCCAGGAACTCTGGGCCATGTTCCACGCCCGAGAAACTTGCCAAGACCTCAGGATACGACAACCGTATCCGACTGCAAGGAGAGATGTTCCCTTCCCACCAAGATATAAACCATTCAACATCAATCCGTATGATGGAAAGACATCTGCAAGCAGGTACATCACCTACTTTGAAGTTACAACCGACCATCTGTCTCATGACGATGCCATCCTCACGCGGTTGTTCATTGGAGCGTTGGAAGGGGTCGCCTTTGACTGGTACCGCAACTTGTCGAACAACTGCATCTATTCCTTCGCCGGCTTCAAATGCATGTTTCTGGAGAGGTTCTACAAAGTAGGACAGGACGTGATAATGTCCACCCTCATGGACGTTGTTCAGGGAGAAAAGGAGCTGACAAGGAATTATATCGAACGGTTTCGTCAAACCGCAATGAAGTTGCCTTCCGGTAACCCGGATTCCTCCTTAATTGAAATTTGCCAAAAGAGGCTGCTCCCCACAATCAGCCTCTGGATGGATGAAAGTCAGTTTAAGGATTAGAAGACTTTCATTATCAGCGCCACTAGCGCAGAAGACAAGTTGAAGAAAGCTCGCCAACTGGGATTGCACATCTCGGAAGGAGAGGACAAGGGCAAACGCCCTAATACCAACAAACAACAACGACAAGTTTCTCAAGAAGTACTATGTATAAACGATACCTTCCAACTATCTCTCGGATTGTGAGTCATATACCCGCAGGTTCGTTGAACTTACACTTTGACTTCAAATCTCCCAGATTGTTGAGTTATGTAGCCCGTGGTACCGCTGAACCCACAGTCTGTCTCCAAATATCTCAAATTATTGAGTTATGTACCCCCTGGTACCGCTGAACCCACAGTCTGCCTCCAAATATCTCGGATTATTGAGTTATGTACCCCCTGGTACCGCTGAACTCACATTCGGCCTCCAAACATCTTAGATTATCGAGTTATGTACCCCTTGGTACCACTGAACTCACCTACATTCATCCTCAAAATATCCCAGATTGTAGAGTTATGTACCCTCTGGTACCACTGAACTTACATTCTGCTTCTGAATATTTCAGATAGTTGAGTTATGTACCCTGTGGTACCGCTGAACTCACATTATGCCTCAAAATCTTCCAGATTATCGAGTTATGTACCCGCAGGTACCGCTGAACTCCCATTCTGGTCAATCTATATCGCATCTTTTGGGTAGTAAGTCACGTATGATCATACCTCTGAACTTTCTTCCTAAGAGGAGCTCCTTCCTCATGATCCACTACCCGCACTTCCAGTGCATAAAAAGGGTAACAGATCCACAAATTTCCTAAGACAACCCTGTCGATGCTACCTCTGAGTTGTTTCACTTCCATCAAAAACAAACCGTCCCCTCACATAGAACTTCCATGTCCTCATTACCTCTGAGTTGTTCTATGTACCCCTTCATGGAGCCCACTCCTGCCATGTCCTCATTACCTCTGAGTGGGAAGGCTCCATCGAAGAAACCCTCATATTTACCACGTCCTTATTACCTCTGAGTAAGTATGTTGGTTTATCTCTCGACTTATTATCTGTACCCACAACCGGAGTACGCCAAGGATAATAGGTTCACAAATATCTTTCGACGACCACAAATGTCCTCTGTTGACCGTAAATGTCCTCTGTTGACCACAAATGTCCGCAGTCGACCACAAATGCTGTACTAAGTTTTCTAGTACATGCCACTCTTTTTATATCATGTCTTAGGAGTCCAGCTGTTCCTGGCATTCTTTCAATACCAAGAACTTCCACAACCCCCTCATCGCAAAGTTGTTCTATGTATCCTCGTTTGGGTCCACTCCCACCATGTCCTCATTACCATCAACCCCATATTTACCATGTTCTTACCACCTCTGAGTAAATATGATGGTTCCCTCTCTCAACTTATCATCTGTACCTAAAACCAAGGTACGCCAAGGATAATAAGTCCACATAAAATCTTCGGCGAAAATACCCAAACCTATCACGTCCATGCTACCTCTGATAGGATTGCCACACCTAAGCAACTCTACTTTTCATGCTTCTTATTCAAAGTATTCCAAATTTGCAATTTGAAAACTTTGAAGGGGGTCTTGTAGAAGCATAGAAAATACTGCTTTTAGTCCTACATCGGAAAGGAGAAAAAAGAAAGGGCTCACTCCATTCTATAAATAGAGCCCCCTTGCCTCCTTTGAAAAGGGCACCAAATCTCTTCCCTCCTTGGACTCTTCCTACTATGCACCTTCGGGTGCTAAGTCGAAGAAGTCTAGGGCAGTACGGGCTCAACAAGCCCAGTCAACTGTCCAAACTACTAACCATCAGAGAGTCCCGCTAACTGTCATGCGGGCCTCTGATGGAAAGTTGTACAGAACCGCCCGTATTCAGCCCCCGGCGAAAAACGGACAGGGTGGTTCTCAAAAGTCTCCCTACTAGCCTCAGATCAGGGAGCAAATATGATAGTCCCAAAAGTCTTCCTGCAATGATCCAGAGCGGTGTTTTGCTAGCCCCACATCAGCGAGCAAACATGGTGCCAACATACTCGTGTGCTCAGGATACCTGGGCCCACAAAACGAGTGCAAAGGTTGACCGAGATATCCTTGACTTGCGAGATGTGATCCTTCACAAGTGCAAGAAAAGAAGGGGATTCTCCATGCGGCCCGAAAATCAACATGAAGCTTCATGCGGCTCAAAACCCAAGAATCTTCATGCGGCTCACAAAACCCAGGAAGCTTCATGCGGTTCAGAAACTTCATGCGGCTCAAAAACGTCATACGGCCCAGAAACTTCATGCGGCCCAGAAGCTTCAGGCGGTACAGAAGCTTCATGCGGTTCAGAAACCGCATGCGGCTCATGAATCTTATGCGGCTCGGAAAGCTCCATGCGGCTCAGAAAAGAGCCACGTGGCCCTAAGTAGTTCTCCTCTAAAGCTGGCCACAAAGCAATTGCCACATTAAATGCCCTGACGGCAGCTCTGACAAGTGACAGCTCTGACATAAAGTCGAAATAATGACTCTGACATGATGGCGTGTTCCTAGGGAAACGAAGAAAATCTTTGTTACAGCTGGCACGATCCACCGACCCCGAAGCTCCCTATGCGGCTTCCACGTTCATGTGGCTGCTATGCTCATGCGGCTGCCTCTCTCATGTGGCTGCCATCTTCATGCGGCTGCCACTCCTATATGGTTGTCACCTTCATGCGGCTGCCATCTTCATGCGGTCGCCTCCCTCATGCGGCTGCCATCTTCATGCGGTTGCCCACCCTCATACGGCCACCACCTTCATGTGGCTGCTACCTTCATACGGCTAGGATTATGAAGGGGCCACCTGTATGCGGCTCACTTAGAGGCCGTACTCATACGACTCTGTCAGACGAGACACATGGCGATTCTCATGACAGTTGAGACACATGGCTGTCTTATTCCCTCGGAATTATGGCCGCTCGCAAATCATAACAACCAGATTTAGTGCAATCACCATAATTATACGGATCAAATCAGATTTGTTGTAATTAAACAAATTGAACATGTGACGGGAGATCCGAGCTTGTCATGATAAATTATGAAGATTCATTGCAATCAACATTAATTGCCCATACGGATTTTGCGCAATCAAGAATTAACTGTCCAGATATAATGCAATCAAGATTAATGGTCCAGATAATTGGCTGTCGACTTTTCAAGGGGGAATCATTGCAAACCCTAATGATCACACCCCCACTTCTATAAATAACAAGGTGCCATTCCCTTGCAAACCCTGGAGACCCGGACCATGGGAGAATTCAGGAGAAAAAAGGAAGAGAGATCCTCTCCACCCGGCTGGACACACAGAAAGACGAAGGCGCGCACAGAAGAGTCTTCCCATCTTGAGAGCAGTTCTTCACTGGAGCCAAGGCTACGTCTGATCGTCCAAGGAGTAAGGCAGAGCGGCCATCGCTTTTCCGAGCCTTTACCGTCACCCTCCAGAATCTAAAATAAACAATCGTACTTAGACTGCTGTACCTAGGTTTTCGTCCCTAGGCTTTCTTTGTAGGAGCGAGTTTGTATTATGAGTCTAAGTCCAGTCCTCCTATATAATTGTTCTATACTTTTACAATCAATGGCAAATAGTGATGGCGGAAGCCCACAGTTCTCAGTATTCGATTCATCCCGATGGCACGAAGATGTACCGTGATATTCGTCAGCACTTTTGGTGGAATGGCATGAAGAGGAAGATAGCTCAGTTTGTCTCTCGGTGTTTGGTCTGCTAACAAGTCAAGGCTGAACACCAGAGGCCAGCTGGACTTCTTCAGCCTTGCCGATTCCAGAATGGAAGTGGGAGCATATAACCATGGATTTCGTGACTGGATTACCTAGATCCCCAGCCGGTAGAGATGCTATTTGGGTTATAGTTGACAGGCTCACGAAGGTGGCTCACTTTCTCCCATTCAGAGTTGGTCAGTCGACGGCCCAGCTAGCAGAGATGTATCTCCGGCAGATTGTTAGTTTCCAAGGTGTACCAGTCAGTATCACCTCGGACCGGGATTCAAGATTTACGTCACACTTTTGGCGTAGCTTACAAGAGAGTTTGGGAACTCACCTCCAGTTTAGCTCAGCTTATCACCCGCAGACAGATGGTCAGTCGGAACGTACGATCCAGACTCTTGAGGATATGTTGAGATCTTGTACACTCGACTTCGGCGGTTTGTGGGAAGATCACCTGTACCTGGTAGAGTTCTCGTACAATAATAGTTTCCAAGCTAGTATCCAGATGGCACCGTTCGAGGCCCTGTATGGAAGGAAGTGCAGATCCCCACTAGCCTGGGACGATGTGGGAAAGAGGCAGATGCTTGGTCCAGAGATGATCGCTCAGACAGTTGAAGTGGTCAGGAGAGTTAGAGATCATCTTCGCGTTGCACAAGATCGTCAGCGCCATTGGGCCGACTCTCATCGGCGTTTCCTTGAATTTTCTGTCGGCGACCATATATTCCTGAGGATCTCGTCTAACCGTGGCGTCATTCATTTCGGCGTACGGGAAAAGCTTAGTCCTAGGTATATAGGGCCGTTCGATATTCTGGAGCGAGTAGGAGACGTGTCCTATCGTCTCGCTCTTCTGCCGTCTCTGAGTGAGGTGCATGACGTATTCCATGTATCCCAACTACGACGGTATATCCCGGACCCGAGTCATATCCTAGATCATTCGGAACTGGTTGTTGGTACCAACCTTTCGTATGAGGAGAGGCCCGTATCCATATTGGACCAAAGAGAGAAGATACTCAAGAACAAGACTATCAAGTTAGTCCGTGTTGCTTGGGGTCATCACTTTTTGGGAGAGTCAACGTGGGAGCGTGAGGATGATATCCGATCACGATATCCCGACCTGTTTGACTCGTGAGGTATAATATCTTTTCTATGCCTCATGTCTTCGATTCCTTGCTTGTACGAATAATTGCTTGATTGCTTGACTAGTGCAGCTTGCCTGTGTGTAGTATAGCTTGCCCTTGCATCTCTAGCCACTTGATTAAATTCCGAGGACGAAATTCTTTTAAGGTGAGTAGAGTTGTAATGACCATTGTTCGTATTACGTATTTGGTATACGTGTACGTATTTAGACCCGTATTGCATGCCTCAATTTTGGTTCGGCCCGACTTGACTTGGTTCGGCTTGGTTTTGTATGGTTCGATTTTGCTAGATTTTATGTGGACCAAACCACTCCCACCTACCACATTCATTAAATATCCCACCTACTACCACCTTCATTAAATATCCCACCACACATTTCTCTCTCCTCATTAACTCTTCTTCTTCCCCACCATTACTTCTCCACCAACCTGAGAGTGGAAGGTTTAGGCAAGTGCACCTTGCTTCATGGAGGAAGTCTATTTTTATTGTTCTATTATTTTTCTCATGTGTTTCTAACCCACTTTAGTACTTGGCATTTTCATTTCCATGGTTAAATTCTTGTAAATCTAGCTTTATGGTATTTTCGGTTTCCGAGAGTTTTTGATCTATCAAACTTACATATTTTGCTAGTTGATGATCCCATGTTGCAGAGAATTTCGTTTGGTCCAATTTGACCTATGGGATATTGCTGAGCTGCATAGGCATTTTCAGCACTTGGCTGCATGCAAATGCCAAGTGAGCCGCATATGCATTATTTAAATACGTGTGCTGGCAAGCTTGCTTGCATGCTAATTATTAAGGCATGGGTTCTCTAAATGCATTATTTAATGCGTGGGTTAGCAACCGTTGCTCGCATGCACTTGTACAGTAGCTAGCCGCATGCCACTTTAATGCCTATTCTAATGCACGTATTAATTAAATGAATATTCTATTGCATGCCACCTTAATGCATAATCCAATGCATGCATTAATTTAATATATATGCTAATGAATGCATTAACATATGCAAGCATGCAAATGCACTAGCCTGTGCATTTTGCTTAGAATACCAAGCCAGCCGCATAGCATCCTAAATGCTTTAATTCTTTAAATGCCTTCCTAATGCATTCTTTAATGCTTTAATGCATGGAAGAATGCATTTAATGCACTCCTTAAATGCATTCTTAATTGTATTTTTTTAATGCATTTCTTATTGCCTTTCCTTGGAAAAGCTAGCCGTATAAGCCCTTAAGAATGCATTTAATGCATTCCTTAAAGCATTCTTGATTGCATTTTTATGCATTTTCTTTTTGCCTTTCCTTGGAGAGCCAGCCGCATAAGCAGTTGAGAATGCATTTAATGCGTTCTTTAATGCATTCTTAAATACATTTTCTTAATTCATTTTCTTAATGTAACTCCTTAAGCCAGCCGCATATGGCTTTGTTAAGAGCCAGCCGCATATGGCATGGTAAATGCATTACTTTAATGCATTTTTATTATTATTATTATTATTATTATTATTATTATTATTTTTACATTCTTTTAATTGCATAGCCGTATGGGCAAGTGACTGCTGGCCGCATAGAAATTTTTCGAGCCGCATGAGTCCCCCATAGCCCTTGTCCCTTCTAATATTTAATTATTAAATGTGTACTTGTGCTAAATTAATTATTCTCGGACACGATGGTGATCCGTTGTGGTGCACTTTTGACATGACATGATAGTGGCCCGATGCGGCACACTCCTGACAGTGAACATGACATGACAAGATTGGATGGCCTGGACACCGTGGGTGATTGTGTTTGTACAATTGAACCGGTAGTGTTTGCATCATGTCTAGGACAGGGATCCCTGAGTACCACGGTCAGGGGTACCTACTGTAAATGGCTAAGGCTAATAACTAGAATAATTCAGTAGTCATGAGAGATATTCTCAGTTACAGGCGATCCCGTTATCCCGGCCACCATTGTGGGACTTGCAGCCTGCCGACGAGTAGGGCACAAGTCCAAACTCACCGATATATGGAAAGAATGATACACTGCTTAATGAACTCAAGTCGCCTGGATAACCTGGATTAGCTGCAGGGCTTGTGTCTAGAGGAACATCTCACTGCATGTTGGGATAACCCTAGTTAGCTAATGTAGAAAGTCGTAGTCACTTATTGGCCGGGAACGATTGTATGGTGCAGTTTCAGTGCTCGATTATTGCAGGCTTGATCGCATGATTGTCACTTTTAGCAATAAAGATCAGAGGCTCAGTTCTGTTCAGGTGAAGGGTTACAATCCCGGTCCTTGTTTGGTTTACGGGTTGTAACCTGGCTTCCAGAGCAGTTCTAAGTCCTCTCTTCGTTTATTGTCTTATTGTACCCTACGACATGCTTATAATATTTTACCTTACCAACAAGATTGGAGACGGAGTTCTATTCAGGTGAAGGGTTACAACCCCGGTCCTTGTTTGGTTTAAGGGTTGTGACCCGGCTACTTGAATGGTTCCCTCGTACTCCATTATGATTGTTGTAATTCTTTTACTTCAAGTTCTTTTAAATGCTTTAGTATATTTTCTGTTATGCTGGTTTTAGTTCTTAAGTGAAGCGTCCTTTGTGGCACTTGCTCTTTCTGGGATCTGACCCAGCTGGTTTTGTGTGGCCAGATTTCGGAGCAGCTTCAGAGGATCTATCGACCTTCCAGCCCAATGGTGACCATCAGGCGTGACCAGGGCAATGAGTGGGTTTATTTTTGCTCTTCCACTCTATTGTAAAAATTCTATTTTGAGGCGTTTAGCCGACGAGCACCTGTTAGCTCATATTGCATACCTTATTATTGTCTGCCTACGGGCTGTAACATGATTGACGGATCCTAGGGTTGATCATGTATGACTAAACTCTTGCTAGTCCTCATATTTTGTAACGACTAGCTTCATGATCAACTGAATATATAATGTTTGGGACGCCTTATTATTGTATATTTGGTGATCTTACATCTTATAACCTTACTTGCTTGCTTGAGATTGTGACAGTTAGGCTTGCTATTGACCATAGGAGACTGATGGATTGTAGCTAAATCCTCATATATCTAGACAGCCGTGACCGTATAGTGGGGTGGATTCTATTTTATTATACGTAGCTGGCTATATATGCTCCCGCTCTCCAGTATTCTGGTTCTGGGGCGTTACGCACACATAGGCTCACATAGTGCCACACTTAGGCACACATAGGGGGTCAACATTTGGGGCTAAATGGGGGCTGCAATGGGGCTGATCCCCCCTATACACTGCTACCAAGTAGCAGTTCTCGCTACTACTGCTGCTGAATTCTATTGCAGTCCCCTGTGGGGACTGCTGCCACACTGCTGCTACTCTTGGCAGCAGCATACTGCCCGAGCAGTGTTCCCACTGCTGCTGCAGTCCTTAATTCCCCCTCCCTTCCATTCCTTCATTTCCTCACTCCCTCTACCACTCTCTACTTCTCTCCATATCCCATTCTCCATATCTCTCTCTCACTCTCTCTATATAAATCACTCAACACCTACACCTAAATCAAATGAACCACACACACACCAATATATATATAAAGACACCCACACACCCATATGTATATTGACACAATATATATATATATATATTTTTTTTCCGAAACCCAGCTTTATTCAATATGATAGTCAGAAACAAAAAGCACTAAGAGTGCCTACATTTGATCGTGGCCTTCTCCACTTGTCTATGGACTTCATTGATCAGCTTAGTAAGAGTAAAACCCGAGTTTTCATACCTACTCTTGTTTCTATCCTTCCATAACACCCAAATCACCGCAGCAGCAACAATCGCCTTCTTGTGCTTGTTCTTCTTTCTCCACCAATCGCGCAGTCGCTCCAAAAGAGTCCGGCCTCTGTCATGAACTTTGTATATTTGATGGATTGCTCCCCACACGCCCTTGGCCAAGTCTCTTTTGTGCAGAATGTGTTCCAGAGTCTCGTTCTCATTGTTGAGGCAACAGTGACACTTCGAAGTAAGGCTGAAACCGAGACGTGCAATGTTGTCATCTGTAGGAAGTTTATTATGCAAAGTCCTCCAAAGAAGCACTGTCCATTTGGTCGGGATGCAGGTATTCCATATATGAGCAAAATCTGGCAATATAGGCCTCTGAACCCTTACGATATCCCACGCTGAAGCCACATTGAACTTCCTAGCTTGAACTCCCCAACTCCAGTTGTCACCAATCGGGTACATGTTATGTTGCGCTATATCTCTACCACATATAAGTCTCTTCCAGACATGGAAGGCATTAGATGTTATACGAACATCAATTGGAGAAGCTGTGGAGCAGTACTTAACTTTGAAAAATGTAGTCCATAGACTATTTTGGGTCATGAACTTCCACCACAATTTAATGGTAAAAGCATTCAGCATATCCTCTAATCTTTTGATTCCTAGGCCTCCTTCCTGTTTAGTTCTGGCAATTCGATCCCATCCTAGCCAAGTACGTTTAGCCATGCCATCCTAAGCACCCCAGAAGAAGCTAGAGAACATACTTTCCATTCGACGAAGAACCGCTAAAGGCGGATTGTATGCTGCTAATGTGTGGACTGGAATGGATGTCAAAACAGCCTTGATCAACACTAGCTTACCTCCTGGAGATAGGATTTTGTTGTGCCAACCCTCTAATTTAACCCTGATTCGGTTGAGAAGTTCTTCGTACATTCCCCCATTGCGCTGCCCGGCCATTAGAGGACAGCCGAGATACGTAAATGGTGGCAATCTAATCTGAAAACCAGTTCTATCAGCCAGCTCTGTGCCCCTCTCACTCAGGATGTTCTTCAAAATATAAATAGAAGACTTAGCCTTGTTGATGAGTTGTCCTGAGATAGCCTCGTAAGTAGACAATAAGTCAGTGATCTTTGATATTGAACGAAGATCCCCCGCAGAGAAGAGAAGGAGATCATCTGCATAAGCCAAATGGGTGATCACGGGACAGCCACGAGGCGATGAGAATGATGTGAAACCCTCCGTGTCAGTCAGCTTCTTCAGGCTACGCGATAAAACCTCCGCCGCTATAATGAACAATACCGGGGATAGGGGATCGCCCTGTCGAACACCTCGAAAAGATTGGAAATATTCAGTAGATTCACCATTAATCAATGGTGCATACCACACATTGTTGACGAGGCGTAACATCATGTCCACCCACTTATTGTGAAAACCAAATCGACGAAGCACCTTCAAAAGAAATCTCCAATCAACCCTATCATAGGCTTTCGTCATATCGAGCTTGATAGCAGCGTTGCCTCCTCTATGTTTCTTGTTCATTCAAGCCATCATTTCCTGGGCTAGTAATATGTTATCTACTATCTCTCTGTCTTGCACAAATCCGCTTTGTTCAGGAGAGATGAGACGAGGAAGAAGAGGAGCAAGTCGACGAGACAGAAGCTTTGAAATTATTTTATTTATAACTGAGCACAAACTGATTGGCCGATAATCACCAAAAGTTTTAGGAAGCTTCACCTTGGGGATCAACACTAATGAAGTGTTCGTGACTGAACGAGGCAGTGCAAACCCATCAACAAACAGTCCAATCGCCTCAGCCATATCCTTACCAATAATATCCCAACAAGCAATGAAAAAGAGAGGATTAAATCCATCAGGCCCAGGCGCGCTGTGCTGATCAAGCGACTTAATTGCATCAATGATTTCATCAGGAGATGGAGCCGCAATCAGCAAGTCATTGTCTTCTTCAGGCACGAGAGAAGGGATGTTCAATAACAACTCACTCTGTTCCTGAATGGCTCCTCTTTGGTAGAGTTTAGAATAAAACTCTTTGGCATATGCATGAATCAAGTCTTTGTCTTTCAGTGTGGTCCCTTCCTCAGTAGTAATAGAATAGATTTGGAGAGATGTTTTGCGATTAGTCACACAACCATGGAAATATGCAGTATTCTTATCGCCCTCTAGATCCCATTTAATCCTTGCCTTCTGTTTCCAATATGCTTCCTCAATACTAACCCGCTGTTTTAGTATTGCAGTAGCTTTAGCCAACTGTTGAAGACTCTCTGCAGTGTTGCTTTGTTCATGACGAATTTCTGCATCTAGCACTGCATCTTCCGCTTGCTTCACTTGTTGAAAGATATCACCATAAGTGTTGCGGCTCCACGCTGAGAGAACCTTACGGCAAGCATCTAGACGAAGAGCCAATCTGGTAAGCCCAAGTTTATGATCAACCGAAGACCATGCTTGCTGGATCAGTGGCTTAAATTCTACATGATTCACCCAGAAATCAAGAAATCGAAATTGTTTCTTGCCCATGGCCGAATTAGATCGATATTTGGTCAATAAAGGTGTATGATCTGATTTAGCTCGGTTGAGGTGTTCTATTGAAGATGAAGGCGCCCAGTCTAACCATGCATTATCGACCAATACCCTATCCAAACGAGATCCTCGTCGACCATCCTGTTTGGATTTGATCCAAGTGTAACAACTGCCAGAGTAGGGAAGCTCAGACATCCCAGTAGCAAGTGTAAAGTTAGCAAACTCTTCAATGGACGATTGATCAGGGATGCGACCTCCAATTTTTTCCTCCGATCGTAAAATTGCGTTGAAATCTCCCCCGATCGACCATGGGCAATTGAAAGAGGGTTGCAATTGCGAGAGTCTATCCCAAAGTAGTCTACGGCCTTCTTTTGTGTTATCCCCATGGACAATAGTAACAAATGCAGAAGCAGGAAGCTTGGGGTGATAAAGGGAGGCCGTCAAGGCTTGATCAAACGAATCATGCAAATCAATGTTACAATCCGACTTTGCCATGACCCATATGTTACCCCTCTCATTCAAAAAAGCCTTCGAGAACCCCAGTTTTAACTGATAACGAAGAAGTTGACTGCTATCCACCTTAGGTTCAATGATGCCAATGAGGGCAATCTTATGAATCCTCACTAGGGTTTTGATTCTTTTGAAAGTCATTTGGTTGGCAATACCCCGAACATTTTATATGAGTGTGTTAAGCATTAAAGGAATGTGTGGTTGTACCAGTAAGTACCTTGTTTGCTGACTGCCGCGTGACTCGATCGGAAGGCTCCACCGCCTTCTTGGCTTTCCTCCGCTTTTGCTGAGTAGCTGATGTTTCTGGAGTCGGGAGGCGATCAACTTCTGCTCGTGAATCATCCGGACACCTATCTTTGGTTTGCCTGTCGCCCTCAAGAGCTTCGCGGTCGGCTTCATCCGCCCAGCTGACAATATGGTGTTGTGGAAGAGTAGGGAGATCCAGAGACTGCTCCTCTCGTATTTCTCCCTCCTCAAGGGAGAAATCCACATTAGTGTTTTGGTTTGTGACGTCAGCATCAACCGAAACATCATTAATGACTTCAACCGCCACTTCTTCATTTGGCTTGCTCCCGGAAGGTTCAGACGTCATATCATGCACGGGTGATCGAGTTACGTGATTGACAGGAAGGGGATCTTGAGGGATGGTGTGTTCAGTGGGTTCAACCGATGGCACATTAGGAAGTCTAGTGTCCACAAGTAAAGGAGGAACTTTGTCGTTACCTGTGACGTCGCCTGGGGGTTGGAGAGATAAAACAGTGTCTTGATTAAGTATGGAAGGGCCTGCTTCTGACTGCATGTTCTCATTTGATCGCTGCAGTATGGACGTGACCTTCAATCCCATCGATCCTGGCTTCGAGACCACCGCCACACCCTCATCTTGCTGCTGCGCGTCTTGTTGAATAATTTCCTTGCCTTTGTTTTTCTGTTTGCAACCAGTAGTGGTATGTCCTTGATGATGACAATGAGAGCAGTATAAAGGTATGTACTCATATTCTATGTTCTGCCAGAAACTCCTTCCTCTAGAGCGATTGATCCGAATACGATGTTGTATTGGCTTACTCGCATCCACCTCCACAAAGACACGAGCCCTACTCGGGCAAGAGAGATCTGCTGTAGCTTTATCAATCTTGAGCGGTGTACCAATAGCCGAAGTGATGGCGAACAACGCATCCTTAGCGTATAGATGATGAGGTAGATCTGGGAGATCCACCCAAACTGGCATGAGAGAAGATTCAAACATTGGAGAAAAATCTGGTTCCCATTTAAAAACTCTCATCGGGGCTCGAGAGATAAACCATGTATCTTTTGATCGAAGACGAAGAAAGTCTTCCTCAACAGAAGGCCTTATAAGAATATGTTTGCGGTCAATGACTCCCGCCTTGATGTCTCCTTTGAACTCAAAACCTGATAAAGCTTTGCGAATGACCTCGATGGACGGCTTACTATGGGAGAATTTTCCCACCAGCGCAAAGCGAAGGGGAGACGCCAAGGTCAACTCTTCTTCATCCGAGAAGGAGATAGCCGGTGCACCTTTGTATGTTGCCACCGATCTAGCGGCCAAGCGAGGGGGTTCCTCAGCCCGACCGGAGACCGCGTCGACAAAGGATTTAGCCATCCTTCAGTGACACCGGCCCGGCCAAAGGCCTAGCCGGAGTCGGAAAGAGGCTGAGATCTAGCAGGAGTTCTTGGCGCGGCGCTCTCTAGGGCAACGCACGCTCATATTATCAATATATATATATATATATATATATATATATATATATATATATATATATATATATATATATATATATATAAAAGATATGATACCATATGATACATTAAGAACAACACTCTAACAATATAAAATCTGAGATTAAATATGAATTAAATCATTCACTCAACATATCAAAATACAAGTGTGTCCAAAATTGGGGGTTTCCCACATGGACACAAAGCACAACAAGGACACACCTAGAAGTCTCCAAATAGACACAAAATGGACACAAATGGAGATACAACCATAGGGGTCATTCCTATGGGTTCAAAATAATCCTATATGCATGTAGGAATGAAATAGAGAAGAAATTATACCTCCTGATTGATCGAATCTAAGAAAACTCCTTTCGATACGACACCGACACGAAGATACCTCCAAATGGACACGAACGAGTTCCGAAACTCCCCAAATCTAGCTAGCTCCTCCTCTTCATGAAAATAGAGAAGAAAAGAAAGGGATTGATAGATGAATGGATTGATTTAATGGTGGAATGAATGGAGACTTCTCTCTAATTTTTGGAAAAGAACAAGAGAGAGAACATGGAGTGGATAATAACAAATGAACCCATCCCTATCCCTCTAGCTATGGCCGGCCAAGGAAGCATAGGTGTCCCCTATTAGCAAGTGTTCAAAATGCCCCCACTTGTCTCTAATTGAATTAAAATAGGAATAGGTTTAGGTTGAGGCTAAATTAGTCATGTTTTAAGTCTCTAATCAAACTAAAAATATCCATTAATAATTAGTCTAACACACTAACTAAAATAAATGTCATGTGGGCCATGCCTAACCCTAAAATAATATCATAAATAATAAAATAAATTTCAAAAATATTCTAGAATGGGAAATGACCAAAATACTCATGTTCTTAAAAACTGGGGGTGACAGCGTGGCATCATTTGATTGAGATGCACGTGGTCGTGGGCAGTGTAGTGGACATGTTCTGCGAAGTTAGTGGCTTGCACGCTACGTCACTCTGTTCTGAACACTGTTTGATCACCTTGTGTGAGCTTCATCAGGTTGCGCGTGGGCGCAATATTGTAACCCGTACGAAAGGTTACACCAACTGTTGTGGATGTGTAGCATCGTTTGATTGAGATGTACGTGGTTGTGGAAAATGTAGTGGGCACGCTCTGTGAAGTTGGTGGCTTGCGTGCCACGTCATCCTGCTTCTGAAAAAGTTGATCGGGTGGTTGTGGGCAATATAGTGGGCACGCTCTTAAGAAAGTGTGCCACGTAGCGCTCGCACAACCTGACTCCTGCACAACCAGATGTTGGCGCAACCTGATGCTGCACAATTTGATGGTTTGGCACAACATAATGATTTGGCACCATCTGATGATCGAACACTTTAATGGGTAGTACAACTTGATTTTTAGCCTCTACAGCCCAGCGCCACGTAGCTCTCTTTGGCCTAGTGCCACCTAGCTCTCTTTGGCCCAGTGCCACCTAGCTCTCTTTAGCCCAGCGCCACCCAGCATCATTTGGCCCAGTGCCATTTGTCTAACGCCATTCTTGCCATGATACCCCTTGTCCCATATCTTCATGCTTGTTCATATAGTTCTTAGTATAATGTCTTGACCTTGCATGCATCTTGTACTTGGCCTAACTTGCGACGACCCAACATGATAACTTGTTAATATTGAGCACGATAGAGTTTGAGCATGTTTACGACTTGCTAGTATTGAACTTGACTTGACTTGGACATGATAACATGAACCCGTCTTGATATTCGAGATAGTGGCCCGTTGAGGCGCACTCTTGACAAGTACTCTTGACATAACTAGTAAACCTGACGTGACATGCTAGTGGCCCGTCGAAACACACTCTTGACAAGTACTCTTGATATGACAAGTAAACCTGACATGACATGTATAATCTTGATTGTTGTTGCGCCAGCTATTCCTGTCTTGCTAGTGTAACTCTTGTCTTGACACCGTGGTTGATTTTCTTGATTTTGTCTGTACAAGCTACATGTCCTGCCTTGTATCATGTCTAGGACATAGATTTCTGGTTACCATAGTTATAGATTCGTACTGAATCTGACTAGATTAACAACTAGATTGATCAAGTAGTTCATATAGAGATTTTCCCAGTTACAGGACATTCCGTTATCCTGGCCACACATGTGGACTTGTAGTCTACTGACGAGTAGGGCATATTTTTAGCACACTGTCATGTGTTGCACTCTAAGTCACTTAATAATTTTCTTGATTCTTGATAACTCTTGTAATCTCGTCTGGATAACCTGGATAGTCTGCAGGACTTGTGACTACGGGAACGTCTCATTGCATCTTGTTAGTAACTAAGCTTGTGATAATCCTAGTTAGCTAACAATAGCAAGCCGTAGGACTTGATTGGCCATGCTTGAATGAATTGTTTCATGATTAACATGGGAACTATATTCCGCCTCTTTGTTTCTCCTACTGTAAGCTAATATTTTATGTTAACTCAGTCTTTCATTTTATTTAACTATGCTCTTTTATCAGTCTTTATTTTATTATATGCTGGTTTTAGTTCCTAAGTGGAGCCTCCTTTGTGGTACTTGCTCTTTCTGGGGTCTGATCCAGCTGGTTTTGTATGGCTAGATTTTGGAGTAGCACTCGAGGATCTACCTGCCTTCCAGCCAGATGATGAACACCAGACGTAATCCTGGCAACGAGTGTGTTTCTTATTTTGTTCTCCCACTCTATTGTAAATTATTCTTTTGAGACATTTAGCCACCGAGCAAGTGTTAGCTCGTGTTGAAACTTACTCTGGTCTGCCTAAGGACTGTAACAAGATTGACAATTCATAGGGTTGATCATGTATGACTTAACTCTTGCTAGTCTCGTATTTTGTATGACTAGCTTCATGATCATCTGAATATATAATATTTGGGACGTCTTACTTTGTATGTCTGATGATCTAACATCTTGTAACAATTATTTGCTTACTTGAGATTGAGACACTAGGCTTGTTCTTGACCATAAAAAACTTTTGGCTTGTAGATAAACCCTCATGCATATAGACAGTCGTGACCGTATTGCGTGGTGGGTTGCACTTCAATGTACGTAGATGGCTGTGTCTGTCCCCCGCTCTTCAGTATTCTGGTTCTGGAGCGTGACAATGGGTTCACATCTTAAGGGAGCCCTCTTATGGGTGTAATTCCCCGCTCCTAGTTATATATTGTGATAAATGTTGATTTGCGGGCTCAAGTAAGAGGAAGTCTTTAGTAAGAGCTTTCTTGTTGGGACAGAAAGAAAGTTTTATCATCGTAAGTGGACAAGACTTTACTTTTTGATACTTTCACGATTAATAAAGAACTTGTTAGACTAGATGCATGTGTTGATTGTTAAGAAGAAGTCCATAATTACTAGAATGATAGTCCATAAACTTAAGAAGATCTACATGCTTGCTTAATGAAAGAACTCTCTCTATACCTGCTAAGGATATGGAATGTTGCATGCTAAGTTCGATAGTTATTACACTTGATAGAACCATTGCCATGCTAGAGAATACTTGTATGTCCCTTTTTCGTATGCTATAAAAAGAATAGTACTTTATGCTTTTAAGTTATAGAATATTTGGTAGAACGGTTTTTATGCTTGTAAAGTAAGAATATGTCATGTCCTTTATTATTTGCTATAAATATAGAATTGTATGGAAAGAACTGTATTGCTACAAGAAATATTTTGAAAAAGAAAAAGAAAAGGAAGAACATGACATGGTCATTTGAAGTAAAGAAAGGAAAATAGAGCTACTGCTCTAGGGTTTAAAAGGAAGAAAATATAGAAATATTTATTTGTTGTTTATAGGCACTGTATCAGCGGCCTTATCGGTACCGATTGATTAGGGACATATTGAATTAAGACCCTTCCTCTTTTTAGATTGGCTCTTCGGAATCAGGTCCCATATGCAGTGGATCATGTTTTGGAGAAAAGCTATACATAAGAGTACCTTTTGAGAGGGCACGAGAGATATGTTCTCCTCTCTTAATATTATTATACTAATGACATAATATTTTTTCTTTATATAAACAACAACAACAACAACAACAACAATATAATCTAATTTTGAAATTCATAAATTTATTGAAAATTATTTACTAAAATACAGTTCTTACAACCATCTCCATCAATGTCGTACGTTTGCATCTGAATCTTCCTAACCAGAAGTAACCTTATCTTTTTTTCTTCGAGACATCAACTGTGGTATCGGCTTGTTAACAACTTTTGGAGATGGGCTCCACCATAGCCCTTAAACGGAGCTCCTAAGAGGGTAATCAAAACTCCTGAATACCTTCCTCTACCGGGGCCACTCTCTACTTCAGAATAGACCGCAGTGTTATTTATCCCACGAGGACTATAGTACTCCAAATCTAGAGATGGAATACACCCATCATCCTTATTTCATGAATTAGGCAAGTTATTGGTATGAATTGTAAGGATCAACAATCTATCTCCATCCACGTACTGATCCAACTTGTAAATACGATTAGGGGATCTAACCAGTATGAACAGTACAAATTCCAGAACATTAGGCAAGTGATTGGAATGAACGATATCATGACCTACAACTCTAGTAGTCCCAATAAAAAGGATCTTGCAACTTCTTTGGGACAAAAGTCACTTCGATACGATCTTGCAAGACCACCATTAGTGTCTCCAGTATATCTTCGTCGGAAGGAGTTGGACAATAAACCTATGCATATCCAATACAATAACAAGGATAAAATTGGAGGAGACCATTCATCGACTACTACGATTCAAGGAACTGCCCCTCCGACACTCTCTTGGAACCTCCTTATGAAGAGACCGTACCGTCGAGACTTTAACTAGGACTGGCACAAAAGCGAGTCTTCTATAATGCGCAGTTGGCACATCCATTTTAAGTGGAACTGCAATGAAACTAGCCAACTTTCGAAGGGCTGGCTCATTCCATAGTTGTAGCCACCACTTCAAAAATAGGACCCAAATAGGAACTGTTGCCAACAAGTCATTCTCCATAGAGATTTTAGGCTCCCGTTGTTTAATAACAACAAGATGACCATTAAACATCCATGGACCCCCTCCCCTCCCCCCCCCACCCTGCAATAACTTTCTACATATCCTCCTCTTTAGAGAATTAGATAAAGAAGTATCCGTTCTCTCGTGAGAACACGTCCATTGCACCTGATGGATGCCAAACTCTTCGAATGAACGCCGAGATCAGAGGGTTCATCAGTCGGGGACCCACCACGTATAAGGCTAGAGTCTTACACGATTTTGTCATAGAAATGGCTACATCTAATGAAGTGATATTAGAGTGTGGAAATCGTCAATAAGTGCATGTTTTCCATAATGAAGACGAACATCGATCACTGTCGGGAACACAGATATGCCCAAGTTCAAGGACTGGTTTTAGAGAAGGCCTACCCCCTACTTTTATAGCCTCCTCCTGCGAATGGAGCCTCTGCACTAGGGTTTCCCATAATGAATAAAGCTTCACGTAATTGCAACCTTGGAATATGCGACGACATGTGTCCTCTGACCGTCACACCACCCAACGAGTTGCACAGTCCCCAAATTAAGGTGGGATCCATGAGGGCACTATTGACAAGAACACTAGCTCTGATCCGTCTCTTTTAATTGCCCGACCAATGCCTGCAACGAAGAGCCATGAGTCTGTGAAGCAGACTCCTCATGAACCGACTTGGGCTTTCCATGTCCTCGATTATGAAAGAGTGGTCCATCTGTCGACATGTTCCTTCGTAGGATGGACAATGCCTCCTAGCAAGAGGATGAAGATCATATCACAAGATCGTTGTTGCCTATACTGGCTAGCAGGTGGAGATGTAATGCATCATGGCTGGATGTGTTCGATTCCATGAAAAAGTATATTATTCTTTCCAACTATTGTGAGCCTAAATATTTTTTATTGAAATGAAGTAAAAATTAAATGGGTGATAGGACTCATCTTCCCACCACCCTTACACCACTACTATCAACATACTCCCAACTCCTAGAACTTTGTTACAAACTCTTAATAAAATTGATATTTCTTATTCCTTTAGCCCAAGTACAGACACGTATGAGATAACCCTTCCTCTTGTCTCCTGACACATACAAGAAATAGTACTCGACTTTTCATATTATGATTCAAATTAAAGGGACGTTCACTCATTGTCTGTGGGTTTTAAATCGAGACTCAACTACTAGATTGTCCAACCTTCTCATGCATATTGACCTGAGTAGGGGTGAGCATTGGTTCGGTTCGATTCAAACCGACCGTATATATAAAAATCGAAATAACCGTAAATCATATTTTTTTAAACAAAAATTCGAACCGTTTTTATAAAAATCGAACAAAATCGAACCGAATTAATTCGGTTCGATTTTTGGTCGGTTCGATTTCATGAGCCAATGTGTCGGACCTTATTTTAAAAATATGACATTATTATATTTATGAATTATTATATTACATAGTGTGAAGAATATTACTATATATAGATTGAGGGTAAAGAGAGAGAGAGAGCGCTCAAAGAAGTACCGACAGAGAATAGGAGAAGAGATTGCTCTCTTAGGAGTTACAAAATATTAATATATGTAGATTGAAGGTAGTTTGATAAATTACTAAATCTAAATCGGTTTTCGGTTCGGTTCGGTTACCCGGATCAAGAACCGAAAACCGAACCGTTATTTTAAAATTTAAAACCGAAAATCGAACCGAAAACCGAAAAATCGAACCGTTTGTCATATTTCGGTTCGGTTCGGTTCGATTTTCGATTTTCAACCGTTATATGCTCACCCCTGGACCTGAGTGTCTATTTAAAAGTAGTTACCTATTAAGTATTTGCTTTTGGTATTTCCGTTGTTTTAGAATATCTTTTAAAGTACCATCTTAATTTGGAAATAGAACCACAACAAAGTTATGTGGTTGATAGATGAGGGTTCCATTAAAAGGTTACACACAAAGGCTTGGATTTCTCATTATTTAGATAAAATATTCTTCCTTTCTTCTTCTTCTTCTTTTTTCTTTCTTCCAATAATGTTACAATAATTAGACAGCTGGGGATTGCTCATTTGGTGTTTGGTTTGTAGTGTTTCTGACATGCTATAGATTCTGAAAAGGACACAAAACAAAATTAGTGTAGTAGGTCGGCTATGACCAATCAATCTAGTCACTTGTCTTCTCAGAGTGATTAAAAAAATATTTATGAGCGATGCATGAAATTTTCTGAAAGTTAAGTGTTGACCAATAAAAATGTGTTTCATATACAATGCATTTTGGTTGATTGCAGTTCACATGTTATAACACCAGCTGTTGCAACTTTAAGCCGTGTTTTGACTTTCTGTCATGTCGTCCCAAAATAGAAAATGGATTGATTACCGGAAATACTCGTTTTACTCATGCGTTACTCATGATATTTTGTAACATAGGAGAAATTATTTAGCGGTCGGTTTGGCGGTGTAACAACAGTGATAAGATCTTGTTCTTCTTCAATATTTACGTGAGATATCATTTTTGTAATGTCATGTTGCTTACTTTTTCGTAATGTTCCATATTGTTATTTGAGGAGAGCAATGTTTTACTACTACCACACGGTGAGACGAAATTGCCGACTAATTTCACGCAACATATATAGGTCTGGCTGAAAATTTTCAAGTTTTTTTTCCCCCTTAATTTGGTTGAGTTTAGAATTGATTATACACGAGTCATTCACACCATGATGCCAGAATATATCAGTCTGGCTACATCTTTAGCTGTACTTAAAAGTTACTAGTAGTTTTAGCTTGAGCTTTTGTACTCTACATAACAAAGTGTTTGCACAGGTGACTAAACCTGACAAATATACCTCTGCAATCTCTACACTCTCTATGTGTATAGGTTTTTTTTTTTTTTTTTGGAAAGAAGGTAATTGTGACGAACGCTCCCACCGGAAATCGATCTCCTGACCACTCGGACTACATGCATCTCTCTTAACCACTAGGCTAGAGGTCATTTATATATTCTTTTTTTTTTTAAGTGTTGAGAACTAATAAGGGACTTTAGTCCCACATCGGAAGTTATATTGTGAAGAGGAGGTGTACTCTCTATAAGTAGTGACAGGAGCCCATCAATAAAATCATTTGAGAAATTTCACTCATTTCAACTTGGTATCAGAGCCAAGTTTCCAACAAATTTTTTCCTCCCTCCCTGACGCCAGCCCCCCCCCCCCCCCCCCCCCCCAAACCCCCTCCATCTACTATTCCAGCTCCTCCCCCCCCCCCCCCGGACCTGCGGTGCAACGCCCCGGACTTGACCTCCCTCCCTGATACCACCCCCCAATCCACTATTCCAGCTCCTTCCCCCCCCCCCCCCCCCCGGACCTGCGGTGCAGCGCCCCGGACCACCCCTCCCTCCCTCCCTGACGTCAGCCCCCCTACCCCTGATCTACTATTCCAGCGCCCCCCCACCTGCCCCCCCCCCCGGGACCTGCCCCTCCCCCGGACCTGCTGTGCAGCGCCCCCGGACCTGCCCCCCCCCCAGAACTGCTGTGCAGCATCCCCCTTTTTTTTTTGCACCTTCTTTGGAAGTGCTTGCAAAAGTTCGTTATTTTCGCACAGCTCCTACTCAGAGTTCTGGAAATATCGATCATGCACGAAGTCATGGTCCAATTGGTTATGCTTGCACTATCTACCCTCGTCATCATGACGCGGTTCTAATTGCTCGTATGCCTGAAGAATTTCTGTGAGGAGGCCACTTGTTGTTCCCCCTGGTCTCTATAGTTGATGACATAGACACCCGAGATCAGGACACCCAGCAGTTAGCAGACGACGACGAGGACGACGACTAGGGATACAATAAGACCTTCCTACTCACAGTTGAAGACGCCAGGGATTCTATCAGTGGTAAACTGACGGCAGAAGAGATGAAGGTCGTGGTTGATGAGATCTTATCAAAAAGATTAACCGAGGCAACCCCACGGGTGACCCATACAGATGTGGATCCGTCACCCTACAAAATGAAAAAGTTGAAAAAGCTGGAGACAAAGTTGGAAGGAACGTCCAACTACATGAAATGGTCGAGGCAGACGATGCGAACGCTGAAGGGACGTGGCTTGGTTGGCTATGTCAATGGCCAAACGAAGGCGCCATCCGATCCCTCCTCAAAGGAGTTTGCTATCTGGGAGATTGTCAACAACGTCGTAGCTGGGTGGTTGACAGCCTCCTTGATTGACCAGGTGTCGAGCAATGTCGAGGCGATGGAGGCTGTGCTGATATATGGCGAACTTTGAAGGATATATACTCAGGCTCGGGCAACCCTATGTGGGTCTTCCAACTTCAGGATGAACTTAATAGGGTGGCCCAAGACGACAGTACCATCTCTGAGTACGCGGCTCTGTTGAAGAAGTACTGGTCTGATCTGGATCATTATGATCCTCTTGGGATGGAAGATGCACAAGTCGAACCGGCGTTTGCGAAGTATTTTCAGACGTTCCTGGCTTATATTTTGCGACAGCGAATGATGACGTTCCTGAAGGGGCTCAACCCTGTGTTTGAGCAGAGAAGAAATATTCTCCTGTTCTAACCTACGCTTCCAGCCTTGGAGGAAGCTTTAGCGGTCATGACACAGGAAGAAGCTCGATTGAAGTTGATGTCCAACAAGGGCTCCTTCCAGGAGGACCAAGCCACGGTTGAAAAGTTTGCCCTTGCTTCCTTCACTCAGCCTCCATCTGTGAGTGGTGTGTGCCACAACTGTGGTGACTCCGGACATTACATCAGATTTTATCCAAAACTCCTGCGAAGTCAGTCTAGTGATCACGGAGGGGACGTGGAGGACGTCGTGGTGGTAGAGGAGGATATGCTGGTAGAAGGAGAGATTATTTTGGAGGACACAAAGCATATCTGGCGGAGGAAGGGAGAGAAAATCAACTGGCAGAAATAACCCCGCTTGAGCGGAAGTTCCTTGCAAAGTTGCGAGGCACAAAGCTGGGTTCGGCCGACATTCATGTCACTCCTGGGGCATCATCTACCTCGAGAAATCACATCACTTGCTTTGTCCAACCCAGCACATGTATACCTGCACGTGCTCTTGCATCTGTCCATCAGCACGGTTGGATTATGGACTCTGGGACATCTCGCCATGTCACGAAAACTCGTGGTGAGTTTCAGGACTATACTCACCTACCGTTGCCGGAGAGTATTCAGACTGCTAATGGTACCTCCAGACCTGCAATGTGTAAAGGCACTGTCGTATGCACCCCTTTCCTTACTCTCAACAATGTCTTACATGCTCCTTCTTTTTCTGTTAATCTTATATCTATTAGTGTCATTATCCTTGATCTAAACTGTATTATTTCCTTTGACATTCCTATGGTAATTTTTCAGGAGAAGGGGACAGGACAACGACTAGGGACTGGCACATGGCATAAGGGGCTATAGTACTTAGACAGGACCGGACTGGACAAAGCATTGGCATCTCTAGTAGCAGACGCGAAATCGGACGTTTCACGTAGCAGTGTAGAAAACGAATTGCTCCTCCATCACCAGCGTGTCGGGCATTCTTCCTTTAATATTATTAGTCGAATGTATCCGTCCTTATATCAAAGGCTAATAAAGAGCAGTTATTTTGTAATGCTTGTGAGTTGGAAAAACATACCAGAAGCTCGTATGTGAGCTCCGGGAATAGAAGTTTAGCTGCATTTGACATGATACATTCGGAAGTATGGGGCCCTTGTCCTACAATCGGTATTAACGATTTTCGATGGTTCGTCACTTTTATTGATTGTTATACTCGCGTGACTTGGGTCCACCTTATGAAGAATAAAAGTGACATCTTTGAGACATTTCGAGATTTTCATCGTCGGGTAGAAACACAATATGGCACTAAAATTAAGTGCTTACGGTCTGACAATGGGACGGAGTATACAAATAAGAATGTTGCTGAGTATTTATCCACTCATAGAATACTACACCAAACTTCATGTGCCTATACACCGGCACAAAATGGTGTGGCCGAACGAAAGAACAGACACCTGCTGGAGGTCGCACGGACAATGATGCTGGCTAATAATGTCCCAAAATACTTATGGGGACAAGCTGTCTTGACGGCCTCTTATCTCATCAACAGAATACCTTATCAGGTATTGGACTGGACACACCGTTGGAAATGCTTACTGGTGTAACCACTTACACAGTTCCACCAAAAGTATTTGGGTGTGTGTGTTTTGTCCAAGATAATAGGACGAAAGTTGGTAAACTGGATCCTAGAGCGATTAAATGTGTCTTTGTCGGGTACACGACGACTCAGAAGGGATATGCATGTTGGAGATCGGTTGAGCAAAAACTGTTTGTAAGCATGGACGTTATATTCTGAGAACTGGAACCATACTATGGTTCAGATGAAGATTCAGCGTTTGGTGACACACCTAACACGGAGAGTGTTAGACGTGAGGGGGAGAGAATAAGTCCAAACGTTGTAGTCGGATCGGTCCCGTGCCCGGTCGTGGAGAACTGGACGAAATGGAAAGATTGCAGTGACTCCGATGAAGAAGGCGATACATATGTTACGCAGGCGGAGAAGCCGTGCCCAATGTTAGTGCATACAGTACCAAGTCTAGTGCCTACCATACCAAGTCCCTCGTCTACTCCTGTGTCACTCCCCGTTTCCAGGATGCGTATTTTAATACGTATATTGCTTGAACGTAATCATTTAATAATTATCATATATTATCCTGTATTTAAATTCTTTTAATTTCATGTTAATCAATTAATCTGCTCTTTAAATTTTCATGTTAATTTATTTCCTACAATTATATTTATGTAATTTTATTTCTGCACTTTAATTCCTGTTTTTATTCCCTGCTTTAGCTAGGCTTTGGGTTCGGGTTGGCTTTGGTTGGATCCCCTACAACCCGACCCATTGGACCCGGCCCAACTCCCACCTACCACCCCTTCCATATTTAAAGCCACCCTCTCCATTCTCTCTCCTTATTACTCATTCTCACCATTACTCCTCTTCTTCTTCTTCATTACTCTCTCCACCTACCAAACCCATAGGCAAGTACAACTTGCTCCACATGAGAACCCATATTTTTATGGTTCATTTATCTTCCTCTCGTGATCCTAAGAGAGTTTAGAACTTGGAATTTTTCATTTCGAAGTCTTAATTTTTGTAGATCTAGAAATGAGTTATTTTCGGAGTTTGGTGGTTTTGATCTATCAAACTTCTTCGTTTTCAAGTTTTGATGGTTCTATGTTGTAGAGAGTTTTATTCTACCCAATTTTGACCTTTGAAAAGTTGGATTTGGACTTGTTTTGACCAAGTTATGGACCTTTGAAGCTTTGGGGTACAACCATGGAGTTCTTGCTGTTTGGAGAAGACAGTGAGCAGTGTACACTAGCTTTTTAGCTTGCGTCACTGAACTGTGCGCGCTCTTTAGCGCAGCGCAGTCTGGAGTCCATACGCTACCTTTTTAGGAAGCGTGTGTCTTGCATACGCTACCTTTTGGAAGCGTATGTCGTATGGAGTTCATACGCTACCTTTGGGAGCGTATGACTTGCATACGCTGACTTGAATGGTCAGGAGTCGTATGGAGTTCATACGCTACCTTTGGGAGCGTATGACTTGCATACGCTGACTTGAATGGTCAGGAGTCGTATGGAGTTTATACGCTACCTTTTGGGAGCGTATGACTTGCATACGCTGACTTAGATGGTCAGGAGTCGTATGGAGTCATACGCTGCCTTTGGGGAGCGTATGACTTGCATACGCTCACTTGGATGGTGAAGAGTTGTATGGAGCCCATACGCTGCCTCTTTGACCTGAGCGTAGCATGACCTGAGCGTACGCTGACATGAGCGTAGGCTGACATGAGAGTAGCCTATTTACCCTGGATCTTCTATAGCCCTGTATATTGATATCTTATTGGATATTTAACGTCCATTTTATATCCTTACGCCTTTTCGGCATAAACTCGATAAAATCATGATATGATAATATTGTTAATATCAATTGTTATGTGGAATATGCCTTGTGTCCCGATTGATTTTTTTTGGGATACCCAGTATGACTGGGACTTGACCATGAGAGTTATAGACTCGACCCCCTTTTAATGCTAATCGACTTTCATGCCTTGTCACCATTGATAATAATGGTTATCTTGACTAAATTGATCATGCGTTCCTAGTCGGAACTAAGAGACTAGCTAGTCGTCTTATTGAATTAAATGAATGAGACACGTTCATGTTATGGACTATTGTAATCGACTGGCTGATCCCGAATATTGACTTATGCACATGCAGGCTTCAATCTATTTATTTATTTATTTACTTATTTATTTTCTACAAAAGAAGCATGTGTACTTTATGGTCAAGGCATGATTTCCGTGGTTAGATTTGATTGTTGCATTACGCTATGTAAGACCTGCAACCTAACCGCACTGGTATCGTTGTAGAGTTGTGCATATCGTACCCCGTACGAAAGTACTCATTTGAATGACCATGATCCACGGCATGGGATTTCACTCAACGTAGGGACTATTAAGTTAAATAAAATAATGATGGCATGGAGAGAATGGATTCCCGAGTTCTTACATGGCAGCCCCCTTGGGACAAGTAATACCCGACGGGCCGGCTGGTTTCCACAGATACTGTAAAACTGCCACACGGACAGGGAACAGTATCTGCTTTTATTATTATTGTATATTGTATATTGACGGGCGTCCTGCTAGGACTCGTCTAATTCATGCATGGCGCACATGATTGACTGGATAGACTAGCCTTGCTCGCACATGGTAAGAACTGAGGAGTCCCTAATTGCATTATTCCAGGATAACTTGGGACTCACAATAGTAAGCCGTAGTAGTTGAATGGCCGTTTAAATTGATTTGTTTGTGCACTGTACCTACTCTGTTACTTAACTGGGATGACCAGAATGTCAAGACATGACGGGCCAACTTCTGTCCTTGTTTGGTTGGGAGGTTGGTTTGAAGTGTCGTGATGTTATGTGAATCCTGGTAGCGAGCAGAGATCTATTTATCATATTTCACATTACTGGTTTTAGTTCTCATGTCGTACTTCCTTGTGGTACTTGCTATTAGAGGTATAACCTCTCTGGTTTTGCATGGCCAGATTTAGAGCCGGTCCCCGAGGATCCAGCTTACTTCTACCTCAAAGATGGTCAACATTAGAGGGATGATCGCAGAAGGACTCGAGTGGGTTTCTTACTTCCCCGCTCATTTTTTTATCTACTTTATACTTTGCCGTTTGGCACCGACATGTTAGTCGGATCGTCTTGTACTTACTTTTACATAATTGTAACTAAGTCAGACTGCAGCTGATAACAATTGTGTATACTTTTGCTACATCAATCTGGCTATATTTTGTAAAGCCAGATATCAAGAACATTTTGACAGAGCGTTTGGGATGCCTTACTGCTTTATCTTACATGTTCTATATTTCTGTTTCTTATTTTGAATGATTGAGACAATAGATGTGTAATGACTATAGTAAGACTTTTATGTAGTATGCACCCCCTCATCTGGTTAGACAGCATTGATCGTATGATACGGTATTCATCTCCCCGTAATACGTAGCTGGCTGAGTCATTCCCCCGCTCTCCAGTATTCTGGTTCTGGGGCGTGACAAGGTTATAGTGGTAGCCCATGCAGGTCTGATTTCAGACTTGTGGGGTGTTTTGATTTATAGGATGTCTCAATCACACATGTTCCCTCTTGATCTCATGATTTGTTGATTCTCAACTCCAGCTTGACATTCCAGTATCCCTTGACTTCATTGATCCTTCATGTCCGGTCATTTGATTGTTCTCTTGTCCCTTTTCTTAGGGGCACCGCGTCCGTATCTGTCAGAGCTGGACAACAACAACATGGACAGCAGCATGGACAACCTGACCATGTTGGTCAGCAACAAGGGCCGGTACTAACTCAGGAGGCTACCCAGGAAGAAGCGATAGTAGAACCAGCAGCTGGGTCACAGTATCCGGATGTTCCACCACCACCAACAGTTCCACCTGCACAAGTGGACACACCAGCCCTTCTGGAGATCATGAGAGGAATGATGGCTACTCAGCAACACCAGATGTTGGCCCAGCAGCGCATGCACGCTCAGTTGCAAGAGCAGAACGTTCTACTCAACCAAGGATTACAGACGGCATTGGAAAGAGGGGCAAGGACAGATTCAGGAGCGTCAGCCCGATTTTGCAAGTACAACCCCTGCCGTTTCGAGGGCACGGAGGATGCCATCTCAGCAGATGCATGGCTTAAGGATATTGAGGCTATTCTGACAGCCGCTAAGGTGCCGGCAGAAGAGCGTGTGGATCTAGTGAAGTTGTTACTTCAGGATCTTGCACGTGATTGGTGGGAAGCAGAGGAAGTAGGCATCAGACGTCCTGTGGCTTGGGACGATTTTACTGCAAGGTTCAAGACGAAGTATTATGGAGTGGTGGCGCAGTTTGAGCTACAACAGAAGTTTATCAACCTCAGACAGGCTGGCAAGACTGTAGATGCTTATGCAGCAGAGTTCTGCAGATTGAGTAGGTTTGCCCCAGAGATGGTAGCGACAGAACGCCAGAGGGCTATGAGGTTTCAGCAAGGGTTTCATCTTGAGCTCTTGCAATTGATAGAAGGGCACAATTACCAGACTTTTGATGAGATATTGACGGCGACTCGAAGGCATGAGATCACCATTCAGAGGCTTGCAGAAAGGACTGGGGGTCAGAAGAGATCCCACAGTCAGATTGAAGGAGGAGGGGGAGCAGCGCCCCGAACAACAGCACCATCCCCTGGCATTCGTATCCACGATGTGGCGATGCGAGGGCCAGCACCATCACCCAGGCAGCAGCAATAGCAACAGAGGAAGAACCAGCAACCCCAGCGGGCTGCACTTATTGTGGGAAGATGGGACACACTAGAGATGTATGTCGGACATTGAATGGACTATGTTTGATATGTGGAAATCCAGATCATCGGGTTACCACATGTCCCATGAATTCGAGGTCAGGAGGACCAGTGCAGCAGTTTTCTGCTCTGCCAGCACCAGGGGCAGGGCAGTATCGAGGACCAGCGGTAGTAGTGAGACCGTTGGCACAGCGTCCGTTAGTACCGCAGGCTCAGATGTTTCGACAGCAGGGACCGCCGATGCAGCAACACCAGCATAGACCACCCCAGCATCATCAAGGCAGGGGACAGCAGCAGCACCAGGCTAGGCCACATCATGGGAACCAGCAAGGAGGTCGAGGGCAGGCATTCACACTGTCCTTGGAAGAGGCATTAGCATCGGGAGATGTTGTGGCAGGTAACATTCTCGTCGCCTCATATCCCGCAGTAGCATTGTTTGATTCGGGAGCATCATACTCATTTATATCTGCACAATTTGCGATACGGCTAGGAATGGAGTTCGAGGCATTACCTGGGAGGTTGAATATACTCACTGGTAATGGGCTCGTAGGAGTTAATAGAGTTATTCTAGCGTGTAGTGTTGTAGTTTGCGAGCATTCCTTATCCGCCCAGTTGATAGAATTTCCTGTTGGAAATTTTGACGTTATCTTAGGCATGGACTGGCTGAAAGACAGTCATGCGATAATAGATTATCGTAGTGGGAGTGTATCTTTTGATATTCCAGGCATGGAGAGATTCACCTTAGTCAGATCAGAGGCAACTCAGCAAGAGCAGGGAGTAATAACAGCAATGGAAGAAGTTCAGGTTCCGAAGGTAGTTGAAGAATTTCTAGACGTATTTCCCGAAGAACTTCCAGGTCTACCCCCGGTTAGAGATATTGAGTTCAGTATAGAATTGGCACCTGGGACTAAACCGATATCAGATCGGGTTTACAGAATGGCGGAATCGGAGCAGGCCAAGGTATATCAGCATATAGAGGAATTGAAGGAGAAGAAGTTCATCCAAGCTAGCATATCACCATGGGCAGCACCAGTGGTACTTGTGGGGAAGAAGGATGGATCATCCAGATTATGCATCGATTACAGGAAGCTTAACGCGGCAACAGTAAAGAACAAGTACCCATTACCCAGGATCGACGACTTATTTGATCAGTTGAGCAAGGCTAGAGTTTTCTCCAAGATAGATCTTCGTTCAGGGTACCATCAAGTGAGGGTTCGAAAGGAAGATATTCCCAAGACAGCATTCAGGTCGAAGTATGGGCATTATGAATTCTAGGTAATGCCGTTTGGTTTGACCAATGCTCCAGCAATATTCATGGATTTGATGAACCGCATCTTTATGCCGTATTTAGACCAGTTTGTCATTGTGTTTCTTGACGACATTCTCGTATACTCTGCTAGTGAAGAGGAGCATGAAGACCACCTCAGGAAAGTGTTACAGGTTCTGAGAGAGAACCAGTTGTATGCCAAGCTCAGCAAGTGTGAGTTCTGGACGGATCATATTTCATTCTTGGGTCATATCGTATCAGGAGCTGGAGTAGCAGTGGATCCCAAGAAGGTAGAAGCAGTAGAGAGTTGGCCAGTACCCAAGACCGTAGCTGATGTATGGAGTTTCTTAGGATTGGCAGGATATTACAGAAAATTTGTGTCAGATTTTGCAAGACTTTCAGCACCCATGACCCGCTTGACACGGAAGGATGTGCCATTTGTTTGGTCGGCAGAATGTCAGGCATCATTTGAGAATTTGAAGCAGAAGTTGATATCAGCACCCATTCTTACATTGCCAGTTGGACCCGGAGGTTTTACCGTATATTGTGATGCGTCAGGTAAAGGACTTGGATGTGTCCTTATGCAACATGGTAAGGTGATAGCATATGCATCTAGGCAACTTCGGGACCACGAGAAGAATTATCCAACTCATGATCTGGAATTGGCGGCAGTAGTATTTGCTCTGAAGCTATGGAGGCATTACTTATATGGTGACCGAGTGGAGATGTACACAGATCATAAAAGTCTGAAGTACATCTTTACTCAGAAGGAGCTGAACATAAGGCAGAGAAGATGGTTGAAGTTGATCAAGGATTATGATGTAGAGCTTCAGTATCATCCAGGCAAGGCTAATGTGGTAGCAGATGCTCTTAGCAGAAGAGGCGGCGCATTTATGTTGACAACGCAGAAGCACATCTTAGAAGACCTTCAGGAGATGGGCATTGAAGTTATACTTCCTAGTGATGTAGGAATTCTGGCGAGTCTACAAGTTCAATCCGACTTGGTAGGCAGGATCAAGGCAGCTCAGGCACAGGACCCAAGGATTCAGAAGCTTAGGGCAGAATGTGAGTAAGGACTCAGAAAGGAGATGCAAATTCATAAAGATGGTACACTTAGGTTTGGATCACGTCTATGTGTGCCTAGTGGAGATATCAGACAGGAAGTTATGGCAGAAGCTCACAGTTCCCAGTATTCTGTACATCCTGGAGGGACCAAGATGTACCAAGATATCAAGCAGCACTTCTGGTGGAACGGGATGAAGAGAGAGATAGCTAGATTTGTTTCCCGTTGCTTGGTATGTCAACAAGTGAAGGCAGAACAGCAGAGGCCAGCTGGATTATTGCAACCGCTTCCCATCCCGGAATGGAAAGGGAAGCATATTACAATGGACTTTGTGACCGGTTTACCGAGATCACCAAGTGGTAAGGATGCTATTTGGGTGATAGTAGATCGGCTTACAAAGGTAGCACACTTTTTTCCTTTCAGAGTAGGGCAATCTACAGAAAAGTTGGTAGAGTTGTATATGCAACAGATAGTCAGGCAGCATGGAGTCCCTGTCAGTATTGTGTCAGACAGAGATACCTGTTTCACATCATATTTCTGGAAAAGCTTGCATCATAGTCTGGGTACCAAGTTAAGATTTAGCACGGCTTACCACCCACAGACGGACGGGCAATCAGAAAGGACAATTCAGACCTTGGAAGACATGTTGCGAGCTTACACTCTAGATTTTGGAGGGTCCTGGGAGAGTCACCTGCACTTGGTCGAGTTCTCATACAACAATAGTTATCAGGCCAGTATCCAGATGGCGCCATTTGAGGCACTATATGGTAAGAAGTGTAGATCGTCACTAGCATGGGATGATATCGGGGAAAGGAAGATGCTAGGCCCAGAAATGATTATTCAGACGGTTGAAGTGATTAAGGGAATTAGAGAGCGACTTCGTGTTGCGCAGGATCGGCATCGTCATTGGACGGACCAGCATCGTAGGCCGCTAGAGTTTTCTGTTGGGGACCATGTGTTCTTGCGGATCTCACCTACCCGTGGGGTCATTAGATTTGGCGTTCGCGGGAAGTTGAGTCCGCGATACGTAGGCCCATTTGCTATTCTGGATAGGGTAGGCGATGTTGCTTATCGTTTATCCCTTCCACCATCGTTACGAGAGGTGCATGACGTGTTTCATGTATCTCAATTGCGAAGGTATGTATCGGACCCAAGCCATATCCTCGATCATTCAGAACTGGTTGTTGGTACCAACCTGTCTTACGAGGAACAGCCTGTGTCCATCTTGGACCGAAGAGAGAAGATACTCAAGAACCGAACAATTAACCTTGTCCGGGTTGCTTGGGGTCATCACTCTTTGGGAGAGTCAACGTGGGAACGTGAGGATGATATCCGATCACGGTATCCACATCTGTTTGACTCACAAGGTATATCTTTTTCTGTGTACCTTGATTTTCTTGATTCCTCATGCTTATCACCTTATGGGTAGAATTGCTTGATATCGTAGATTGTTAAATATAGATATGTTACTTACTATGGACATTATAAAATAATTGCTTGATTGAATTGCTTGTACTTAGATTAGTTTAGCCCCGATATTTCTATCCTGCTTGGATTTGAAATTTCGAGGACAGAATTTTTCTAAGGAGGGTAGAGATGTCACTCCCCGTTTCCAGGATGCATATTTTAATACGTATATTGCTTGAACGTAATCATTTAATAATTATCATGTATTATCCTGTATTTAAATTCCTTTAATTTCATATTAATCAATTAATCTGCTCTTTAAATTTTTATGTTAATTTATTTCCTACAATTATATTTATGTAATTTTATTTCTGCACTTTAATCCCTGCTTTTATTCCCTGCTTTAGCTAGGCTTTGGGTTCGGGTTGGCTTTGGTTGGATCCCCTACAACCCGACCCATTGGACCCGGCCCAACTCCCACCTACCACCCCTTCCATATTTAAAGCCACCCTCTCCATTCTCTCTCCTCATTACTCATTCTCACCATTACTCCTCTTCTTCTTCTTCATTACTCTCTCCACCTACCAAACCCATAGGCAAGTACAACTTGCTCCACATGAGAACCCATGTTTTTATGGTTCATTTATCTTCCTCTCGTGATCCTAAGAGAGTTTAGAACTTGGCATTTTTCATTTCGAAGTCTTAATTTTTGTAGATCTAAAAATGAGTTATTTTCGGAGTTTGGTGGTTTTGATCTATCAAACTTCTTTGTTTTCAAGTTTTGATGGTTCTATGTTGTAGAGAGTTTTATTCTACCCAATTTGGACCTTTGGAAAGTTGGATTTGGACTTGTTTTGACCAAGTTATGGACCTTTGAAGCTTTGGGGTGCAACCATGGAGTTCTTGCTGTTTGGAGAAGACAGTGAGCAGTGTACACTAGCTTTTTAGCTTGCGTCACTGAACTGTGCGCGCTCTTTAGCGCAGCGCAGTCTGGAGTCCATATGCTACCTTTTTAGGAAGCGTGTGTCTTGCATACGCTAACTTTTGGAAGCGTATGTCGTATGGAGTTCATACGCTACCTTTTGGGAGCGTATGACTTGCATACGCTGACTTGAATGGTCAGGAGTCGTATGGAGTTCATACGCTACCTTTGGGAGCGTATGACTTGCATACGCTGACTTGAATGGTCAGGAGTCGTATGGAGTTCATACGCTACCTTTTGGGAGCGTATGACTTACATACGCTGACTTAGATGGTCAGGAGTCGTATGGAGTCCATACGCTGCCTTTGGGGAGCGTATGACTTGCATACGCTCACTTGGATGGTGAGGAGTTGTATGGAGCCATACGCTGCCTCTTTGACCTGAGCGTAGCATGACCTGAGCGTACGCTGACATGAGCGTAGGCTGACATGAGAGTAGCCTATTTACCCTGGATCTTCTATAGCCCTGTATATTGATATCTTATTGGATATTTAACGTCCATTTTATATCCTTACGCCTTTTTGGCATAAACTCGATAAAATCATGATATGATAATATTGTTAATATCAATTGTTATGTGGAATATGTCTTGTGTCCCGATTGATTTTTTTTGGGATACCCAGTATGACTGGGACTTGACCATGAGAGTTATAGACTTGACCCCCTTTTAATGCTAATCGACTTTCATGCCTTGTCACCATTGATAATTATGGTTATCTTGACTAAATTGATCATGCGTTCCTAGTCGGAACTAAGAGACTAGCTAGTCGTCTTATTGAATTAAATGAATGAGACACGTTCATGTTATGGACTATTGTAATCGACTGGCTGATCCCAAATATTGACTTACATGCACATGCAGGCTTCAATCTATTTATTTATTTATTTACTTATTTATTTTCTACAAAAGAAGCATGTGTACTTTATGGTCAAGGCATAATTTTCGTGGTTAGATTTGATTGTTGCATTACGCTATGTAAGACCTGCAACCTAACCGCACTGGTATCGTTGTAGAGTTGTGCATATCGTACCCCGTACGAAAGTACTCATTTGAATGACCATGATCAACGGCATGGGATTTCACTCAACGTAGGGACTATTAAGTTAAATAAAATAATGATGGCATGGAGAGAATGGATTCCCGAGTTCTTACATGGCAGCCCCCTTGGGACAAGTAATACCCGACGGGCCGGCTGGTTCCCACAGATACTGTAAAACTGCCACACGGGCAGGGAACAGTATCTGCTTTTATTATTATTGTATATTGTATATTGACTGGCGTCCTGCTAGGACTCGTCTAATTCATGTATGGCGCACATGATTGACTGGATAGACTAGCCTTGCTCGCACATGGTAAAAACTGAGGAGTCCCTAATTGCATTATTCCAGGATAACTTGGGACTCACAATAGCAAGCCGTAGTAGTTGAATGGCCGTTTAAATTGATTTGTTTGTGCACTGTACCTACTCTGTTACTTAACTGGGATGACCAGAATGTCAGGACATGACGGGCCAACTTCTGTCCTTGTTTGGTTGGGAGGTTGGTTCGAAGTGTCGTGATGTTATGTGAATCCTGGTAGCGAGCAGAGATCTATTTATCATATTTCACATTACTGGTTTTAGTTCTCATGTCGTGCTTCCTTGTGGTACTTGCTATTAGAGGTCTAACCTCTCTGGTTTTGCATGGCCAGATTTAGAGCCGGTCCTCGAGGATCCAGCTTACTTCTACCTCCAAGATGGTCAACACTAGAGGGATGATCGCAGGAGGACTCGAGTGGGTTTCTTACTTTCCCGCTCGTTTTGTTATCTACTTTATACTTTGCCGTTTGGCACCGACATGTTAGTCGGATCGTCTTGTACTTACTTTTACATAATTGTAACTAAGTCAGACTGCAGCTGATAACAATTGTGTATACTTTTGCTACATCAATCTGGCTATGTTTTGTAAAGCCAGATATCAAGAACATTTTGACAGAGCGTTTGGGACGCCTTACTGCTTTATCTTACATGTTCTATATTTCTGTTTCTTATTTTGAATGATTGAGACAATAGATGTGTAATGACTATAGTAAGACTTTTATGTAGTATGCACCCCCTCGTATGGTTAGACAGCATTGATCGTATTATATGGTATTCATCTCCCCGTAATACGTAGCTAGCTGAGTCATTCCCCCTATCTCCAGTATTCTGGTTCTGGGGCGTGACATCCTGTCCCGGCTCTTGAAGATGTTGCCCCAGCACTGAATCACTCTGATTCCGATGTGGATCTCTCTGACTCTGATGGTATGTCCTCTCCACCACTTATTGCTCCTTTAAGAAGATCTTTTCGCATCAATGAGGGTAAGGCTCCTCGACGTTATGATGATTATGAACATGACATTGCCAACTTCTTGTCTTATTTTAACATTTCTCCAAATTATCGATCCTTCATTGCATCGTTAGACTCTACTTCTTTGCCCAAGTGTTGGCAGAAAGCAAAGAAAAATTCAAGGTGGAAAGCTGCAATGATGGAAGAACTTGGGGCACTAGAGAAAAATAAGACATGTGAGCTGGTTTCATTACCCAAAGGGAAGAAAGCTGTGGGATGTAAATGGGTGTACACAATAAAGGAGACGTCAGAAGAAAAAGTAGAGCGGTACAAGGCGAGATTGGTTGCAAAAGGATACACACAATCATATGGCGTTGACTACGATGAGACGTTTGCCCCAGTAGCGAAAATGAGCACGATAAGAACTCTGGTCTCCATTGCAGCAAACTATGGGTGGAAGCTATACCAGTTAGATGTGAAAAATGTCTTTCTCCATGGGGATCTGCAAGAAGACGTATACATGGAACCCCCGCCAGGGTGCTATACGACAGAATCAAACGGAGGAACGTCGCATGATAAAGTATGAAAACTAAAGACGTCACTATACGGACTCAAGCAATCTCCTCGAGCCTGGTTTGATAGATTCAGAAAGGCTGTTACAAGCATGGGGTACCATCAAACAAATGCAGATCATACGGTCTTTTTCTAGCATACAAGAGGCCACATACTATACTTGTTGTATATGTAGATGATATAATAATCACTGGTGATGATGAAGTCGAGATTACTAAGCTGAAGTCAAAATTCGCGAAGGAGTTTGAGGTGAAGGATTTAGGAGCGATAAGGTAATTTTTGGGTATCGAGGTGTGTGACGGCGAACAGAGAATTATTCTCTCACAGAGAAAATACGTACTAGATCTGCTAAAGGAGACAGGGATGCTGGGATGCAAAGCAGCAGTAACTCCAATTGACCAGAAGTATAAGCTGGAAGCAGAAGCAGGAGAGCCTGTTGATCGTGAAAGGTATCAAAGACTTGTAGGAAGATTGATTTATCTGGGGCACACTCGCCCGGATATCTCATTTGCGGTGAGTGTAGTGAGCTGCTACATGCATGAATCAAGAATGGGTCATATGTAAGCAGTGTTTCAGATCTTGAGATATCTGAAAGGGACGTCGGGAATTAAAAGGACTATGGTTCAAGAAGAATGGACACATAGAAGTTGAGGGATACTGCGATACAGATTGGGCAAGCTGCATAGACGACAGAAGGTCTACCACGGGGTACTGTGTTTTTGTAGGTGGAAACCTAGTCTCATGGAGAAGCAAGAAATAGCCAGTGATAGCACGGTCGACAACTGAAGCAGAATACAGGGCAATAGCTCTGGGAGTGTCAGAGTTGCTATAGGTAAGAGCACTGCTGACAGAGTTGAAGCTAGACAAGGGAGCACCATTACGTCTTCTGAGCGATAGTCAAGCTGCAATAAGTATAGTTAATAATTCAGTTCAGCACGACAGAACGAAGCACATCGAGATCGATCGATTCTTCATCAAGGAGAAGCTGGAACAAGGGATACTGAAGATTGACCATGTTCGCTCAGAAGAACAAGTTGCAGACTGTCTGACTAAGGGTCTTAGTTCATTGAGTCTTTCAAAGCTATGTAACAAGATGTGGATGATTAATATCTATCGCTCATCTTGAGGGGGAGTGTTGAGAACTAATAAGGGACTTTAGTCCCACATCGGAAGTTGTATTGTGAAGAGGAGGTGTACTCTCTATAAGTAGTGGCAGGAGCCCATCAATAAAATCATCTGAGAAATTCTACTCATTTCAACTATAAGTAATTATGTCGAACGTTTCCACCGGGACCACTTGGACGTATACCTCACCACTACCACTAGGCTAGGGGTCATTGCCTCTTTCTCTCTCTCTATATATATATATATATATATATATATATATATATATATATATATTGGTTTCTAGCATCAATTTTAGATATTTTGAGAAGTCTGGACAGTCGTAGGAGCGTCGAGAAGTTGCAACAAAGGCGACGAGATTTCGACGGCAGAGCTCCGAAATAGCATCAGCAAAACTCCGACACCGCCCAAAGTTCCGCTTTTGGCCATTTTGTCCAGAATGAATTATGGTTGTTTTGCGGTATAATAAATTTTTTAAAGGATGGTACCCGAAACAACATAATTTTTGGCCGTGTGATCTAATCTTGATGGCCATGATTGGTGTTGAGCTAATTTAGGAATTTTTAACCCTAAATTCTATTTATTTAACCTATATAAGGAGGCTATGCGGATTTGCTCACGGAATGTTGAATAGAGAGATTCATGGAAAAAAAAGTTTACCAAAAATTACTTAGCTCGTAGGTTCATTATTCGAGATAGTTTGGAGGAAAGATCTATTCAGAGAGTCTTCTGCCTCGCTCGGGAAGATCGTCACAGGATTGGTGAGTGATTTTATTGTGTATTTTTTCTTCTTCTTTCTTGAGATTTGTGAGGGATTGAACTTGGAGGCAAAGAGTTCAACATATTTGTATTCAATATTCTAATATTAAATATATATATTGAAATTTATCCAAATGATATAATAATCGAACATATACAATGTGTTTGATTTGTCTTGATTTTTGCATAATTTATGGTTTGTTATCTTCAAGTTGGTTGATTATTTCCACTGATATTTTTTGCCAACAGTATATACTTGTCACGGTGCATGTAACTCTTGCAAGGAGAGGGACATTACAGGCAGGGGTGGATCCAGAAACTGAAACTGGAGTGGGCTACAGCAGATTCGGGTGGGTTAAAGGTGGGCTAACCTATACAAAAATATCAAAAGAAAAAAAACATAAGGAGAAAAAAAAGTAAATTAGGCTCCAGCCCACCGCACCATAAGTGTGGATCCGCCCCTGATTACAGGTTTCTGCTCATTAGCCTCAAAAAACTAGCAAGAACTATTTATAATGTTGGGTTATATTTTCAAGTAGTAGTAGGGTGGTGTTACCTGCCTCAACAATACTAATATATAATACCTTGAACTGACTACTTGCTATGAGTCTGCAACTAATAATTTTGAAAAGGAATAACCTAGTAACATAGGCACCTTGGCCTGTGCATCGTCTAATGCTCATACCCAGGACCAGCTCGGGAGGTTGCGTTGCCCTAAGCCGGATCATAGGTGCATCTTGAGATATAAATATTGTTGGAGTGGGTGGGGTTCCCAACCTATGTGGAGAAGACCCCGGAGTGCGACGAGCGCCGTCTGTGTGTCAGAGAAGCTCAGAGAGGTGACGAGGCTAGTCAAAAAAGCCGAAGAAGCTCGGGAGCTGCCAGAGGAGCTGCTGGAGAGAGGGGGCAGAGTTCGGGCCGACCTCTGCCCCAGGGGAGAGTTCTGGCCGAACTCTGTCTCCCTGTTCCAGAACCTTGCTGGAAGCAGAACACAGAGTTCTGGCCGAACTCTGTGCCAGGACAGAGTTCCGGCTGAACTCTATATGTCGGGGCTGAAGCATTTTTTAGGGTGATTTAATCACCGTTGGATCGTATCCTACGGTCCAGGTTTTGCTACGAATTAGGGGGTTTGTACATGGTTATTCCTAACCCTAATCACAACACAACATTGGAGAACAAGAGAAAAAAGAGAGGCAAGAGTGCCATTGCAACTTTAGAAGAGAAGAAGGAAGATTGAAGGCCGTTTTCGAAGGAGGATCGTGTTTGGATAATATCTACTCATCGTCCTTGTTCTTCGTAGCTTTGTAATCATTATTCTTGCTCCTAAGTGTTGTGGGGATCCGTTTTGGATCAGGAGAAGTTTGTAGAGGGTGTAATCTTTTATTTCATTCGTGAAGGCTTCTCAGGGTTGGACTCCAATCGTCCCGTGATTTTTCTCGCAAGGGTTTTTCACGTCAAAAATTCTCTGTGTCTGCGTGGTTTGTTTTGGTTCATGCGTTGTTTTGCTCGGTTCTCTTGCAGGTACTCTCTAGTTTGGAGAAAGATTTCTGCGTTTCTTTTCCAACAAAGTGGTATCAGAGCCAGGTTCTGGAATTCAGAAGGGTGTCAGGAGTTGACAGAAAAACTAGAGAGGAGAGATGGACGTAAAGCCGGTACGCATGGTGAACCTGAACGACACCAACTATCATTATTGGCGGAGCAAGATAAAAGATTTGTTGTTTGTCAAGAAGCTGCATCTATCCGTATTTGCATCCGAGAAGCCCAGTGATAAATTCGAGGAGGACTGGAAATTTGAGCATATACAGGTGTACGGATATATCAGGTAGTTTGTTGACGAGAACATGTACAACCACGTTGCCAATATTGAGCACGTAAAAACGTTATGGAATAAGTTGGAATCTTTATACGCAAAGAAGACCGGGGTAAACAAGTTGTTCCTGATCCGAACGATGATAGGTCTGCGGTACAAAGATGGGACGTCTATTACGGATCACTTGAGTGATTTTCCGGGAGTGGTTGACCAGCTATCTTTAATAGGAGTCAAGTTCGACGATGAAGTTCAGGGACTATGGCTGCTGTGTATATTACCAAACTCGTGGGAGATCGTAAGAGTATCTATGATCGCTTCTGCTCCAGAGGGCGTGGTCAGTCTGGAGTTTGCCAAGAGCGGAGTGCTGAATGAAGAGATGCGAAGACGTTCTCAGAGCACTTCATCCACATCCTACCACTCAGAGGCATTGGTTTCAGAGAGCCGCAGAAGGGGCAAAAGCAGGGGTCCAGGTGGTAGCAGAGACAAGAGCAGAAAGAAATCTAAGGGTCGGTATGAGGACTCAGAGTGTTACCACTATGGCAAGAAGGGCCACATCAAGCGAAACTGTTTTGCTTGGAAGAGAGAGAAGAAGGACGACAAGGGGAAGCAAGATAAGAACACTACAGCGGCGGCTTCGATATATGGAGGCGATGTGATCATCGTAGGTGATGAGGTTATCACAAACCTCGCCTGTAGTAACAATTCTTGGCTGGTGGACTCAGGAGCTTCGGCGCATGTATCTTACAACAGGGCACTATTTGCCATTTACACAACAGGCGACTGTGGAGTATTGAAGATGGGCAATGGAGATGTGTCGAAGGCGGTTGCCGTTGGAGATGTGCATTTGAGAACGAAGACGAGTGCAGTTCTTGTTCTCAAAGTTGTTCATCATGTTCCTGATATCTGTTTCAACCTGGTGTCGGTTGAAAGGTTGGATGACGAAGGATTCTTCAGTCTCTTCGAGAATAGTCAGTGGAAGCTTTCCAGAGGTTCGATGGTGATTGCCAGAGAAAATAAGAAGTCCGGTCTCTACTATATGGAGGAGAGCGCACAAGGGGCACATGAGGTGAACACAGTCAGTGATGCGTCTACCGAGTTATGGTACAGGCGGCTCGGCCATATCAGTGAGAAGGGAATGAGCTACTTGGTGAACAGAAAGGTGATTCCAGGGCTCAAATCTACAAAGTTGGATAAATGCACGCACTGCTTAGCTGGAAAGTAAAATATGGTATCTTTTCAAAGTCATCCAAGTTCAAGGAAGCCGACGTTGCTCGAGTTGATTCACTCGGATGTCTGCGGTCCTATGAAGGTAAAATCTATTGGTGGTGCTTCTTACTTTGTAACTTTTATTGATGACTGTTCCAAGAAGGTTTGGGTCTATGCCTTAAAGACCAAGGATCAGGTGCTGCCTACTTTCAAAGAGTTTCAGGTCTCTGTTGAAAGAGAGACGGGCAAAAAGTTATTGTGTGTTCGGTCCGACAATGGCGACGAATACATTGGTCCCTTTGATGCTTATTGTAGAGAATATGGGATACGACACCAGAAGACTCCACCTAAGACACCTCAGCTTAATAGTGTAGCGGAGCGCATGAATAGGACGCTGATGGAGAGGGTGAGGTATTTGCTGTCAGAAGCAAACTTGTCGAACAGTTATTGGGGTGAGGCTCTTCTCACAGCTGCTTATATTATTAATTTATCTCCTAGTGCTCCTTTACAGGGTGATGTACCTGACAAAGTATGGTACGACAAAGAGCCGTCATATAATCACCTGCGAGTGTTTGGCTGTAAGGCCTTCGTGCATGTACCGAAGGAAGAGAGGTCCAAACTTGAGGCAAAGACGAGACGATACGTCTTTGTCGGCTACGGTCGGGATGAGTTAGGCTATAGACACTACGACCCGGTAGGAAGAAAGATCTATAGAAGCAGGAACGTTGTGTTCGTCGAGGATCAGACCATGACCAACACTCAGGATTTCGAGACGCCTTATGAGGCTGAGGAATTGCCTGAGTTAGAGTCATTTCGCTTCGAGCAGTTTCTAGAGGACATCGTAGAGGATCCAATTATGTGGGAGCCAGTACATGGAGTTGCTCCCAACCTTGATCATCAGCCTGCTGATGGTGGTCAGGGTATCCCTTAGGAGGATGAGCATGCCGGAGAGGCAGTTCCTGAAGAGGAGGAGGCTGTTGGTATACAGTCAGCACCAGTGGCTCCACTGAGAAGGAGCGACAGAGATCGTCGACCATCTACGAAATACTCACCGGGTGTCTATGTGCTATTGACTAACGGAAAAGAGCCTGAAAGTTTTACAGAGGCTATAGAAGACGAACACATGCAGGAGTGGATGGAGGCTATACAGGAGGAGATAAGTTTCTTACATGCTAATTCCACTTATGAGCTGGTGCGGTTGCCAAAGGACAAAAAGGCTTTGAAGAATCGATGGATGCTTAAAGTGAAGCAGACGAATGATGCTACTAGCCCTCGATACAAAGCAAGACTGGTAGTTAAAGGCTACGGTCAATGAAAAGGCATAGATTATGATGAGATCTTTTTGCCTGTCGTCAAGCATTCGTCTATTCGGGTGGTGCTAGCATTAGCAGCCAGTCTCGACTTGGAGGTCGAACAAATAGACGTGAATACGACATTCCTCCATGGTGATCTTGATGAGGAGTTATACATGGAGCAGCCAGAGGGATTCTGTGAGAAGGGCAAGTCACATTTGGTCTGCCGGTTGAGGAAGAGCTTGTATGGTCTGAAACAGGCTCCGAGGCAGTGGTACAGAAAGTTTGATCGTTTATGGGGGAGCATGGTTATACACGGACGACGTCGGATCATTGTGTATTTGTGAAGTATTTTGCCGATGATAATTTTATTATTTTATTGCTCTATGTAGATGACATGCTATTAGTGGGTCGGAATGCCACTATGATAGCGGAGTTGAAGAGCCAACTAGGCACGGCCTTCTCTATGAAGGACTTGGGCGTAGCATAGACTATTCTTGGGATGAAGATCAGCCGAGAGAGAGAGAGAGAGAGTCCAAGCTGTTATATTTCTCTCAAAAGAAGTACATTCATCGGACACTTCAGCGTTTCGGTATGGACGGGTCAAAGAAAGTGAGTTGTCCCCTTGCGGCCTACTTTAAGTTTACCGAGGAGCAGTATCCATCTACCGAGGACGAAAAGAAAGATATAGAGCGAGTTCCATATGCTTCAGCTGTAGGGAGTCTTATGTATGCTATGGTGTGTACGAGGTCAGACATCGCTCATGCAGTTGGCACAGTTAGCAGGTATCTTTCAAATCCTGGAAGGGTACATTGGAGTGCGGTCAAGTGGATTCTACGATACCTTCAGGGCACTGCCGATTGGAGACTTTCTTTTGGTCGTGACGAGCCGAAGCTGGTTGGGTATACCGACGCTGATATGGCTGGAGATGTAGACACGAGACGATCGACTTCGGGCTATGTGATGATGTTTGCCGAAGGAGCAGTATCGTGGCAGTCGCGATTGCAGAAATGTGTTGCCTTGTCGACGACGGAGGCGGAATACATTGCGGCGACGGAGACTTACAAAGAGCTGTTGTGGATGAAGAAGCTGCTGCAGGAAATGGGGCTGAAGCAAGAGCAGTATACACTACCAAAATAACTCATATCAGCGACGAAATTAGCGACGCCGACTTAAAACGTCGCTAATATTTTTGGATTTAGCGACTCCAAAATTATGCGTCACAATACGTCGCTGATAGCGACAAACAGCGACATATTGTGACTACCTTTTGTGTAATAAAAACCAACATCGTTGATTTGTCGGAAAATATCGCCAGTTTTATTAGTTCAGCGACGTTTAGCGTCGCAAAGATTAAGACGTCGCCGAATATTAAAGGAAGGCCGACGTTTTGTGACGTATTTACGGACGTCGCTAACTTTCGCTAAATAGGATTTCCTCGGTTCGACTTTTCATTTCTCCCTCTCCCCAAATTTTTTGTTCCCGCCCCTTTTCCCCGACCTCGACGATAGCCCTACCCCCTTCCTTCCGGCGCCGCTCATCCTCCTCCTCCACCGCGAGCCCCTTCTTCTCCCTCCGGCGAGCCCCTTCTTCTCCTCCTCCTCCACCGCGAGCCCCTTCTCCTCCTCCACCGCGAGATCCTCCTCCTCCTCTACCACCGCGAGGAGACTGAAGGTAAACCCTCACCCTAATTGAGGTATTTTTCGTGTCCAAAATGGATACAAAGACACATTACGACCATATGTTCACTGATACAGTGTGTTCGTGAGGTTTTGGACACTTTGTGTCCATTTGTTGGACACGTGGACACCCCCAAGCTTGCATATATATGTATTTCACCTCTGTATACTTAATCCCCTCCTTCTCCACCACCGAACTTGTCCTCCTCCTCCTCCTCCACCATCGCGAGGAGACTGAAGGTAAACCCTAACCCTAATTGAGGTGTTTTTCGTGTCCAAAATGGACACGGAGACACATTACGACCATGTGTTCACTGATACAGTGTGTTCGTGAGGTTTTGGACACTTTGTGTCCATTTGTTGGATACGTGGACACCCCCAAGCATGCATATATATATATTTCACCTCTGTACACTTAATCCCCTACATACACTTGTGTATTTTCGTATTAATTTGGATTTGCATATTGGGTTTGGGTTTCGATATAGTGTTTGATACATTGTTTCACCTTGCAACATTCCTACACTTATTTTAGACAACAAGTATATGAACCAATTAGTCAACATCTATTTGTTGATGTATGGTACTCCATTCTTCGTAAGTTCTAGCTATATATGTCTCAAGATCCAATACTCAAAAATCCCAAGAAGAAGAAGAAGAAAAGAATAAAATGACATCGCTCAACACCCTATGACAACTCTTTGTAGAATTGTGTTAAAGTGTGAGTTCTACAGTATGAGTTCTACATTATGGTTCTCTTTGTAGAATAAAATGACATCGCTCAACCCTATCGATCCTCCATACAAGTCTTCCTTCATCTATTGTCTTAAAGTGTGAGTTCTACAGTATGGTTATCTTTGTAGAATTGTGTCTTATTATAGACAACAAGGGTTTTCTATTTTTACAGGTAACATGGCAACATGTGTAAGGGAACATATAGGTGTGTGTCTGTGTTTGAAAGGAAGTGTCACAAGAGTAAGGCGTGAGCATGTGTTAGTATTTTGAGCTGTGAGAGTGTTTGTTCTATTGAGGTTAGTACCAACTGTATTTTGGCTCCAGCTCCAGCTCTATTTGCATTAATCTACGGTACGACATGGTGATCAGGACATAGTCCCTGCAGCCATTCGACTGGCGAGGCAGACACTATGTAGTCTTAGATAAAGTTGACTGTCATCCGACCCTCATCCCTCTGCTTTCGAAAATGTACTCAAATTACAAGATGGTTCCTTTAGCTTGTTTATGTTACAATTATATTATTTGTGACTATCGATCTTACCAGATGGCACCCATGACCCGAGGAGCGGCACGTCGTTTGAGGGAAATAGTGAATGTTGAGGTGGCTCCTCCTACAGTTAAGAAGGAAGTGGCACCGGTTGCTAGTGAGACCGGGAGTTCTATTCATCCAGCACCGGTAGCTAGTGAGACCAGGAGTTCTATTCATGCAACACTTGCAAGGGACGACATCTCACCTCACGCCAAAGATCTCACTTTTTCGAGGTGGTTGCGTGATCGTATCACTGAGCGTTTGCGTGAGTAGCGTGGTTCTCATTAGCTATTAGTACTTATTTGTATTGGACTATTTGTATTGGGTTGTTTTTGTATTAGACTATTTGTATTGGACTACATATATGAATTAGTACTATGTCAATCTCTGGATTGTATTGGACTACGACATGGTGATCAGGACATAGTCCCTGCAGCCATTCGACTGGCGAGGCAGAAACTATGTATCCGTAGATAAAGTCGACTGTCCTCCGACCCTCATCCCTCGGCAATGATGATACGACAACCAACCAGAGAGGATACTCTGAGAGATCCATCTGAGTAGGACGTATACTCTGAGAGATCACCTTTATAAGAATTATATCAGTAGTAGGATTGAGTGTTGGAGGAGATATTATCAGAGTATACGTCCTACTTAGATGGGTCTCTCACCATTAATATTTTTTTCTGACGGCATGGTGGATGTGCTCCCTCAACAGATTCTTTCTCCGAGCCAAAACTTTGCCCCGGAGCTCAAGTGGACATCCTTGGTGTAGAGCTCGAGTGAGAGGTTCCTGACAGCATGGTGGTCTCCTTTGTCAAAGTATCCGTGCTCATCCCACATTGGTTGTAGGACGAGCACGGATACTTTGACAAAGGAGACCACCATGTTGTCAGTAACCTCTCACTCGAGCTCTACACAAAGGATGTCCACTTGAGCTCCGGGACAAAGTTTTAGCTCGGAGCAAGAATCTGTTGACGGAGCACATCCACCATGCTGTCAGACAAAAAAAGTAACGGTGAGAGACCCATCTGAGTAGGACGTATACTCTGATAATATCTTCTTCAGCACTCAATCCCACTACTGATATCATTCTTGTAAAGGTGATCTCTCAGAGTATACATCCTACTCAGATGGATCTCTCAGAGTATCCTCTCCGGTTGGGTTGTGTTCTGAGCCATCCGTTCTCACAGTGTTTTGTATTTTCGACGAACCCAGGGATTGGATTCTGTATTTTGTATTTTGGCTTCTGTATTTTCTATTTTGGTTTCTATATTTTATATTTTGGATTCTGTATTTTGGTTTCTGTATTTTGGCTCCAGCTCCATTTGCATTAATCTACGGTACGACATGGTGATCAGGACATAGTCCCTGCAGCCATTCGACTGGCGAGGCAGAAACTGTGTAGCCGTAGATAAAGTTGACTGTCCTCCGACCCTCATCCCTCGACAATAATGATACGACAACCAACCAGAGAGGATACTCTGAGAGATCCATCTGAGTAGGATGTATACTCTGAGAGATCACCTTTACAAGAATGATATCAGTAGTGAAATTGAGTGCTGGAGGAGATATTATCATAGTATACGTCCTACTCAGATGGGTCTCTCACCGTTACTATTTTTTTCTGACGGCATGGTGGATGTGCTCCCTCAATAGATTCTTGCTCCGAGCCAAAACTTTGCCCTGAAGCTCAAGTGGACATCCTTCGTGTAGAGCTCGAGTGAGAGGTTCCTGACATCATGGTGGTCTCCTTTGTCAAAGTATCCGTGCTCATCCCACATTGGTTGTGGGACGAGCACGGATACTTTAACAAAGGAGACCACCATGCTGTCAGGAACCTCTCACTCGAGCTCTACACGAAGGATGTCCACTTGAGCTCCGGGACAAAGTTTTGGCTCGGAGCAAGAATCTGTTGACGGAGCACATCCACCATGCTGTCAGACAAAAATAGTAACGGTGAGAGACCCATCTGAGTGAGACGTATACTCTGATAATATCTCCTCCAACACTCAATCCCACTACTGATATCATTCTTGTAAATGTGATCTCTCAGAGTATACGTCCTACTCAGATGGATCTCTCAGAGTATCCTCTCCGGTTGGATTGTGTTCTGAGCCATCCGTTCTCACAGTGTTTTGTATTTTCGGCGAACCTAGGGATTGGATTCTGTATTTTGTATTTTGGTTTCTGTATTTTGTATTTTTTATTTTGTATTTTATATTTTGGATTCTGTATTTTGTATTTTAGTTTCTGTATTTTGGCTCCAGCTCCAGCTCCATTTGCATTAATCTACGGTAGGACATGGTGATCAGGACATAGTCCCTGCAGCCATTCGACTGGCGAGGCAGAAACTATGTAGCCGTAGATAAAGTTGACTGTCCTCCGACCCTCATCCCTCGGTAATGATGATACGACAACCTATCAGAATCCTTGACTCTCTTTCGCATCTTGGATATTGACTCAGCTTCCAATCTCTCATTTTCCTCCGGGTCCACTCTACTCCCAATCTCTTCCTCTTTTATACACGGATCTACAGAATCAATACCATCTAAGGAAGGCAAAACTAAATCAGCATTGTCTTCCGGATCGTCCTCATCAAGGCATAACGGGCTGCTCAGCGTGCCCAACTTTTTCAACTTCTCGCTGGCTGCAGAGTCGAAATGGGAACGGGTCCTCTTTGCCAGCCCGGAGCTCTGACTCGTACTCGTCGTCGCGCTACCGGTTTTCTCTCCTCCTCTGACGCGGGTCATAAGAAAAGAAATTTTGTACCTCTTCTTCACATAAACATCATTGTCGCCTTGTACTCGAGCCTCCTCGTCTGTGACGCTATCCAACTTCTCGGTGCCTACATTGTCACTCGAATCTTCCATTCGACTCGTATCATCCTCTTCTTCACCTGTCTTTTTACTCTATGTCTTGCAATCATCTGCTATCACCGCCGACTCATTCGACTCCTTCTCCGATGACTCCGAGGAGGAGGAGGATGAGGAAGACTCGGAGAAGGAGTCGAATGAGTCGGCGGTGATAGCAGATGATTGCAAGACAGGGAGCGAAAAGACAGGCGAAGAAGAGGACGATACGAGTCGAAGGAGAGATTCGAGTGACAATGTAGGCACCGAGAAGTTGGATAGCATCACAGACGAGGAGGCTCGAGTACAAGGCGACAATGATATTTATGTGAAGAAGAGGTACGAAATTTCTTTTCTTAATTATGACCCGCATCAGAGGAGGAGAGAAAACCGGTAGCACGGCGACGAGTGCGAGTCAGAGCTCCGGGCCGGCAAAGAGGACCCGTTCCCATTTCGACTCTCCAGCCAGCGAGAAGTTGAAGAAGCTGGGCACGCTGAGCAGCCCGTTATGCCTTGATGAGGACGATCCGGAAGACAATGCTAATCAAGCATCGTCCTTCTCCTCTCCTCCACCATGGCTCTGGACCCATCTGCTCCTCCCTACTTTCTTTCTTCTTATTTGACTCTCTCAGCCACATATGATATCCACCTCAAGTGTAGAGTCGGGAAAGAAGAAGTGGGCAGGAAGAGGAGGGGGAAGCAGCACAGCCGGCGGCATGACCCGGAGGAATTACAGAGGTTTTCTTCAAATCCGTAGGAGAACTATAAGGATATATCTTTTCACAATATGTTACCTTGTCAAAGACCCTTAATGTGAATATCATGTTACCGCGATGTCGGAAGACTAACATGTCATAATTTTCTAAGCCGTGTGTTTTAACATAATCCTCCCAACTCTTACTACATAGGAGGAAAGAGTTGGGAGGATTATGTCAAAACACACGGCTTAGAAAATTATGACATGTTAGTCTTCCGACACCGCGGTAACATGATATTCACATTAAGGGTCTTTGACAAGGTGACATGTTATGAAAAGATATATCCTTATAGTTCTCCTACGGATTTGAAGAAAACCTCTGTACTTCCTCCGGGTCATACCGTCGGCTGTGCTGCTTCCCCCTCCTCTTTCTGCCCACTTCTTCTCCCCCGACTCTACACTTGAGGTGGATATCATATGTGGCTGAGAGAGTCAAATAAGAAGAAGGGAAGTAGGGAGGAGCCGATGGGTTCAAAGCCATGGTGGAGGAGAGGAGAAGGAAAATGCTTGATCAGAACTAGAGGTGGAAAAGTTGTGACGTTGATAGCGTGAGAGAGGGAGAGGGTGAATGGAGGGAGGGAAGTGGCTGCATGCCTTTGGCTCACTCGAGCGGTATTTGTTCTCCGACCCTCATCCCTCGGCAATGATGATACGACAACCTATCACTATATCTTATATAGTAGTAGATGATGTATTAGTATTACATTATGTGAGTTTATCTTGATTCTGTTACATTCTTCAGATACTAGATATGATAAGAACATATACTACACCATATGTACAGAACATAGGTGATTCACACTAATATATGCTAGAATAAATTTTGGGTTGTGTTCTGAGCCATTCGTTCCCATATTTTGTGTGATTGTTGAAGACTTGGTTATAGGGACTGAAACCTGTGTACATCGAGAAATGGACATTCTGTGATTGTTTGGATCCTATTCTACAGTGAAAAATGGTTATCTTTTTAAACTGTAGGAAGAAATGAATATTATATTTTTTTTTTGCAGATTTAGCGACGTTTACCGACGTCCTCCGACCCTCATCCCTCGGCAATGATGATACGACAACCTATCACTATATCTTATATAGTAGTAGATGATGTCTTAGTATTACATTATGTGAGTTCATCTTGATTCTGTTACATTCTTCAGATACTAGATACGATAAGAACATATACTACACCATATGTACAGAACATAGATGATTCACACTAATATATGCTAGAATGAATTTTGGGTTGTGTTCTGAGCCATTCGTTTCCATACTTGGCAATTAAGCCATTCGACTGGCGAGGCAGAAACTATGTATCCGTAGATAAAGTTGACTGTCCTTCGACCCCATCCCTCGGCAATGATGATACGACAACCTATCACTATATCTTATATAGTAGTAGATGATGTCTTAGTATTACATTATGTGAGTTCATCTTGATTCTGTTACATTCTTCAGATACTAGATACGATAAGAACATATACTACACCATATATACAGAACATAGATGATTCACACTAATGTATGCTAGAATGAATTTTGGGTTGTGTTCTGAGCCATTCGTTTCCATACTTGGCAATTAAGCATGTGAAATAGAACTGATTATGTTTAGTTTGTCTTACGATATAGATTTTCACATCCAAATTGAAATGGATCGTTACTTCGTTGATCGTACATGGATGTACTAGCGGATCAACCTCCTGGACCGTAGGTACTTATAAGTATTGACCGTATCGGATTAGTATCGATCTATCGTTTTGGTATGGGCCGTATCGGTTGGTATTGGTCTTAGCGAATTGGTATCGTCCTATCCGATATATATCGGCCGTATAGCTAGGATTCATATTGGCCTTATCGATTTGGTATCGGTCATATCCGATAGGTATCGACCGTGTTGGATTATTATATACCATTTCGGATTAGTATCGTTGGAAAGTAGTCGACAATGCTTCGTATTGTGAAGTGATATTGTTGTAGACTTGCTCATAGGGACTGAAATCTGTGTATAGTGAGAAATGGACATTCTGAGAACTGGATATTGTATGATTGTTGTAGACTTGGTTATAGGGACTGAAACCTGTGTACAGTGAGAAATGGACATTCTGTGATTGTTTGGATCCTATTCTACAGTGAGAAATGGTTAGCTTTTTAAACTGCAGAGATAAATGGACATTCTGTATTTTATTTTATTTTTTATTTTTTTGCAGATTTAGCGACGTTTACCGACGTCCTCCGACGTAATTTTGCGTCGGTAAACGTCGGTAGATAAGCGATATTATCCAGGGTACCGACGTTTAGCGATGTCAATATATGTCGGAGGACGTCGGTAAACGTCGATGTACGTCGGTAACCATCCCCAGGAATTCCCAAGATTTACCGACCTTTAGCGACTTTGAACATGTCACTAAACCACCGACGACTCGACGGTAATTCGTCGATAAATTTATCGACGCGTAGCGACACGATATATTACATCGCAAAGCCACCGACGACACGACGGTAGACGTCGGCATTATACCGACGTACAAATACGTCGACAAACGTCGGTAATTGTGACGTTTGGCGACGTTTAGAAGATCAGCGACTAACATTTTCGCGACCAGCCACAAACGTCGATAATTTCGTCGCTAAATATTTTTAGCGACGAATATTGTCGTTTTAGCGACGTCTTTAGGCGTCGCTAAAACGACTTATTCTGGTAGTGATACTTTGCTTTGCGACAGTCAGAGTGCTATTCACCTTGTGAAGAACCAGACATTTCATAGTCGGTCCAAGCACATCGAGACTCGGTATCACTGGATACGGGATGTGGTTGAAAAGAAGGACGCGGAGCTTGAGAAGGTTCATACTGATGACAATGGAGCGGACATGCTCACGAAGGTTCTTCTGAGGGGGAAGTTTGAGTACTGCAGACAGATCGTCGGAATGACGACCTCCTCCACCTAGTTGTGAAGGGAGAGATTTGTCGGAGTGGGTGGGGTTCCCAACCTATGTGGAGAAGACTCCGGAGTGCGACGAGCGTCGTCTGTGTGTCAGAGAAGCTCGGGGAGGTGACGAGGCCAGTCGGAGAGGCCGAAGAAGCTCGGGAGCTGCCAGAGGAGCTGCTGGAGAGAGGGGGCAGAGTTCGGGCTGAACCCTGCCCCAGGGGAGAGTTCTGGCAGAACTCTGCCTCCCTATTCCAGAACCTTGCTTGAAGCAGAACACAGAGTTCTGGCCGAACTCTGTGCCAGGACAGAGTTCTGGCCGAACTCTGTGTGTCGGGGCTGAAGCGTTTTTCAGGGTGATTTAATCACCGTTGGATCGTATCCTACGGTCCAGGTTTTGCTGCGGATTAGGAGGTTTATACATGGTTATTCCTAACCCTAATCACAACACAACATTGAAGAATAAGAGAAAAAAGAGGCAAGAGTGCCATTGCAACTTTGGGAGAGAAGAAGGAGGATTGAAGGCCGTTTTCGAAGGGGGATCGTGTTCGGGTAATATCTACTCGTCGTCCTTGTTCTTCGTAGCTTTGTAATCATTATTCTTGCTCCTAAGTGTAGTGGGGATCCGATTTGGATCAGGAGAAGTTTGTAGAGGGTGTAATCCTTTATTTCATTAGTGAAGGCTTCTCAGGGTTGGACTCCGATCGTCCCGTTGTTTTTTCCGCAAGGATTTTCCACGTCAAAAATTCTCTGTGTCTGCGTGGTTTGTTTTGGTGTTTTGGTTCGTGCGTTGTTTTGCTCGGTTCTTTCGCAAGTACTCTCTAGTTTGGGAAAAGGTTTCCGTGTTTCTTTCCCAACAAATATAGGTTTAAGTTGGATTTTGTTTGGAGTGATCCTAAGAAAAATAAATGACTTCAGGGTTGCCCAAATGGGGCGGAATTGTCTAAGTCCGAAGTCTTGTCAGACTTATCCCTGGCTGGCCCGGCTCATACCCAACTCGTCAAACATGACTCTACTCGAAGCAACTGAAATCAGTGTAGTCGTGTGGCGTTAAAGAAAGTAAATCAAGGGCCACAACCTCCAGATTAGTAAGTATAATCCAATGTCGAAGATGAGAAAGTCCAGAAAGAACAAGTATGAAGCACAAAAACATTAAATTATGCTCCTATTTTGTCCACGGACTATAACCGCGGGTTGTGACCGCAGGCTACGTGTCATTATCCCATTGGCAGAAATTCTGGTGACGGATCTGAACAAATTGGAGGAAGGGGAGGGAGGAATGGGATGGAGCTAGGGCAATAGGATTCGTCCACGTCTTCTGCGGTCACAGCCCACAGTCACAAACTACGGATAAATATCATTTTCCAACATTCAACTATATTTGTCGTCTAGAGCTACGTTACAAAACTTCTCCTATAGTTCCAAATCTTACTAGCTGGCTCCATGAACCCATTCATATTGAATGGCTTAAAAGTGATATGCGTATGCTTTTGAGTCCAACAAGCTACAGATGTGATGGGAAATGATATCTTGAGCACAAGAAGTAGCCACTGGCGTTGGTGTACATACACTCTTGGACGAAAATCCAACTATGAAGAGCAATAATATAACATCCGAAGCACATGCACGCACTGTTAACAAATTAAGAGTGGCATTGCTTTGCTGTATGGGCTTCCTTTAACGAAAAAGTTAACTGTCCGAATAGACCAGAGATCATACGCCACTTGCAAACTAGTAATTCTTTAGCACCGGCTTTGCTTTGCTCAAGTTGTTAATATCCCCTTCCCCTTCCTTTAGAATATATATAATTCTTTTTCAATCTATCACAATGTATCGAAATATGAAGTCTTCTAGCTAATTAAGAAAGGTTTAGATGTTTATATATGCGAGACCCACAAACTTATAATGTGGCACTAAGAGTCTTGCCACCAATTGTACAAGATATCTTTGTTTGTCAACTTACCCATGAATTTTTTGTGATTAAACTATGAATTTCTGCTACACCGACCGAAAAGGGGATCGTGCGTCAGTCCGAGGGGAGGGTGTGGGTGTGGGTTGGCGAATAGGAGGGAGCCACGTGGCTTCGGTCTGACATTTGGTCACCCCCCTTCGGTTCGTTTAACATTGCTCTTAAACTATATGATCCAATTGTACAACAGTACAAGTATTAATTATTTCTCGGACTCTGTACTTGATGTTTTGGGAAGATTTAGGCTCAAGTTCATAAGTACATCAATAATGCCAAGTACTACAACACTTTGATGAACCAACTCGATCATCATCCTTAAATTCAACTAATATCAGAAATTTAGCACAGCTGCACCAAACCTTTCCTCATAAAACTCGGTCAAAAGCATCAAATAACCACGAGTTGAACTCTATATATATTATGAAGTCCAAGTCTGGTTAGAACTTATGAAAAATGCAGGTTCAATTCCTTGTAACATTAAGACTATGAATGCTGGTTAGAACCATGACAATGCAAGTTCTTGAACTCGGTGCAAAGATCTACTTCAGACTTGGGATAGAATTTGTAGTAGTGCTTCCATCACGAAAACTCGGGAAATAAATCCTTAAGCCAACACGAAAACTCGGGAATAAAATGCTTCATAACTTATATATTGGACACTGGGTAAATTACTGTTAATAAAAAGCAGGACAGTGATAACTTTGCTCGTTCCGTTTCCGTTGACCGAGCAATTTAACACACCCGGCTACCATTTGTTTGTTTCCGCTAACCGAACACTCTTAGCACACTCCGTTTTCCTTTGCTCGATCCCTCTAACCGAACAACCCTAGGAGATCCAACTTACTGTCATCTAGATCCGTTCGACCACAGAACCAAGTCTGACACGTTCATCCACACCACAATTGTGTGCCAACCACAAAGCCTTTCTCCACCTTGGACTCGTCAAATCCACCTTTGAAGCCAATTCTTGTAGTTGATGCTCCTACTCCACCTTGAGAAGAGGTCCAATTCTTGTAGTTGATGCTCCTACTCCACATTGAGAAGAGTCTGTATAATCGGATTATACATATGAATGTTCAGCACCATCTGTCTCGAACCAATTAGAGCCGCACAAACTAGCTAGCCTCGTAGCCATGGGCTCTGATACCACTTGTTGGGCCCACGGTGTGATCCGAACCGGAGTTGGTCCATGAGGTGCGATATTGAATTGGGCCTTAAAGATAATTCTCATGTAATGCCTGAACCAATCCCAATTATCTACACCACATGATCCCATCTCCTAACCGATGTAGGACTAAATTACCAACTCCATTGTCAACCAACCACCCCCCCCCCCCCCCCCCAATTTAAGCGCTCAACCTGAAACGAGATACAATCCAACAGGAACATAGTATAAGAAAAATGTGTGAAAACAGAACATTTATTCGAATGAATATAATGCACAAAGTACTTGCAGATCAAAACAAATTTGGACCCCATTGCTGCGTATTTTTCAGAAATAGAATTATAATCTGTGATGATCTGCACATGGCCTGCTCGAGTTCTGCCTATGTGCCTCGCAGATTCTCTATTGTAGTAAAGAGCAAAATTTGGACCACTTATTTGGATATTTATAAGATATTAGACAACAAGAAATTGCTGTCGCATTAATTCACCATGTGTTAGAAGGATGAAGAACACGAAATAAGCATTCTTGTTTTCATGTTTTAAGGAGCCAACAGTCATTGTAACAAAGAAAAGAGGACCTAAGGACTAATATAAACAATAGTAAACAAACCAATGCCACTTTAGGTTGGAAAAATCAACCAAAAGATAATAATAATCAGATATACTTATTTCGTAAACCCGCTGGAATCAAGAGTTTACAGTGTACTAACATTGGTGGTCTAGTGGTAGCATTGGTACGGGAGAGAGAGGAGTGGGTGTGGGTTCAAATCTTTGCCAGAGCAAAGTGAAAAAATGGGAGGGGGTCCTGGTGGTAGTAGCTAGACCTGTCAATGGATAGTCAAAAATTCGAATCCGATTCGATTTCATATCCTAACTTTCGAATATTTTTCGACAGTTCGGATATCGGATTCGGATATCCAAATATTTTTCAGATATTGTCTTTTTTCGGATACGAATTCGGATATTAAGGTATTTGAATCCGTTAATATCCGATCTGACTTTAAATTGCAAATTTCAGATATCGAATTCGGATATCGGATTCGGATATCCGAAATTTTATATATATTATAGTATAATGTATATGTAATATATATTAATTAATAGAGAAGATTAAAAAAAATTTATTCTCAACTGACTTTTATATAACTCAATTATAATATAATTTATATATAATAGTAATATATATTAATTACAATTTACAATAGAAGAAAGGACTCAAATACGTAGAGCAATTGACTTTGGTTTTCGGATAATAACTAAATTTTTAATATTTTGGATTTCGGATTTCGGATATTCGAATAATAGCATTCGAATATTTTTAGCTAATCGGATCAGATATTATCCGATATCCGTTAAACTAGACGAATACGGATTCGAAGTGTCAAAAAAGATATCCGTTCGGATATCGGATCGGATTCAGTTATTACAAAAAAAATTCGGATACGAATACGGATATTGTCCTGTCCGTATCGGTAAGCATCCGTTGACACCCCTAGTAGTAACCCAGGACATGGACGGTGGTCATTAATGACTGACCTTATCTCAAAAACAAAATTAAAAGATACTGACGAAGCTCACCAAATAAGCGTCCATTTATAATAAGGACTACTAAAAGTAATAAGTCTGACACCAGTGTCACAATACTATATGTTGCATGGACACTTATACAACAAGACATGACAAGGTAACGGCACATAAAAACCCACATGACACCTACTTTTCGAATCGTGTCCAATATGCGTCTGACACGGCAAACTCCAGATTTTTTGGAGTGTCTCTCCTTCAGTCACACTCTAGATTGAGAAATACGCGACAAGAAAAAGAATATAATAAATGTAAAAAAGAACTAAAATGAACTTACATTGTAAAGTAGTTGGGTAAAACTTAGTCTTCTATTTCATCTCCACACCACAGATTAAACTGTGAATAGCATACTCAAAATACTGCATTCTGACTTATGCTTCTTGGTTCCTCACAGCAATTAGAGTCACTTTGAGAACAGAACGATGGGATTTTATTTAGCTTAATTTTGTTAGGATATACGTGATATATGTCCATTCACGGTATGCTAGGCTTGAGAACTGTAACTTAAGAACTAAAGTCTTGTGCAAGATATCAGGTCTATTGGTCCAAGTACAACCACTCGGGGTTGTTCAAAGCCCATCCATCTCTATGTTCTTTAGCAACATTTTCGAAAAACCTCATCATCGATCATCCAAGGCTTCCCCCCATCATAATGTGCTTGGATATGAAGCATAAGAGAACTCCATAAAAGAATCAACTCTCGAGCCAAATTCCTAGACAAGGTAGCTACGAGCATGTAGAGATGCTAATAGGTCAGGGCTGGACTGAAACTTCGGCTAGGAATTTGGCTACCTTGGCTAGGAATCAAGCTCATTTTTAGCCTGACCCTACCCTGATCTGAAACACGACCTGTTGATGGCCCACTACCTATCCCATTCTCATTTCAAATCCCTAAATATAGGAATTATTCCAAAACATTGCGATCTTATACATGACTAATAATGTCGTTGCTTGGAATGTTGTACCTTGAGGTTTCGACCATTCTCCAAATTATTGTAGGAGACGTTATAGTATTTAAAATATTGGAAAAGATATTAAGATATGATTTTTTGTTATCATAACCTTTTTTTTCTAGTTTCTCACAACATTTGTAACAATGTTCGCCGCCATTAACCTAGCCTACATTGGTGGTTATATTCCTATTTTATTTTTAGGTTATTATAGTGTGTCAAACTGGGACAGGTATCAGGGATATCACTATAGTTTCTGAAATCTCTGGTATACATCAATGGTTGCAAATGCTACCCCAATCTTTTCTGAGTACAAGTGTTTACATGATCTATTTAGGGAAGGACTGAAGGCAATTCTGATTTTTTTTTTCATGTCAATAGTGAAAACGGAAAAAAAAAAAAAAAAATCAAGCGACATAAATTATTTGGCAATTGTACCTCCTTTGGCCAATAAACTGCTGATGAGGAGTTTCTAGACAGTTCAGAGCCTGATGCAAATGAAGATGGTGTTCTTAGACATGGCGGAAATATTTTGATTAAGCTTCTTGGCGGAAATGGGTTGACATTAGCTGTAGTAAAGGGTGGAACATTGGAATGTTTTACTTCTGCTGGTGCTCTGAATATTGCTTATATACATATCTGCTTGAATGATTGCAGGATTTGGCAACTTCTGCAAGCCACGCTTTAAGAAAGTATCGTGGTCAAGGCCAAAGGCTACTAGATCTTCCTCGAGGGAGATCTATTCGATCTGTCAAGGTTTGCAGCAAGCCAGAAATGCAGTCACACTGATCTGGCGTTTCAAATGGTCAGTTATTCTTCAGTTCTGATTCGGAACTTATGAAATATGGAGAAAAACATTAGATCCCGAGGAATGTGGCAAAGACAATCAGCAACAGGGACCCTTAGATAAGTGTCACAATTGTGTTGGAGTTGGTAGAATTATGATTATTTGTATGTACTTGCAAGCTCTCCTTAGTTAGTACTGACTTGTAACATCACTTGATGTCCATACCTTAATTGGTTGAGGCCACAAAATGATAAGGAATTGTCTTAGGAAACTGTATGCACAAAAAAATCATTGGTCTTTGGTCTTTTTAGCATGTATGCTCTCCTTAGTACTCTCTTGTAACATCACTTGATGTATTGGTTGAGGCCACAACATGAATTGTCTTCTGTATGCACAAAAAAAAAAAAATCATTGGTCTTTGGTCTTTTTAGCTGCTCATCTTTGTTTTCAAATGGTATCTCTTCCTGTTTTTGCCACCAGTTGTATAGTGGTTTTATTTAATGTCGAGTCATGGTCAGAAGGTGCAAGAAACATCACTGGAACCAGAAAAGATTTACTTTTCGCAGATAATTCTGTTCTGCTTACACATACGTATTCTGAATTATGTATCTTCAACATTCAGAAGATTTTCAGAAGATGTATACCTGATTGATATCTTCATCAGATAATTATTTCCTCGTATACATAATTGTCGTCTCGTATTCTGAATGCTGGTCAAAGACAATAATAATGTGGTCTTTAGTATTCGGAATGTTTTTAGAAAACTGAAGGGGACCACTGACAGCATATATATAAATTAACATAAATCTGATGGAAAAAAAAAGGAAAAAAGAGAGCAGCTGTTCTTCTCTTCCAAACAGAAAAGAAAAGAAAAGAAAAGAATAATTAGTTTAGTTGCACTGGAACTAGATAACACAAGTGCAAATGAATAATTCCAGTTAGACCATTTACAAACAAACAAGAACTAGAGGTACTCCCAAGAATACTGAATCTTTCCATCACCGAATGTGCGTCCTTCCCATTGACCAAACCCCAGAGTCCCGCACAGCAGCCTGTAAATAAAAAAAATGCAGCAGGATCAGATTGGAACTTTGTCTGAGAATACATACGTAGAAGCATTTGATCAGAGTGCCATGAACTTGTATGACAACAGGAGTGAATCTTACTTGTGCTTTCACTGAAGGGAAGATGTTCCAGAATCTAAGGGTTTCATCCCCAGCTCCAGTCACTATTGTCTGCACAAAATTCCGATGATGAGTTAAGTCGATGATGCTATTTATTCAAGAAAAAAAAAAGTCGATAATGCTAAAGTACATACACAAGTGAAACAGACCAAGTGATTCATAAACGAGCAAGCTACAATGCCACCTAGAAAAGCATAGATGTCGGTTGTCACTTGACTACACTGACTAGACCAGATTTTTGTAGATACTATTATGGTTCATCAGATTTTGTAGATATCAGATCCATTATGGGTTCATCAGATTTTGTAGATATCAGATCGATTATGGGTTATCATTACTATTGATCAGGATACTCTGGTTTCTAAACCTAGACCAATAGGGAATTTATTCTGTTTCTTGGATTAGCATACCTGACTTGGATTATGGGGTCTAGTATTTGAGGATCCAAACAATAAATTTTACATTTAGATCAGATTGTCTGGCCTTGGGTACATTGCTACCCCAACTAGTTAGCATGAAAAAAAGCGACAGGAAGACAGTCATTTGATGAATTAGCAGCAAACCTGTCCATCTGGCGAAACAGCAAGGTAAAGTACCCGAAGAGTGTGACCAGTTAGAGTTGTGACCTGTTCAATTCATTCCAGTTAGATCTACTGAGATGTATTTAACTTACAAGAAAAAGATGACCTAAATATTATTCAGACAGTAAGCATATATTTCATGTCAAATTTTCAGAGCATAACCATATTCTTCAAATGAAATATGTAACTAGAACTCTACACAAGTTGGGTGTACTAGCAAAAACGAGTGGTAGTTGAGTAGAATGAGTAGTAATCATAATAATAATGACTCTGGTGATCTGAAGAAGCCAGCCGAGGAAAGAATTTAACACTTGATGCCTGTTTAACTCAAAATGGGAAACATAATGTCTTATTTGAGAATTAGACAGTGTGTTGCATAGACACAGACATGGCCGATACGGACACTATACACATGAATATATATATCTACAATTGTATGCAAATTATTTATATTAAATTGATAATATCCATATCTATTTATGTCTTTATGCATGTCCTGGATAGCAACTACTAAAAACCTACTTCAAAATAAATGTTACTTTAAAATATCTAAACTATGCTCTGGAATTTGAAAACTAGATATGTGAGGACCCATTCAACATGAATGTCGAGGAAATGTCATGTCCAATATGAGCTAGGTAAGCATGTGGATCCATGCTACTTAGATTATCCTCAATGTCTTCCTTCACTGAGGAGAATGATTTCAAGTTCTTTGTTCTTCAAAGTTGTAAAAGAACTTAAGACCGAAGGAGAATGGAACATATGATTTGTTTTGGAAATGGTTCCTGTGTATAGACAAATTATGGAGATCAAGCCTTTGACATAGGCAGAAAGTCTCTTAACCTTAAACTTTTGAGACTTGTGGTATTAATTGAATTGTCTCTTCTTTTCATTAATCACCCAACTTATTTGATGCTTTGGGCGTAGAATGTGTAATATATTGGATTGATCCACAAATATACCAAACATATAGCTTATGGTTTACCATGAGAATCAAATACGGAAACTCTACATTGTCAATAATAGTGACAAGCATTTGAACATGATTTTGGAGACTTCAATGTGGAGCTTGATTATATCTCTCATTTCAAATCAATTGGGTTGATTCACAACTATAGTAACTAATTAGATAACTAGTTTGAGAAGTCTAGTATTAGCGCAAAAGTTCTCAATGCAAATTTTCACAAGAGGATTGATAGCAGATGAAAGAACAATGGAAAATTTCAGTCACAACATTCAACTTTGCTGAAATTGAACTGACAGAACAAACTTTGGTAAAATTCTGATAAGAGGATTAAAATACCCTTTCATTTGGCGTTTGAATGAAAAGGACACACAATACATGCCTTTTGATAGGACGTTTCCAATGAAAAATATGTTAGGTTTAAGAAACTAGTTTGCATTAGGTTTTGTTTAGAAATTTTATAAAAACTCCCATCCTAAAGGCATTTCTTATCAAGGGCATTTTTTGTGAAAAAAAACTCATTGCATAGGCGCTTTCTTGTCAAGGGCGTTCTTACCAAGGGCATTTTTTGTCAAGAAAGCGCCTTGTGAAACAAAACCCATTGCATAGGCGATTTCTTATCAAGGGTGTTCTTATCAAGGGCGTTCTTATCAAGGGCATTTTTTGTGAAAAAACCCCATTGCATAGGCGCTTTCTTGACAACAAATGTCCTTGGGATGGGCATTTTTATTAATTTTATTTTATGTAGTTTATACTATTTTGTGTGTTTCTGTGTTAAAAAAGGGTGGATGTAATGGGTGGGTGTTAGAAAAAAAATGAAATAAAAAAGAAAAAGTGGTATAATGGTTATATTACTATTTACAACGGATAGTTTGCAACAGTTAGATTATCTTCAAACTCTTTATAATCTCTCCAAAAAAAATTCAACTCTTCAAACTCACATTTCATCTCTCCAAACTTACAATACATCTCTCTAGACTTCCTACTCTTCTCCAACTCTCTACAAACTCTTCCTACCACTATTTAGAAGTCAATTTTCTCGACTATAACTATCACAACTTTTTTGTTCTAATTCTCTCCACACTCTATTCAGAATCGTTTTTCTATCAGATATGAATTCATAATAAGGTAAATTTTTACAGATACTTTTTCATTATTAGATAATGAATATGCATGTAATTTTGTTGTTCAAAGTAATTTAGGTCCATCTTGTATAAAGTTTTAAATAGATAATAATCAAAAATTTAATGTTGGTCATAGTTCTTCAAACCAAATTGAAAAGAACATTGATGAAGGAAATACTGATGATTTAATTGAAGGTTTAGATTATTATTTAGATTATAATTTAGATGCTCGTTGACGATTGGGGGTGCTTGTAGGGAGGGGGCTGTCGGCAGGGGGCGCAACAGGTGGGGAGTGGTGGCACTGCGCGAGTGGGGGGGGGGGGGGGGGGGGGGGGGGGGCGAAGAAGACGACGGTGTTGGTCAAAAGAGTTGACTGTTAGTGAGAGACAATTTCCGTCAAAAGTTGAGGGTTACTTGCATTATGGTAATTGGGTGCGGTGCACCTTGAATTTTGGGTAAAAAAAAGGTGGGGTATAACTCAAATTTCTCATTATTAATTCTTATATGATGGAAAACGCTCGCTAACAATATTTTGTAAATTATCTAATATAATATTTTGATACGTGAAAACAAGCTGAGTTGTATCTTCTTCCTAAGATTATCCTTTTAGTATCATCATGGAAGCAAATTATTGTTAGCATTTGATCCATGGTGAAGAGCTTTTGAACAGAGTGTGAAAAGAAATGATAGGTGTAGTAGAACGAGCCTGTTGATATAGCTTAGAAAATTGGCTTCTAAACAGTGATAGGAAGAGTTTGTAAAGAGTTTAGAGAGGGTTGGAGAAGAGTAGAAAGTCCGGAGAGCGATGAATTGTGAGTTTGGAATGAGTTTGAAGAGTTGAAAGAAATTTGGAGAGTATATTTTGTAAATTATATAATATGATATTTTGACTATTAGTGGGAGACAATTTCAGTCAAAAGTTGAGGATTTCTTACATTATGGTAATTGGACGTGGTGCACCTTGATTTTGAATAAAAAAAAAAAAAGTGGAGGGTAATTCAAAATTTCTCATTATGAATTCTTATATGATAGAAAACGCTCGCTAATATTATTTTGTTAATTATCTAATATGATATTTTGATACGTGAAAAGTTGAGTTGTATCTTCTTCCTAAGATTATCCGTTTAGTATCTTCATGGAAGCAAATTATTGTTAGCATTTGATCCATGGTGAAGAGCTTTTGAACAGAGTGTGAAAAGTAATGATAGTTGTAGTAGAACGAGCCTGTCGATATAGCTGAGAAAATTGGCTTCTAAATAGTGTAGGAAGAGTTTGTTTAGTTTAGAGAGGGTTGGAGAAGAGTAGAAAGTCTGGAGAGCGATGAATTGTGAGTTTGGAATGAGTTTGAAGTTGAAAGATATTTGGGGAGTATATAACCGTTGCAAACTATCTGTTGTAAATAGTAAATACAATCGTTACACCACTTTTTTCTTTTTTCAACTTTTGTTTCTACCACCCATCTATTAGACCCACTCATTTTCTTTTAACAAACAAAACTATATAAACTAAATTAAAAAATTAAAAATTATTCCATCCCAAGGGCTTTTCTGTCAAGAAATGCTCTTATAATGGACATTTATTTCACATAAAACGCCCATGCAAAGGGCATTTTCTTGACAAGAAACGCCATTGGGATGGACATTTTTTCTTAAACCAAGCCTATCATTGTTGGAAATACCCAATCAAAGAGCGTATTTTGGCATTTTCATTCAAAACATCCAATCAAAGGAGAATTTTACCAAAGTTTGTTCTGTCAATCCAATTTTAGCATAGTTGGATGACGTGACTGAAATTTTTCGAAAGAACAATCATTGTTTGCCGCTTTTCATACGTATTAGCGACGGAAAGTTCATATGAACTCTTCCTTTTGACTATATTGAAGGGGAAATGGATATAAGATATATGCGGTCGTTTATTATTACAGAATTTGTAAGAAACTGTAATCATGAAGACAAACTTTTAATGGCAATAAAAACATAGTTGTAGAATTAGATAAAAGTTGTTCTTTCCTTTTCATTCGAGGGGTACTGTTGACTTTCTATACCTATCAGCGACCGATAGTTCATATGAACTTTTTTTTTTTTTTTAAATCACACGCACACACACAATTGGGGGGCTCGAACCTTGCCGGCCCCTCCGGATGTCCGCTCTAATACCACTAGGCTAGAGAGCTCGGACTTCCTTTTTACTATTTTGAGGGGAGAAGTTGGAAAGAAAACATATACATGCGCACTACAGTCATTTATTATTAAAAATTCAGAGGAAATTCGGAAGTCATGAATGAGGAAAAACTTGGCAATGATAATTTGCTTAAAAGTTAAAACATAGTCTTAGAATTTGGTAGACTGGTTCAAACTTGCTCCTAATTAAAGACAGAAATGGATGAAAATCATTAACATCAAATAATAAAAACATTGTTGCTGAAAATGCATCTCCTAATAAAGCATAAATGGATAAAAAATCGTTAATATCAAATAATAAAATGCCGTTGAAAATGTATATAATTGAATATGGTCAAATAATTGAAAGTCATACATGTACACTACAGTCATTTATTTTTAAGAATTCAGACGGAATTTGAAAGTCATGAATGAAGAAAAACTTGGCAATCATAATTTGCTTAAAACATAGTTTAAGAATTCAGGAGTACTGTTTACTTTCTATACCTATCAGCGACGGATAGTTCATTTGACCTTTTCCTTTTTACTATTTTGATGGAAGAAGATGGATATAAACCATATTTGGTTATACATGTACACTACAGTCATTTATTATTAAGAATTCAGAAGAAATTTGAAAGTTATGAATGAAGAAAAACGTGGCAATGATAATTTGCTTAAAACATAGTTTAAGAATTCAGGGGTACTGTTGACTTTCTATACCTATCAGCGACGGATAGTTCGTATGAACTTTTCCTTTTTACTATTTTGATGGAAGAAGATGGATATAAACCATATTTGGTTATACATGTACACTACAGTCATTTATTGTTAAGAATTCAGAGGAACTTTGAAAGTCATGAATGAAGAAAAACTTGGCAATGATAATTTGCTTAAAACATAGTTTAAGAATTCAGGGGTACTGTTGACTTTCTATACCTATCAGCGTCGGATAGTTCGTATGAACTTTTCCTTTTTACTATTTTGATGGAAGAAGATGGATATAAACCATATTTGGTTATACATGTACACTACAGTCATTTATTATTAAGAATTCAGAGGAACTTTGAAAGTCATGAATGAAGAAAAACTTGGCAATGATAATTTGCTTAAAACATAGTTTAAGAATTCAGGGGTACTGTTGACTTTCTATACCTATCAGCGACGGATAGTTCGTATGAACTTTTCCTTTTTATTATTTTGATGGAAGAAGATGGATACAAACCATATTTGGTTATACATGTACACTACAGTCATTTATTATTAAGAATTCAGAGGAACTTTGAAAGTCATGAATGAAGAAAAACTTGACAATGATAATTTGCTTAAAAATAGTTTTAGGATTTGGTAGACATTAACCAGATTCAAACTTGCTCCTAATAAAGACAGAAATGGATTAAAAAAATTCATTAGTTGTTGCTGAAATTCATACATCTATCAAAAGCCAAAGTTCTCATGGTCAAATTTAATTGAATGTTCAAGATAAGCATAATTCTCATGGCCTAACTTGTGATTTGCTCCTGGGCCAGTCATAACGGAATGCATCAATGTCTAGTATTATTCCTAACGCTGAGGCATTTTTAAGGGAGTAAGGGTGATACTAAATTCCTAATTGATGTAGCCATACCACCGCGAGAGTGTCATTGTGATGACACTACAAAATGACTAGAGCAAGTAGAGGCTAATAGTGGGCTATGTGTTTCCATCTTTCCATCAACAAAGGTTCTGCTTCAGCCCAATGTAACTAACTAATAGGGATCAAGGTTCTGCTAATTCGAGAGTTTGCCCCGGGCCGGAATGGGCCCCCTATACATAATGTTAAAAAAAAAAAAAACTAATAAAAATATAACAAAAAAATTGTTTCCATTGAGATTTGAACTATGGATCTATAGTATATAAGGCTACCAAGATAACCACTATACTACAACTCTTTTGAATTAAAAGTGGCCCGTAGGACATCTTTATTCTATTCTAGATATGTCAATGTTGATCTCCCTATAATCTTTGGGCCCTGGGCCGTCGTCCATCCTACCCTGGGCAGTAGAGGAAGGGGAGAGAGACGGGAGAAGAAAAAAAAATAAGGGAGGAGAGAGAGGACGGAGGAAATAAAAAGGAAGACAGGGAGAGTAAGAAGGTAGAGCCCATAGAATAGGAGGCGACACAACTTAACTTAAAACAGATGGGACAAAATGACTTTTAAACTTTTTTTTAAATTTTCTTTTGAATCTTTAAAACTAGTTTGTTGAGAGAGAGGGTGTAGCAAAGAGTTTGTCGATATGGTTATGTACCAAAGAGGGGTTGTAACAAAGAGACTTGTCAACATGGGGTTAGGATGTACCACATTTGTAGGAGGAAAAAGGGAGGGGGGGAGGGGGGTTTTACAAAATTTCCTCAAATATGAACTTCAGATGCACTAAAGCAAAACATGGTGATAAAATCCAATATAATATCTTTTGCATCTTATTAACAAGAGACATTTTGGGAAGGATTAGAGTGCAATGTAGATCAAAGGCAATGTTGGGCACGGGATATCGAAGAGAAGTTTTTGGGCTAAAGATTCCTTTTTGTTAAAAAATAATGGGCATCCTCAATCAATTATTGACCCTACTTGTTCAAGAGGGTGTTCACCCCCAAAGTTCTCCCCAACTGCATACATACAACAAAGATAACCAAGTAACTTTGTGCAACATGGCAAATTTTATTGAGAGGCATCAAAGAAAAGAAAAAAACTGATCAATGTGTATTTCAGAGGTTGTCCATAATCCTTCATCATTAGATAAACCTCATATTAGTATTCCAAATCGATAATCTTGCAGCTATGACACTAAATTTTGAAAAAAAGAAAAGAAACAGAGACTATTATGAAGTGAAGCCAGTATTACTTGATCTAATGTGCAGGTAATTTTCTTTGGAGAACTTGAGCTTACCTTTGTCAAAGATGGATATTTCCAGACCATGATCTGATTCTGGGAATACCCATGAGTGCTAACCAGTTCATTCACATTTTTAGACCATGCTAGATTGCAAACCTGCGAAAGAGTTGAAATTTTTCAGAACATCTGTGAAGTTAACATACTCCTCGTCCTCTTGAACAATGTAGTTTCTATAACATAATCAAGATGTGCAGCACCTGGCTCCCTGTGTCGACACACTTCAGCATGGCACTATTAGTGGTGTTCCAGAAGCGGATGCATCGATCAGCAGTTCCACCTCCTGATGCAAGAAGGCCATGTTGGTGAGGAGACCAGGCAATGGCTTTGACAGCAGCTGTATGCTCTGTAAATTTTGATACCGGGTGCTGAGAATGTTGGTTCCAAACTAGGAGCTGATTCATAGAGCACCCATTTATGAGCTCAAAATCGAATTCTCAAATTGAAACAAATGTAAAAATAAAAAGTGAGGAACAATTTATTTACCTGGTTGTCATTTCCTCCAGATGCAAGTTCTCGATCATCATGTGACCATTTCAATCCGCAAACCTATAATAATAACAAACATTCAATTTCGTATGGTTACATGCCCTCTTTCTAAGAATTTATCTTGAGGCTCACCTCCGACCTATGACCAACAAGCTTGCTAGTGAAATCATTTGAAACCCGCAGATCGTGCTGAAGAATGTTCTTGTCTCTGCTTCCAGATGCTAAGATGCAAGAACTCCATGCTAGAACTCCAGTCCTTGTTGGATGGCCTCCCATATTCCGGACTCTCTTGCATCTCGTGCCGTCCCAAATCTGTCCACATTTTGCAACCATGATTTACCTTTGGGGGTTTTGTTTGATCAAATTGGTTAGTGTTTTAGTGCTAAGTTTTTCTAGCATATGCAAAATTAGTCTTCTTCCTCGGAAATTTATTTATAAACTAAGATGAATATGATGTTGATATACCTGGATTTACCTTTGGTGTTTTGTTTGATCAAATTGATTAGTCTTGTTCCACAGTTTTCAACCATGATTTACCTTTGGTGTTTTGTTTGATCAAATTGGTTAGTGTTTTAATGCTGATAAAAACATCCATGATGTATGCAATAGCCAAGTCTTTCTAGCATATGCAACGAAATTAGTCATGTTCCTCGGAAAATTATATAAAACTAAGATGAATATGATGTTTGATCAAATTGATTAGTCTTGTTCCACAGTTTTCAGCCATGATTTACCTTTGGTGTTTTGTTTGATCAAATTGGTTAGTGTTTTAATGCCGATAAAAACATCCATAGATGCATGCAATAGCCAAGTTTTTCTAGCATATGCAACGAAATTAGTCATGTTCCTCGGAAAATTATATAAAACTAAGATGAATATGATGTTGATATACCTGGATATCTCCAAGAGTGGTTCCAATCGCAAGGTAGGAGCCCTCCCTAGTCCATTGCACCGAGCAGACTCCATCTCTGTTCCCCAAATCACATAGCTTAGTCACCTGAACCGCAGGTTGATGTTGAAGTGTTAACTTGAAACAAAACGTTAGGGATCAAAATTGTATGATTGTTCAGTGAATGAGAGGGGGGTCACCTTGCTGGAGGATGCATTCCATAGGTAGACACAAGTGCCGAGCCCGACGGCCAGCATGTTTTGGGACGACCAATCTACAAGGTTCAGATAGAAATCATCTTGAAGAGATGGAGCATCCAAAACCTGCGAAAAGGTAAAACAAAATGTACTTTTATCCACAGTACAGTGCCCATTAACTATGATGAATGTGTTGTTATGGATTCATGTTAATTAGTCGATCCCTAGAAATATTCTTGTTATTGCTTCGACTACTCGTACATCTTTTAGATTTAATATTTTGTTGCACATTACCTTGTGGGCTGTCTTGGGTAACTTAGATTCTTTCTACGTACCTTGGGAGGCAAGGGCAAAAGTACTCAAGGACTGAGGTGGGCTCCAGCCCTCCTCCCCAAAAGACAATATTTCATATGTTTTTTCGTATAAGTCAGCCCACATCTCATTTTTTGTTCGTCATTGTTGGAGGGATGACGGTCTCGCCCAATATATGGATTCCAACCATTCGTAATTTGCAAGTGAATTAGTCGACATCTAGAAATATTCTTATTATTGCTTCGACTACTCGTACCTATTTTAGATTTAATATTTTGTTTATTGCTTCGACTACTCGTACCTAAAATAGTATTGGGTATCTTTCTAGGTACCTTGGTGAAACTACTCAAGAGGTGAGGTGGACTCCAGTCCAACCAAAAAAAAAATTATGTTTTTTTTTTTTCATACAAGTCTTCCCACGTCTCACCCATCCAATCCATCATACTGGTTCCCGCTTTGATGGATTCCAAACAAATATTCGTGATTTGCAAGTGATAGTCGATCTCTAGAAATATTGTTGTTATTGCTTCGACTACTCGTACCTATTTTAGATTTAATATTTTGTTGCACATTACCTTATGGGCTGTCTTGGGTATCTTTCTAGGTACCTTGGTGGAACTACTCAAGGGCTGAGGTGGACTCCAGTCCAACCAAAAAAAAGAATTCATGTTTTTTTTTTCCATATAAGTCAGTCCACATCTCCCCCATCCAATCCATTATACTGGTTCCCGCTTTGCTGGATTCCAAACAAATATTCGTGATTTGCATGCGATAGTGGATCTCTAGAAATATTCTTGTTATTTCTTCGACTACTAAGTAACATCCTTCTAGTTTAATGTTTTGTTGCACATTACCTTGTGGGCCGTCTTGGGTATCTTTCTAGGTACCTTGGGAGGGACCGCGGTCTCGCCCAACCCGCCTCCGTCGTGACCCAAGACCGAGAGCGGCGAGCTCGGCGCGGAGTGGTCCATCTTGTACCTGAACATGTTCTTGTTCGGGCTGACCGGGGACCCCAGCTGCCCCCCGCCGGGGGAGCTCGGCAGCGGGTCGGTCCCGAAGAGCTCGGCGCGGAGGAGCCTGGAGTAGAGCTCGTTGCCCCCCTCCTTCGCCGGGGAGTCCTTCTCGAGCAGCGCCAGGCTCTGGAGCCTGGACGAGGACCGGCACGGGATGAACCTGTCGCTGTAGGTGGTCTTGGAGGGGGATGGGGTCTTGGGGAAGATCGGGAGGTGGGTCGGCATCGGGTCGAGCCGGAGGGAGGTCTCCATGCCGGCCGGGAGGTTCAGCCGGGTCTTCTTCGGATCCATTGGAGCTCAAGAAATGGCTTGAGAGAATGGAGATCAGAGAGAGAGAGAGAGAGAGAGAGCTCAACTCAATGGGAGATGGTGAGTGTTGTTGTTATCATGGTTGGGCCGGGGTTGGTTTGGTTTTTTGTTTTTTGTTTTTTTTTTCTAACGGTCATATTGGACAGGTTGGGGAAGGGTTTATTTTAGTACATAGTAGGAAAAGGAAAGGAGCGTCTGAGCAGAAGTAGCCGTTGGGGACGTCTCGAGTTTGAATTTTAATTATTCGGGAGACGAATAATAGCACATGGGCAGATATTCGTTCTGACAGGAGAAGAAGCTTAAGCTGCCTGTGAAAGAAATCTTCTCTGCTTTCATAAGCCATCCCGGATATAAACTAAGCTACTACGAATAAAAACAAGCATGTTACCGAAAGCTTTGGATAATCAAGTTTTACAAATTTAAAAAATAAAAATAATAAAAGAAACTCAGCAGCAGAACTAAGACAGTTTGGGATTGTTGTTTCTTTTATAAAATTAGATAATATAAGCAACTTTTGGCAACAACTCGTGAAGTGAATTTAAAAGCCATTTCAAAATTCAATTGACAATATTCCCCAAAAAAAATTGAAATTGTTTCAAAGAAAGAGAGAGAACCAAATAAGCAATCTCAAACCCAACCTAAGTGTTACTAATGTGAAGCCACGAGCTCCACAATGCGGGAGAAGCGTGGTTTGGAGAAGCGTGGTTTGGAATGTCGATGGTGTAGACGATGCTCGAAACAATCGGTGTAAGGGATGAAATATACCATCAAAACGATATCTGTGAAGCCTATACTTGTCTTTTATTTATTTTTATTTAATTGTTTTGTTTAAGCCCAAAATTCCAAGCCCAATAACTTAAGCTTATGACACCTAAACTCAAATCCAACCCATTTAACTCAAATTTGTCCATTCTCCCCACTCTCCGGTTCTCCCTCTCAGATTCGGACCCTGTCCTGCGCCCACGTACCCCCCTTTCTCTCTTCAACTACGTAACTCTCAGAAGGAGAAACTCACCCCATCACAGAAACTCCCATTCCCATTCCTCACAAGAAGCTTCCTATCTCCCAACCTACTTCACCGATTTCCAATCCGGAGGCACCCCCGCGTCCGGCTCGCCGTCCTCTCCGATTCCAGACCGCTCTCGTCCCATTTCCGTCGCGTCCCATCAGACCCCGCCGTCCCCACCGATCCGACGACCCCCGCCCGACGTTTCCCCGCCCGCTCGGCCGACCAGTGCCGGCTCCCAGCTGTCGCGCCAGGCCAGGCCCGCCCGCTCGGCCCGACCAGCGCCGGCTCCCAGTCGCGCGGTCCTCCGCCGTGCACCCGCAGCTCACCGTCGGCCCGCTCGGCGTTCCCCACCGCTCCGGCGGTCCCGCTGCCGCACCAGAACCCCCTCCGTGCGGACCAGCAGCCCCCGTGCGCCCCGCGTCGTCTGTCGCACCTCCCCGTGCATTTTCGTACTCCTCGCGTGCATCCCGTGCGTGTGTCCGTTCACTACCAAAATAAGTGGTTTTAGCGACGCCCAAAAACGTCACTAAAACAATAAAATCCGTCGCTAATATGAAGCACCGACGCAATTACCGACGTTTAAGTTTTGTCGCCGTTTCCTTAGTCGCTGATTACAAAAACATCGCTGAACGTCGCAATTACCGACATCCAGCGACGTAACTGTACGTCGGTGAGTTCTCGACGTCTACCGTCGTGTCGTCGGTATATTAGCGACGTATATGTAGACGCTACACGTCGGTGAAGTCCTGGAATAATTCCCGACGTCTACCGTCGTTTCGTCGGTAATATAGCGACGTGAATGTAGTCGCTAGACGTCGGTAAAGGTCCTGGATAATACCGACACTCACCGACGTTTAAACGTCGGAAAAACGTCGGAGACCTGTACATTTTTTTGCAGCTAGTCGTCGGTAAACGTCGAAAAAGCGTCGGAGACCTGTACTTTTTTTGCAGTTAGTCGTCGGTAAATGTCGAAAAAACGTCGGAAAAATATATTTTTTGCAGCTTGTCGTCGGTAAACGTCGGAAAATGACGTCGATAAACGTCAGTAAGCGTCGCTAAACGTCGCTAAAATTGTAAAAAAAAATAAAAAAATAAAACACAGATTCTGTATTACCACTCACAATTCAAGATGCTACACATATAGGTACACATTCAAATCCCCACTCACAATTCCAAATCACAGCGCATTCAAACCCCCACTCACAATTCAAGATGCTACACATATAGCTTTAATCTAAGTTAATTAACATCCAATCCAAACACAATTAACATTTATCGACGAAGGAATTAACATCCAATCCAAACATCCAATCCAAATAAGTCACAAGTCAAATCGATACAAACACAATTAACATCCAAATCCAAACATCCAATCATAAGTCACAAACATATGATGATACAAACACAAACAAAAGTCCTAACTAGGACTACTAGTGATCTGGTGCAGGAGGGGCACCGCCGCGACGAAGGGATAACAACTCCTCATACACCGCAAGTGAAATCGATACAGATGGAGCGCCAGGCTGTGACGTCGGTAGAGTCGGTGTCGAAGAAGAAGGCGGTGGAGGCGGCGGAGTCGACGACGATGAAGGCGCACCCAGAGTACCAGCATGCTCCAACGCTGTAAGTCGCTGGTTGTATGAATCCATGATAGATAACATTCTACCACTGCTCTGGACCATCGAATCCTGCGCCAATCTCACCGTCTCGGCCATGGTCACCTGTCCTGTCTGCAACTCCGTCACCGTGCGCTCTAACCCTCCAACGGTGCGCTCTGTCCTCTCAGTCGTCTCCACGAGCCCCATAATGCCGCGGTCGAGCGCATCCAATCGTGCTATCAGCGCAGGATCGTCCGTAGGGTGCTGAGACTGCTGCTCGATCCGTCGTAGCAGGTCGTCACGGAGAGACTCCATCATCTGGTGGACTCGGGCAGACTCCTGGGACGGCTGTGGACCATGCACACTAGCAGGAGATGTCCTAGAGGACTGGGTCGCAACTAGGGCGCCATAGGATCCCGTACCGTAGTACGTACCCCTATGGAGGCCACCAGCGGCGGTCATCCACAGCTCGTCCGCCGACGGAGCTTGAGTGGGCTGCGAGGAAGTACCGGCCACTCCTGCATCAGGTGCACTAGCAGTCGCCCGTTCCCGCAGCCTCTGATACTCGGCCTAGAAAGTATGGATAGTACTCTATAATTTCTAATTTCTAATTAATGTACTTATTTTTACTAACTTCATGAATATTTATTTGCATCATATTTACTAAGTTATATTAAAATTGACACGAAGTATTAAATTAAGATAACGTATTGTAATACTTACATAGGTCTGCTCGGCCCTCTCGTCAATAAGGACTCCGCCCTTCCGATGGGTGGCCAGGAAGACGGTCACCATGTCGGCGTTACCGACCTTCCTTACCTGTAATTAAATATATTATCTTAGTAATAATTTATCGAATTTGCATTAAAATAATATTTCTAAAAGAGGAAGACATACCAGACGACGGAAATGTTCCGTCATCGAAATCGACCCACCGCACCACTTCGAGGCATGTTGCCTAGCCGCCTTAGCCTTCTTCGACTTCTCCTTGTACCTTGGCTCGTTGAATCGAGCCTTCATTGCATTCCACTGATCAGGGGTGATCCAACCTTTGATCGGCTTTCCGGCACGATCACGTTCCTTCTGATCATTAATAGAGTCGCGGATCAGCTTAGCAGCGACGGAAGGAAACATCCCCTCGATCAGCTCGGCCCGGTGCGGTGGATAGTAAAACATATCCTAGAACAGTACGAAACCAAATATTTATCAGTTATATATAATATGCATAAATTAAATGATTCATGTTAAAAACAAATCTATTTTAACCTTGAAGCGCGTAAACCAGTAGTTCTTTCTTTCGTCTGGAGCATCAGAGTAGTTAATCCAGGGACCACCATAATTATGCCTCAGCATATCGCCTAGGCGTCTCTGTACCCCTGGAGGACGATATCTATACAGACATATTATATTCATGAAAAAAGTTAATTTATGATAAAAACAGAAAAAAAAAATCATAAACCAAAATACCTACTTTGTACCGTCGGCCCAGATCTCCGTCCTCCCCTCCTCCGGAGGTGCGCATGCATCATCTTCATGATGCTGGTCGGCCGTCGGCGCATCCTCCTCCATCGGCTCATCGGTCGTCTCCATCGTCGTATTAGCAGTAGGAACGCTAGACGGGTGAGCACTCTCATTAGGCCTGGAACTACTCGTCCCAGGAGACAATCCACGTGGCATCGTCCCAGGAGGCCCAGCTACTGGCCGATACGGCGGAGTAATCGACGACGAGGATCCAGAGCCGGTACCAGTAGGAGGTACCGAAGGAGGACCTCTACCAGTACCTATAGGAGGACCTCGCCGTCCTCCTGGTCGGTACCCTCCGCGACGACCTGCCATACCTGATAACAACATTGGATAATACAACAAATTAATAATAGAGACTAGAAATATGAAAGTGCAACAAAGACAAGATAATAACCAAGACAACATATGATGATACATTCTACAAGAATCATCTAAGTCCAGATAAGTACATCTCTCTCAATCATCTTCAGAATAATCATCTTGTTCGTCTTCCTCGACCTCATCTTCCTCTTCCTCCTCATCTTCACTTTCGTCTTCACCTTCGTCGGCTTCGTCTTCCTCTTCGGATAATTCTACATCTTCTACATTATGTGTCGTGTAATGCGTAACTTTCGTGGAGTCCACATCGACAATATTGGTTACAGGAGGTAGCTCGTCCTCCTGGTAAGCTTTTTCATCAACATCAAAAGTATCTCTAGCTTTAGTCTTGCATACTGCCCACCAGTCAGACTTCGTTGCTCCCCGTCTCGGATAAGCTGTGAAGTACACGAGCTGAGCCTGAGTTGCTAGGACAAACGGTTCGTAGCCTTGATATCTACGCTTGTAGTTTATATCCACAAGACCATGCTTGTCAATTTTTCAGCCTTGATTTTCAATCGGATCGAACCATTCACACTTGAACAATACGATCTTTGTAGGTTCTCTGCCATAATTATATGACAACTCCACAATCTCTCGCAAGATGCCAAAGAAATTATTTCCTGGATCGACGTCTTTGTAGTTCGAAGACTTGATACACAAACAACTGTTCTTCGTGGAATCAAGATCCAGGAAGCTGTCTCTGATCGGAGCATTTGTCGACTTGAACCGAAAGCCATTGACACAATAACTTGGCCATGTTTTAACAAAAGTAATTGGTCCCTTGGCAAGAGTTCTAATTAATTCAATCTCGGGTGAAATTAGACGATCGACCTGAATATCAAAGAAGAGATAATAAGTTATTTATTGCGCAGTTGCATTAGAAGAGGCCAGTAAATATTACCGAGCTGCTTACATATTCGCTCAACCAAGAAGGAAAATGACGTCTCATTTCTTGTTCTAATGCTTCGTCTGTTAGGTAGGGTCTAACCAGCCTCAACTCATCATTATATGTGCTGAAAAACAATGAAGCATTAGAACGATTAGTACAATAATATTAGCTTATACTATTACATTGAGATGACGTAAACTCATCATTCCTTACTTACCCCTCTAGCTTCTCCACTTCATCCTCGTCGCAATTGAGTAATACATACAACTGAGCAGCCCTTAGCTCTTCGTCATTCAAATATCTCTTCTTCATTTTCCCCGAAGGCTTTCCGGACGCATTGAATACTTTCAGTATTCCATCATTAAATTCTTGATATCCGTCGTCGTTTCTCGGAGCCCTCGTTCTATTCGTAGCAACATGAGGTTTGAAATAGGAGGAGCAGAAATTTGTAATCTCCTCGAGAATATAGGCTTCACAAATAGAACCCTCGACCCGAGCCTTATTTTTTACCTTTCTTTTTAGGTGATTCAAATGTCGCTCGAACGGGTACATCCATCGATATTTGACGGGTCCACCAACACGTGCCTCGTAGGAAAGATGAATCGGCAAATGCTCCATAGAGTCGAAGAATCCAGGAGGAAACACCCTCTCTAGCTTGCACAGTGTTACCGCAATGTCCTTCTCTTGCTTTTCTAGACGATCAACGAGCAATTTCTTAGAACAAAGGTCCCTGAAGAATATGCTAAGCTCCGTCAATGGATCCTAAACTGCCTGCGGTAAGAATTCCCGAAATACAATCGGAATTAACCGTTCCATGAATACGTGACAATCATGGCTCTTCATACCTGTCAGTTTGTTCTCCTTGAGGTCGACGCATCTTCTCAAGTTTGAAACATACCCATCTGGAAATTTCAGACCTTGAATCCACCTACAAAGCCTCACTTTATCCTCCTTCTCCAGTGAGAAAATTGCCTTAGGCTGCTTCAACTTCCCATTCCCGTCCTCTGTCAAATGCAATGCAGGACGTCTACATATTTCTTTCAAGTCCAATCTAGCCTTAGAATTGTCTTTCGTCTTCCCCTTTACGTCTATTACAGTATTAATTATGTTGTCAAACACATTCTTCTCGATATGCATGACATCAAGGTTATGTCTAATCAGATTGGTGCTCCAGTATGGCAGATCCCAGAATATACTCCTCTTCGTCCAGTTATGAGTGCGACCAAATCCGTCACACTTGTAGCCCGTAGCAGGCTGCTCAATAGCACTTGGTAAATCTCTAACCTCCTCCCATATCGTGGCTCCGCACCACCTTGTCGGTGGATCACCCTTCTCCACAACGCCAGCACGAAAAGCATTTCTGTTCCTCCGGTACGGATGATCCTTCGGCAGGAATTGTCGATGACAATCGAAGAAGCACGGTTTGCCTCCGTGTTTCAAACGGAAAGCCTTAGTGTCATCTATGCAACACGGACATGAAAGACGACCATGCGTGCTCCATTCAGATAACATTCCATAGGCCGGAAAGTCGTTGATGGTCCACATAAGTGCTGCCCGCATCTGGAAATTTTATTTTCTAGATACATCGTACGTGTTGGAACCTACTTCCCACAGCTGATTCAACTCATCAATCAATGGCTGTAAATAAACATCGATGTTCCTTTTCGGATTGTTCGGACCTGGGATAATAACGGTGAGGAACATATATGGAGTCTTCATGCACATCCAAGGCGGTAGATTGTACGGGGTGACGATCACAGGCCAACAAGAATACTGGGATCCCGAAAGTTCGAATGGGGTAAAACCGTCAGAGCAGAGACCCAATCTAACATTACGCGGATCAGAAGCAAAATTTGGATACTCTCGATCAAAGTGCTTCCATGCTTCTCCATCAGATGGGTGATCCAACTATTATACATGCATATCATTACCTACTATTATACATGCATTTATCTTTTCATCCATTCATTCATGCATTGCATTTATCTTTTCGATCAACAATCTAGTAAAACAAGGCTAAGCTAGGTCAATAAGACAACATCTTGGGTTACATTGGTCAACTGGATTACATTGGATGTGAAAATCTGTATCGTAAGACAAACTAAACATAATTAGTATATAATCATGTAACTGGTGGATCCGCTAGCTAGTAAGCCGGATGTACTTAATATCAGAGAGTATCAGATTAGTATCAGTATATAGGTTAGGTAGACCGTATCAAACGCATATCGGAATAGTAGGCCGAATAGGAGGCCGAGATAGTCGAATGAGAAGAAGGGAAGAAGGAAGGAGCAGATGGGTCCAGAGCCATGGTGGAGGAGGAGAAGTAACATGAGAGCAGTTTCTGCCGTAACATCTCCTGGCTCTGCTGGCAACTGAAGTCCAGATGCTACAAAGGACGATCCTTCGCTGAAATCGACTACAACACCCATCAGTTCAAGTTTATTCCTAGATGAGTATATTCCAATGCCATAGAGGAAGGTCAACAAACTGATGGCTTCTATGGCATTGGAATCTACCCATATAGGAATGAACTTGAACTGATGGGTGTTGTAGTCGATTTCAGCGAAGGATCGTCCTTTGTAGCATCTGGACTTCAGTTGCCAGCAGAGCCACAGGAGATGTTACGGCAAAAACTGCTCTCATGTTACTTCTCCTCCTCCACCATGGCTCTGGACCCATCTGCTCCTCCCTTCTTCCCTTCTTCTCATTCGACTATCTCGGCCTCCTATTCGGCCTACTATTCCGATACCGATACTTTGAACCTTGATCTTAACACAAACCTATATACTGATCGATACTAATCCGCTACGCCCGATACTAAGTATATACGGTCGATACTGATAGCGATAGTCCGATACCGATAGCGATAGTCCGATACCGATAGTTCGATCGATACCGATAGTTCGATACCGATAGCGATAGTCCGATACCGATAGCGATAGTTCGATACCGATAGCGATAGTCCGATACAGATACACATGGACCTACATATCTATATATCACTAGTAGCCATACTCCTCTACATACTACTCTACACTAGGATCTAGTAACCATATACTAAGTCAAAATCTAGGGTTTGACTGAATATGGGTTAACTTTCTGGTCAAACTAAGTCAAAATCTAGGGTTTGGTCAAACCTAGACTAGTCAACAAGGTCACTTAGACTATTAAGTCAATTCTATGATATACTAACTCATAACTAACTATAGGCCAATATAAGTAGGATATCCTAGGATACCATAATAGTATATCATATACATATCAAGGTATATATACCCAATGTCTATAGTCTAAACATATATCCCTTACAAGGACTCTCAAACACATTACATAGTGTAGCATCTCATTAGCCATGTACCTATACTCTAATCCATTACCTACTCTATAACTCAACTGTTACCCACCATACTCTAAGAGCATCTCCAACCCTATTGTCTTGTTATATGTTGTGAATCATATGTGGCATTAGGCACAAGACAATGTCTTGTCTAGGTGGCAAGATTATATTGACAAATGACAATGAAGTAAGAAAATCTTCTCCAATGCAAAATGTTTACTTTTTTCAACTTGGAAGATAAAGTATTAAGATATTTACTTCTTTCCCAACTTTCAAGACAACTACTCATATTCTTTCTTTTTCCTAATATTTTTTATTCATAATTGATGACATGGAGAACAAGACATTGTCAAGTGCATTGTCTAGAACTAGACAACCAACTTCACAATGTCTTGTTTAATTTTTGCCACATAAGCTTCACAATTGACTTGACAATTGCATTGGAGAAGAACTTTTGAATAAAATTTTGTCATTCCTATGTGGCAACAACTTTTTTCCAAAGTCACAATAGGGTTGGAGATGCTCTAACTATCTACTTGCATTCACACACATTTATAGCAATATGTATAATATACTCACTAACATCTAACCCTCTCTTCCATTTGTTCCTTTAAATCAACACATATCTATATATAGATAGCCCAAATCTGTAAGGTATACAACCGGTTAGGGTTAGGGTTTACCTGACCGTCACGGCGAGGGGGAGCGACGACGGCGAGGGGGAGCGGCGGTGGAGGTGGCTGCCGGGAAGGAGTAGGAGGAGGAGCGGCGGTGGAGGTGCTCTGGCGAACGGCGGCGGTAGGGGGTCGGGTTTGGCGGGGGCTGCCGGGAAGGAGGAGGAGGAGGAGGAGGAGGAGGTGCTCTGGCGAACGGCGGCGGTAGGGGGTCGGGTTCGGCGGGGGCTGCCGGGAAGGAGGAGGAGGAGGAGGAGGAGGAGGAGGTCAGAGAGGCGGTGGAGGAGGAGGCTGGGCGGTGGAGGAGGAGGCTGGACGGGGTCGGTGCTCGCGGCGGTCGGTGGGGGTCGCCGAGGGCGCGGTCGGACGGGGGTCGAGGGGACAGGGGTGCTCGGGGTCGGGAAATAATGGGGGGGAAGGAAAATATTGGGGGGGGGGAAATGGGGGGAAGTGAAATCGAAACTGACCTATATTCGCACATTAGCGACGTAACATAAGCGCGTCGGTAACCGTCGCAACTTTATTGATATTAACGACGCCATAGTAAAAACGTCGCCAAACGTCGCTAATATCAATGATATTAGCGACGTTCACCGACATATCCGCGACGTGAGTTTTTCAATACGCAAACGTAGTTACTATACGACGCTGAACGTCGCTGAACGTCGCTAGTAGTGACGTCTTGCGACGTCATAAGAAAACGTCGGTAAATTGTTTTTTATCTGCGACGTTTTCGGAAAACGTCGCAAATTACGTCGGTAATATGACTTATTTTGGTAGTGGTTGCTTCGTCGACGTTCTGACGTCCCGATCCGAGTCCGAGGCCTCCCCTCGGTACTCTGCCTCCATTTTGGTATTTTTCTGTCCCAGAACCTTTTCTGTTCCATGTACAAAACCCCTTTCTGATCCGACCAATTGGCAGAATAAAGCTCTGCCAATTGGAATAATTAGACTTTAATTTAAATTGTGTTTGATTTATGTGTTTTTAATTTATGGTAGTAATTGGTAGATTAATCATAGGATTTAGTTTAATAATTAGAGTTGGATAATTAGTATTAAATAAATTTTGAATGTAATTAGTTTTAATATTATTGCTGTGTAATTAGAATTTAAATGGTTATTGGTGAAATATTAGTTTTAATTAATATTAGTACTATAACTTTAAGACATAATTTATGGCATTAGTTATTTAAGTAATTGTCGTTTGGTTTTAGTATTTTTAATAAGAATTAATTACTGATGGAAAAGAGTACTAATATTTTTCTATAAATAAATGGTTTCTACAAAAAAAAATTATACCAAAAATTATATTTTAAAGGAATCTTCCATACCAAAGGATAATTCTTAAGAAAAACAATTAATTATATATATATTTCTCTAAAAATAAAGGTTTTAGTAAGAATAACAAAATATTTTCGGTAAACAATTTCTAATTTATAAAATATATTTATTTTGGAAAGTCTATTTTTCATTTTAATTATTAACCTCTAAATACGATTTAAAAGTTATTTTTTCTAATATTATATTTCGACAAAACTTATATTTTAATCAAAAACGTTTATTTTGTCAAAATATTATTTAGTAATAAAATCTACTTTTAAAAATATATAAGTATTTTCCAAATTAGGTTTTCCAACCTACCAGACTTAGTCTATAGTATTGTTCTTTAGAATTAATGCGTAGTTCTAATTGCTAAAGTCTACTACTACGATCTTGTAGGTTCAGTGCCCTAAAATCCTAGCAGTTACCACTTGTTGCTTGCCACGCCGAGGAATAGTCTAAGGCAAGTTTCATATCTATTCCATGTCTGTGTTTTTATTTTAATAATTAAATGTATGCATCAGTTCGTTACATGTAGTATAGTTACACTGATTCACCGTGGATCCCTCTCGGACTCCACATAGGTTGATGGATTGCTGGATGGCTATCTTGACATGTTGGTTATTGATTATGGATTCATTGACTCATTGACTCGGGGATTGCTTGGGGGAGTAGTATAACGTCTGTGACCAAAGCCAAAATCTCGCTTGTTTCTCGCTTCGCGCTAACCCTACCACACATGGGATTGAGCCGTACCGTATACTATTCGTTTCGGGCGAAACGTTAGTATACATATTGCCTCTATCCCAGCCGGTCACAGGTCATGTTATATACTCAAAACCACTAGCTTAGCATTGCATCATAATTGAAATTGATACCATCTTGCTCGTTGTCTTTTACTATTAAATACAAAAAAAAAATATTGTTTCTTAAATTGTCTCGCATTTTCATTTATTTGTTAATTTAGAAATGTTAGATGTGGAAGAAATATGTTACTTGTTCACTCTTGACTGGAGATCCATCATTTTAGGTGATTGCGATGAGGAGGAACTAGCTTACTGTTCTTTCTACGGGCCTGACTTGGGTCCCGCAGATTCGGCTGAACCAGGAACCCCAGAACCATAGAAGCTTGGCGTTATTTCATTTCCCTTGTTTGTTTTCTTTGAACAAATGTAATAAAAGAATTTGTGTTATTGCAGTCTTGTTATTTCCTTTTCAGACCAGTTTCATTTTAATAAAATATTTTTATTTCCGTTAAATATTTGTACTGCTTGTGTTTCACTGCTTGATACAGCTTACTGCCGTCGTCACACAACGGTGCAGGCTGGACATGATTCGACTAGACCCATTATATTGGAATCGGGTCGTGACAATATCGCATGTGTTTGGATTCATGGGAGAACAAAAGAGAGAAGTCTTTGGAAGAATTTTGGATATATTGATTAAGTTTGAAATGCTTGCAAAAGTCTAAGTAAGCGAAGGCAAACTAGATCCAATATAGGCGACCATATTCCACTACACAGACTACTAAAACATAAAGGAAAGTGCAGTCAAACTGCTAGGTCGGAATGTCTGATAGGCACGACTTTGGCGTGTCTAGAATCCTCGCACAGACTCCCCCTCTTATAGAGAACTCGTGTTCAAGTTCAACTAGGGATACAAGGGATCGGTTGGTGGTAAATACTTGAAAAGGCTCGCCACATTGAAGGTCTTTGAACTATTTATATCCTCCAACAAATCTATATGTAAGCATTGTTATTAATCTTTCGCAAGATCTAGAATGGCTCCTACGTACGTCTTGTTTATCAACTTGTTGTACGTGGCTATAGGGAAACGGTACATTCACCTTCACTAGGTCACCCTCCTCGAATACCTTACGTTGTTGGTGTCGATCTGTCGCTTATACTTCTGGTTGGACTCAAGAAGTTTATGACGTACATCTCTGCACCAATTGGCTACGTACATTCAATCATGTGCTCAGTTTCTATGTAGTGCGCAGCTAAATCTACATGTCCAACAGGACTATGATAGACAAAGTCAAAGGGTGATCTCTCAGTTGACCGATTTGTTATGTTTAAGTGTGTTGAAAATGAACTTAATTTTGTGACCATGTTTTTGAGCCCAACAAATATAGTTGGTCTACTATCATTGGACTTTATTCATTGGGCCCTTTTGATTTTGTGTTTAAACTAATTTGTAGGATGTTTTATACCTAGAATGTTCTTGGTAATGTATCTATATTCTAGAAATATCATAATACTATAGCTGTAAAAGAGTCTAAAATATATCTATAATAATATTTTAATAAGTGTGTAGACTCTTACAAGAGTCCTACAAATAGAAGAGATCTTCCCCCATTTTTTACACAACAAATATTACAAGCTTAGTGTTGTTATTAAGTTTCTTTCTTATCAATCTTCTCTTCCACCAAATTCTTCTCTCTATATTTCTTCCTCTACAAATTAGTTATTCCTACCTTTAACGTACCACAATTCTAACAAAGTGGTATCAGAGCAAGACGGTTTGAGGTCGAAGATGACAACGATGACTCACTTCCAATTTTTCGTCCTCAACAAGAGCAACTACGTCAATCGGAGCATCAAGATAAAGCTTTGCTATGAGCACACGATTCATGGGAGGTCATCAAAAAAATTTGTTTCGAGCCACAATATAGGACTTCTCAAGCTCAAAAGAAAATGATGAAAGCTTTAAGAAAGAGGGATATAAAGCTCTTTTCCTCATCTACCAAGTCGTGGATTATGATGCGTTTGAGTTGATTTCAAGTGCAAATGACCTCCAAAATGGTATGGAAGAAACTTTAAATTTCTTGCAAAGGAGAGAAGAAGGTGATGAAGGTACACCTCCAAACTTTAAGATGTGAACTTTACATATATGAAAAAGTCTAAAACTATTGTGGACTACTTTGCTAGAGTATTAATCATTGTTAATTAATTGAATGAAATGATAAAAGTATGACCAACACTCAGGTGATGGAGAAAATACTTCACTCTTTGCTTCCATAATTTGACCATATTGTAGTAACTATTGAAAAAACCAAAGATTTGGAGTCCATGACTATTGATCTGTTGGTGCTTTCTTTACATGGAGAGAGCTTGCTCTCAACATGCCTTGTAAAATTTTAGTCCCACATCGGAAATGTACCATGAGTTATCTCAACATATATACTTCGGTGTGTTGTTGAGAGATGCACATGGGGTGGTGACCCTAAGGAGGGAACCATGTGGGTGATTTTACTAGGAGGTAAGAATAAGGCTCCAAGGATTAAGCATTAATGCTTTTATCATTCTCTTGGATTAATTCCATTTGGAGCTAAGCCCCAACGGGGCTTAGCGACTCGGGCTCGGGCTCATGGGCTCATGAGGCGTAATGTGGCGTTTTGTTGGCGCACTTTGCACTTAGCACGTCAGCAGTCATGTGGCTCATATGCGGTTCATGCGGCCCATGAGGCCCATGAGGCCATACGGCTCATGCGGCCAGGCTACTGCTGCTGCTGCCGTATGGGGGCTCCGCTAACTGTGCAGACTACTAGTCATGCGGTCCATGCGGCTCATGAGGCCATGCGGCTCATGCGGCCAGGCTGCTGCTGCTGCTGCCGCATGGGGGGCTCCGCTGACTGTGCAGACTACTAGTCAGTTATGGAAAGACTGATTCAATACGATTAATTCAGATCCACTTTTTATGGAATTTGAATTAATTTCGTTGCTATCTTTGTGGAATTTGAATTAATCTCGTTGCTATCTTTTTGGGATTTGATTCAATCTTTCCATAACTGAAGAGGCGGCTAGGGTTTCCACCCTCTCTCTATATATACTCTCTTTTGGCCTCCTTTGTGGAAACTACGAAAATTATAAGTCAGAAAGAAGAAAGAGAGAGGAGCTGCTGCCGCCATTGCAAGTCCATCCGAGGAGTCAGAACAGAGGTGACTTCGAGCGTTCCACAAGTTCTTCAACTTGCTGGTTCCTGGAAGCAATTCGCGTGAGGCGAATCTTGCTTTGAGCAACGGTATTTTGACACCCCAGCAACTGTTCTACATCTCATCTTTCTCTAGATTTTGTAACTCGTTCTGTCCCAATTGCAACACGTTTGCAAGGAAGAACGAGAGATCTTCTCTTCTCTATTTTCCTTCTTCAGATTGTAATCTGGCTATTTGGTTTTATTGTATCATCGTAGATCTCTGTTGCATCTATTTTACCATCTTTGATCAAGCCCCGGGACTAACAATCTCAAAGCAAGATCCTTATAGATGGAAAACATTAATGTTTTGCTCGTCCAATCGGACTACTGCAAGTTGGAAAAGTTCGATGGAGAGCATTATCAAGTCTGGAAGAGAAAGGTTTATCTAACTCTTCAACTAAAAGACGTTGATCATGTTCTGTTGGAGGAAGAACCTTCTGTTCCAGACACTGGATCTACTGCCGCTATCAATGCGGCTACCAAACTCCAGACCAAATGGAGAAGAGAAAATAGCATCTGCAGGCTTCTTATCCTGAATGCTATGGAGGATTCCCTGGCAGAATCCTACTCAAAGAAGAAACTTGCCAGAGACATATGGGAGTCTGTGGAAAAACTGTATGAAGAAGACAGGAACAGGAGTAAGATGTTTGTGGTTGAAAAATATCACAAATTGCTCTTTGAGGACGAGAAGTCCATGTTGCCATAGGTAAAGAAATTTCTGAAGCTACGTCAGAAACTGGAAGACGAAGAGATATCCCTTTCCGACAAGTTTATCGTTGGAGGGATCGTCTCAAAACTTCCTGCTGGATGGAGTACCTTCTATGCAAGGATGCTCAGAAAGAAGCTAGACATTAGCTTGGGAGATCTACTTCGAGAAATCCATGTTGAGGACGAGATGCGTTCCCAACAGAAGGTGGACACTCTGTCCAAACAGTTTGCTAAAGCCAATCTAGTGCAGACGAGAGATCCCAAGGGAAAGTAGGCTGCTTCTCATCCCAAGAAGAAGGACTTCACTAATCTAAAAGCGAAGGGTCCTTCATTCAAGCAACAGAAGACTAAGTCCCACGTGACTTGTTACAATTGTGGCAAGAAAGGCCACTACAAGAGTGAATGCAGATCTAAGCCTAAACAATCAGAGAAAGGTGAGCCTAATAAGGTTTCATTGGTTTCTAACATTGTTGCTATGATCGCACAGGTCAAAACTGTGGGGGTTGACTCTGACTGGTGGATAGACACCGGTGCGACTTGTCATGTCTGTTCTGGCAAGGGATGGTTCGTCACGTACCAGCCGATATCTGAGAAGGTTGTCATGGCGAACCAGGCCCAAGCTGAAGTTCTGGGGATCGGGACTGTGGAGCTGAAACTCACTTCTGGGAACACTTTGACGCTTCAAGGTGTGAAGCATGTTCCGACGATTGCCAAGAACCTGATCTCTGGGAGCCTGCTCTGCAACGCAGGCTTGAGGATGGACATCAATGCTGGTTAGATGGTGATGTCCAAGAAGGAAACATACGTCGGAAAGGCTTATCAAACCGAAGGAATGTTTAAAATTCAGCTTGTCAACCAGTTTGATGACATTAATACAGTTGTATTTTCTGATTATTCTCTTGAGTTATGGCATAATAGACTAGGACATGTTCATTGTAAAAGAATTAGCAAAATGTCTAGTCTAGGACTTATCTCCAAATGTGGGGGTAAGGTGGAGAAGTGTGAAGTGTGTGCTCAGACGAAGATCACAAGAAAACCCTTTCATCGGGTCAATCGAAGCACAGATCTTCTGGAGTTGGTGCACTCCGATATCTGTGACTTCAAACATTTCTCCACGAAGGCCGAGATGAAGTATTTCATAACCTTCATCGACGACTTCTCAAAATATGCATTCGTCTACTTACTCAAGTCCAAAGACGAAGCCTTCGAGAAGTTCAGAGAGTTCAGGGCCGAAACTGAACGGCAGACTGGACAACAACTCAAGAGGTTGAGAAGTAATCAAGGTGGAGAGTACAGGTCTCATGAATTCGCATCGTTCTGCAAAGAACATGGAATCATATGCGAGACTACTGCTCCATATTCTCCTCAATCTAACGGAGTAGCGGAGAGGAAGAACAGAACGTTGACAGAAATGATGAACTCAATGCTGCTAACCGCGGGTCTTCCTAAATGCTACTGGAGAGAAGCTGCATTGACGGCCACTTTTATTCTAAATAGAGTGATGTATGCAACTTCGGACGCAACTCCTCATGAACTCTGGTTCAAAGTCAGACCAAACTTGAATGTCATTCGAGTGTGGGGGTGTCTGGCGTATGTGAAGCTCCCAGATCTGAAGATTCAGAAGCTGGGGACAAGGACTACGAAGGCGATCTTCTTGGGGTATGCCCAGAAGAGTGATGCTAGGAGATTTCTTGATATTGAGTCAAATCATATCATCGAATCTCGCGATGCTGAATACTTTGAAGACAAGTTTGCAAAAGACAAAAATATTGTTCTTTCGGACAATCCGAAAAATGATGTAGGTGCAAATGAGACTGAAATCTCATATGGGCCAGTAGTCCAAGAAGAAGCTGTTGTTGATAAAACAACTCTTGTACCAGAACTCGCAGAGCCGTCAGCTAAGCGAGCAAGGAAACCGAAAGACTTCGGAGATAACTTTGTCACCTATCATATGGAAGCAGATCCGCTTACCTATGATGAGGCGATGAAGACCAGAGATGCTATCTTCTGGAAGGAGGCAGTGAATGACGAGTTTGACTCTATCACCTCCAATAACACATGGGTGTTGGTAGATCTACCTGAAGGAGAAAAGCCTATCGGATGTAAATGGATCTTCAAGAAGAAGATGAAGGCATATGAAACTATTGACAAGTTCAAGGCCAGGCTGGTAGCCAAGAAATTTTCTCAGAAACAGGGGATAGACTACTTTGACACGTACGCTCCAGTAGCTCGGATGACCACCATCAGAATGTTAATCGCTCTAGCAGCTATTCATAAGTTGGTGATACATCAGATGGATGTAAAAATAGCATTCCTGAATGGAGAGCTGACCGAAGAGATTTACATGCAACAGCCAGATGGATATGTCGTCAAAGGTCTTGAAGACAAAGTCTGCAAGTTGGTGAAATCATTGTATGGTTTGAAGCAAGCTCCCAAGATGTGGCATGAGAAGTTTGACAAAGTTATTAGGTCAAACGGCTACCGAGTCAGCGAGACGGACAAATGCGTTTACACAAAGTTCGTTGATGGAAGAGGAGTTATCGTTTGTCTGTACATGGACGACATACTAATCCTAGGGACGGATATAGGTTGTGTCACGGAGACAAAGAAGTTCCTCTCAACCAAGTTCAGTATGAAGGACTTGGGGGATGCAAATGTCATCTTGGGCATAAAGATCATCCGGACAGACACTGGAGTAGCATTGTCACAATCTCACTACATTGAGAAGATGCTCACACGCGATGGGTATAAGGATCTTCCAGGGATCGATACGTCATACAGGGGTGATCAGAAGCTGAAGCCAAACTCGAGGAAAAGCATCAGGCAGCTGGAGTATTCTAGCGTTATCGGAAGTTTGATGTACGCAACCACTGCCACAAGGCCTGACATAGCTTTTGCCGTGGGAATGCTGAGTCGGTTCACTAGCAACCCAGGAATTGAGCACTGGAAAGCTGTGAAGCGGGTGATGAGATATCTCAAGAAGACTCAGACATTGTTTGCCATTGATTGTAAAAGAACAGAACAATTATCGGAGGACTGAACTTAGACTCACAATACAAACTCGCTCGTACAAAGAAAGCCTAGGGACGAAAACCTAGGTACAGCAGACTAAGTACGATTGTTTATTTTTGATTCTGGGGGGTGACGATAGAGGCTCGGGAAAGCGACGGCCGCTCTGCCTTACTCCTTGGACGATCAGTATGCAGCCTTGGCTCGGGGAAGATCTGCTCGACGTTGATGAAGAAATGCTCTTCTTGCTCTCCTCGGATTGCTCTCCTGGCTTCTCTCTCTCTGTAATTATCAAGAAAAAGAGGGGGAGCTCTCTCTGTGTAGATCTCTCTCTTTTTATTTTTTTATTCTTTTGTTGCCGACCTCTCTTTTTTTTTACAAGGGAATGATGCTGGCTATTTATAAGAGTGGGGGGTGATCATTAGGGTTTGCTAATGATTATCTGTTTGGAATGTCGGCGCTCCTTCATTCTATCTGAACCCTTGATCCTGATTATAGTGAATCTCGGCCATTAATGCGGATAGCATCGTATCTCATGAGCAATCAATGCTAGCTGCTTTAAATCCTCGTGATTGATTATGCCAATGTCTGATTGCTCGCCACGTGTCCCATTAGCTTGATGATAAATGATATGCCCTGATCTCAGTAATTATGACGATGATGTCAAATATATTTGTTGAGATTCGGTTAAATCTCTTATTGATCCCATGCCACGTGTCTTAATTGTGAGTCTTGTCAGAGCCGCATAGGATTGACGATCCTCGAACCGCAGAGAGATACTCTTTGTAAGCCGCATAGGACGATGCTTTATCGAGCCGTATATGCGTAATCTTTGTGAGCCGCATGAGCTGACGTTGTATTGGGCCACAGGGAATGTGTTCCCAGGGAGCCGCATGAGCTAGCGTTGTATCGAACCGCATGGAACGGGTTCTCAAGGAGCCGCATATGACTGATTGCCACGTGGCAATCTGGGACTTCTGACGGATTTGGTCAGAGATTTTCTTCTTTTTCCGAGGAGTCAGTCATTATGGCAAGGCCATTATGAAACTTTATGTCAGGGCCGCCACAGTGAATCGTGCTGGAGCAATAAATGAGGCCACTACTCAAACGACCAGCTGTAGGAAAGGATCACACATGGCGTCCATCGAGCCGCATATGCCTTGCTGAACCGCATACGCTCCCGAGCCGCATGCGATTGAGAGTCTTCTTTGAACCGCATAGGGCCGCTCCTGTGTGAGCCGCATAAGCTTCTTACTCAGAGCCGCATAGATCATTATTCTAATATTTTCCATGCTTCTACAGGACCCCCTTCAAAGTTTTCAATTTGTAAAAATTGGAATACTTTGAACAAGAAGCATGGCCCCGTTCATGCCGCATAGGATTTTTCTGTCTGCTTGAGCTTCCTAGCCGCATAAGTGCCTTAGCCGCATGAATTCATCTGGCCGCATAAACTGGTTGCCACGTGTCCTGAACACGTGTGCAAATCTTCATTAAGTGCCTTTGATTTGATTTAACGCCGCCTTTTGGGGGAGGATCCCTGCTGATGTAGCCCTTTGATTTTTGAATAAATGAGCATGTTTCAACTCATCTTTTCTTTCTTGCACTTGCGGTATTTATGGAATTTGGACTTGCTGGAGGATTTATTTGTGGACCTGTTATCCTAGGCGTACCTTGGTTTTAGGTACGGATAACAGTTTAGATAGGATGTCCGGGACAGCCACGGCAAAGTGGTCATGGATGTTCTCGGTACTGGAGGAAGGAATGCCGTAGAGCAGCTGGGCTCCCGGGGCATGGTAAGATGGTAGATTTATGCTAAAAAGCTTAGCGAATGAATATTTGTGGACCTATTACCCTTGGCGTACCCTAGTTCAGGATGCGGATAATGGGGTGAAAGGGAACCGATCACATTTGCTCAGAGGTTATGATGACATGGCAAACATGAAGGTTTTATCGTGAAATCTTCCTGCTCAGCGGTAATGAGAACATGGCAGGAGTGTAATGCCTGTAGTTCGTATTACGTATCTTGGAATACGTGTACGTATTTTATTTTGTATTGCATATCTCTTGGCTTGGCTCAGTTTGTTTTGGGTTGGTTCGGCTAGGCTTGGGTTGCCTTGGTTCATCATGAACCAAGGGTAGAACCCCTACCTACCACCACCATCCCCATTTATTAACCCCTCCTCTTTCTCTCTCTTCATTATTTTTCTTCTTCTCCACATTTACTTCTACACCTACCAGGAAGGAGAGAGAGAGAGAGAGCTTAGGCAAGTGCAAACTTGCTTCATGATGGATCTCATGTTTTATTGTTCCATTCTCTTCCTTACTAGATTCTAAGCCTCCTTAGAACTGGAAGTTTTCGGTTTTGATGGTTATATTTTTGTAGATCTAAGTTTTAAGTTCCTTCTTGTTTAGTTTTCTTGATTTTGATCTCTAAAACTTGGTTATTTTCGAAAACTAATGGTTCTATGTTGTAGAGAATTCAATTTTATTCAGTTTTGGATTTTGTTTCGCTTGATTTCGACTCCGGATGAGCAAGTTATGGCCATTACAAGTTTTCAGAACTTTCATGACTGAACTTGCTGTTTGGGGACGATGAAACCCCATGCGCCGGGAGGCCATGCGCCGTGTGAAGTCCCGGCAACGCATCCTTTAACTCCGAGCGTGTCATGCGCGTAGGTTCCCTACGCGCATGTATTGAAGACGCAACGTGAGAAATCTCATGTGCCGATTTGTGCAGGAATCCCATGCGCCGATTTGTGCAAAAATCTCATGCGCCGATTTGTGCAGAAATCTCATGCGCCGATTTGTGCAGGAATCCCATGCGCCGATTTGTGCAGGAATCCCATGCGCCGATTTGTGCAGGAATCTCATGCGCCGATTTGTGCAGAAATCTCATGCGCCGATTTGTGCAGAAATCTCATGCGCCGATTTGTACAGGAATCTCATGCGCCGATTTGTGCAGGAATCCCATGCGCCAATTTGTGCAGGAATCTCATGCGTCGATTTGCGCAGGAATCCCATGCGCCGATTTGTGCAGGAATCCCAAGCGCCGATTTGTGCAGGAATTCCATGCGCCGATTTGTGCAGGAATTCACTATTTTTGCCTGTTTAAGTTATTTTGTAGCTAGAATCTTGAAAAACTTAAAACATGAAAGTTGTAGATCTTTTCCTTGGCTTCAAGAATATGTTATTAGTTATTTTATACAATCTTTCTCATTCATGATAATGTAAGAATAGAACACGATAGTGGCTCGCTGTGGCGCACTCTTGACAAGTAAACTGACATGACAAGTATGAAATACCTGGACATCGTGGGCAATTGTGTTTGTAATAAACTGGTACTGTCTTGCATCATGTCTAGGATGGGGATCCCTGAGTACCACGGTCAGGGGTACCTACTGAAATTGACTAAGGCTAATTAACTAGAATGATTCAGTAGTCATGAAGAGATTCCCAGCTACAGGCAATCCCGTTATCTGGGCGCACTAACGGATTTGTAGCCTACCGACAAGTAGGGCACATTTCCAGCACACAGTTACGTGTTGTATTCTTCATAACGGATATTCGACCCGGATAACCTGGATGGTCTGCAGGGCTTGTGGCTGTTGGGATAATCTCATTGCATCTTGCTAGTAACTAGGCCTGTGATAACCCTAGTTAGTTAAAAGTATCAAGCCGTACTCTTGATTGGCCGTGATTGATTGGATGAAGTTTATTCCAGCTTAGCCTTATCCTGATCCTGTACAAGATTGTATCAGGACATGATTTCTTGTATCGATAAATGATGGGATACCAAGTTCTGTCCAGATGAAGGGTTACAACCCCGGTCCTTGTTTGGTTTAAGGATTGTAACTTGGCTATCTGAATAGTTCCATGGTTATCTTATCATATATCGTCTTGCTTATTGTGCCCGCCTTAACAATAAAGATCGGGGGTCCAGTTCTGCTCAGGCGAAGGGTTACAACCCCGGTCCTTGTTTGGTTTAAGGGTTGTAACCTGGCTTCCGGAGCAGTTCTGTGTCCTCTCTTCGTTTATTGTCTTATTGTAACCCCCTGTTATGCTCGTCATGTTTTACCTTTACTTCAATACCATGATTATTATGCTGGCCTTAACAATAAAGATCAGGGGTCCAGTTCTGTTCAGGCGAAGGGTTACAACCCCGGTCCTTGTTTGGTTTAAGGGTTGTAACCTGGCTTCCGGAGCAGTTCTATGTCCTCTCTTCGTTTATTGTCTTGTTACCTTATCAATAGTAATTGAGGCGGGTTTCTATTCAGGCGAAGGATTGCAACCCCGGTCCTTGTTTGGTTTAAGGGTTGCAGTCTGGCTACTTGAATGGTTTCTCCGTGTTCAATATATTATTGTTATCTCAGCTATTATCACTATCTTTTAATTACCTTTACTATTTATTTGTGATATGCTGGTTTTAGTTCCTAAGTGAAGCCTCCTTTGTGGCACTTGCTCTTTCTGGGGTCTGACCCAGCTGGTTTTGTGTGGCCAGATATCGGAGCAGCACCAGAGGATCCACCTGTCTTCCAGCCCGATGGTGACCACCAGGCGTAACCAGGGCAACGAGTGGGTTTCTTTTGTCCTTCCACTCTATTTGTAAAATTATTCTTTTGAGGCGTTTAGCCGGCGAGCACGTGTTAGCTCGTATTGCACCTTTATTTACTGTCTGCCTACGGGCTGTAACATGATTGACAAATCCTAGGGTTGATCATGTATTGACTAAAACTCTTGCTAGTCCTGACATTTTGTACGACTAGCTTCATGATCATCCAATATGTAATGTATGGGACGCCTTACTATTGTATATTGATGCTCTAATATCTTGTGACTGCTATTACTTGCATGTGAGTGAGACAATAGGTTTGATCTTGACCATAGGAGACTGATGGATTGTAGTTAAACCCTCATATATCTAGACAGCCGTGACCGTATAGTGACGTGGGTTCCATTTCATTATACGTAGCTGGCTATGTCTGCCCTCGCTCTCTAGTATTCTGGTTCTAGGGCGTGACATGGTTTTAGTGGTGGCCCATGCAGGTCTTGTAAATCAAGATATGTGAGGGTTTACCGAATATATGTCTCAATCAGTACTCTCCCTTGATCTCTACTCGTATCCTCTTGATCCCTGAAAATCTTGACCTGATCACATGTTTGTATCGTTGATCTGTCCTGGTCCTTCCTTATTATTCCCTATGTCGTCTTCTTCAGCGGCATTATTCCTGGACCTGCCGATCAGCAAGGCGGAGCACCTCCCGCGGACCAGCAGCAACCTGGAGATCAAGCCCAGCATTCAGGAGTAGCCTCCAGAGTCGTGCCCACCGAAGGAGAACCACCAGTTCAGCCCGTCCAGCCAGCAGAGCATGATGATGGCACTTTGGTGGGTCTCATCCGGACGCTATTAGCTTCCCAGGATCGGCGAGGAGATGCCTTGCACCATGCGGTGGCAGACGCTTTGACCAGAGGAGGTTATCAGGGTAATAGCGCGGCCAACAGCTTCAAGCGCTTGAACCCTCCCTTCTTCGACGGCAGTGAAGATGCGATCGCTGCAGATGCATGGCTTCAGGACACAGAGGTGATTCTAGAAGCAGCCAGGACTCCAGAGAACGAGAAGGTGGCCGTGGTACGCCTGCAGCTATTGGATCTTGCTCGCAGCTGGTGGGCAGCACAGGCCGATGGATTAGTGGCCCCTATTTCATGGACAGTATTCAGGGAGAGATTCCAGACCAAGTATTTTGATGCTGTAGCTCGGTATGATCTACAGACGAGGTTCACCAATCTGAAGCAGATGGGCAGGACGGTCGATGGATATGCGGCCGAGTTCTCCAGGCTTAGTCGGTTTGCTCCCACCTTGGTAGCAACCGAGTTCGATAGAGCCCAGCGGTTCCAACAGGGGCTCCACCTAGAGATTTTATTGACGGTGGAGCAGTTCGAGCATCAGACTTTTGATGCAGTGTTGAGAGCAGCCCGGAGGCACGAGTATACATCCCAGAGGATCGTGGATAGGACCGGAGGTCGGAAGCGATCTCACGGCCAGATGAATCAGTCTTCAGCACCAGCCCCGGCAGCCAGGGCTTTGACCATTGGAGCTCCGAGGCGGGCGGCCTCAGTGACGTCGGTTCAGCATTCCACCCCGACGCACCCTCAGCAGCAGAAGCAGAAGCAGTCTTCCGCAGTGGGATGTTCACACTGCGAGAAGCCAGGGCATGTGGTGTCAGAGTGTCGTAGAGCACAGGGTTTGTGCTTGGTTTGTGGTACCCCGGACCACAGGGTTGGGAACTGCCCGAACAAGGGGAGTTCATCCGCTTTTTCTAGTCCTTCAGTTAGAGGGCCAGCACCAGTCCAGCAGCAGCAGCTGCAGTACCCGTTTCCGAGGCCATTGCCGACGCAGGCCCAGGCATTCCAGCAGCAGAGACCGCAGCAGTATGCCCAAGCCCAAGCCCTGATCCAGAGCAGGCAGAGGAATTTTCAGCAGAGGGGACCCGCACCCAGAGGACATGGTCAAGTGCTGGCTTTGACCATGGGAGAAGAAGGAATAGCACCAGGTGAGGTGGTGGCAGGTACTATTCTCGTCAACACCTTTCCAGCTTCAGTATTATTTGATTCTGGTGCCTCGCATTCATTTATGTCTGCACGATTTGCGACACGGGTAGGACTGGAGCCCGAGTCATTATCAGTAAGGCTCAATATACTTACTGGTAACGGACTTGTGGGAGTAGATAGAGTGTTTTCCTCGTATCGGGTCGTAGTTAGCGGTAGAGAATTTCCCGCTAGATTGATAGAGTTCCCGATGGCCGATTATGATGTGGTCTTAGGGATGGATTGGTTGAGGGACCAGTATGCTAGGATAGACTGCCACATTGGCAGGGTTATTTTTAGCATTCCAGGCGAGCCAGAGTTTTCTTTCTCCCGAGGCGAAGTTGAACCTTCTCCTCCAGTGTTGCGGATGGCAGTAGCAGCAGTGCAGTTACCTCGGATAGTCGAAGAGTTTCCAGATGTTTTCCCAGAAGAGCTTCCAGGGATGCCGCCAGAGCGAGAGATCGAGTTTACCATCGACCTGATTTCCGGGACAGCCCCAGTGTCAGAGAGAGTCTACAGGATGGCGCCGTCAGAGCTAGAGATATTATACAAGATGATTGAAGAACTCAGAACCAAGGAATTCATTCGTGCTAGTGGATCGCCTTGGGGAGCCCCGATGCTTCTTGTGAAAAAGAAGGATGGTACGTCCAGATTGTGTATTGATTATCGTACCTTAAATTCAGTGACAATCAAGAACATATATCCTCTCCCGAGGATAGATGACTTGTTTGATCAACTCAAAGGGGCGTCAGTATTCTCAAAGATTGACTTGCGGTCAGGCTACCATCAAATTAGAGTCAGAGAGAAGGACATCCCGAAGACAGCTTTCAGATCTAGGTATAGGCATTGGGAGTTCCTTGTGATGCCATTTGGAGCAACCAATGCGCCGGCTGTATTCATGGACCTCATGAATCGCATCTTAATGCCTTATTTAGATAAGTTAGTGATTGTGTTCCTAGACGACATCCTGGTCTACAGTAAGAGTGAGGCGGAGCATGAGCATCATCTCAGAATTGTCCTCCAGATTCTCAGAGAGCACCAGTTGTATGCCAAGTTTAGTAAATACGAGTTCTGGCTCGATCGCATTTCGTACTTGGGTCATATCATCACCCGAGGAGGAGTGGAGGTAGATCCCCAGAAGATTGTGGCCATTGAGACATGGCCAGTGCCCAGCACGGTTGCAGAAGTTCACAGCTTTCTTGGATTGGCCGGCTACTACCGGCGATTTGTTTCAGACTTTGCTCGAATTTCAGCGCCATTGACCCAGTTGACCCGCAAGGATGTGCAGTTTGCTTGGACAGCAGAATGCCAGGATTCTTTTGAGAGGTTGAAGAGAGGCTTGATGACGGCTCCTATTCTCACGCTTTCAGATGGAACTGGAGGATTCTCAGTGTATTGTGATGCTTCGGGCAGAGGTTTAGGATGTGTTCTGATGCAACATGGGAAGGTAATAGCTTATGCGTCACGGCAACTTCGTGATCATGAGAGAAATTACCCAACCTATGACTTGGAGCTGGCAGCAGTAGTGTTTGCACTTAAGTTGTGGAGGCACTACCTATACGGAGATAGGGTAGAAATTTTCACCGACCACAAGAGCCTGAAGTATGTTTTCACCCAGAAGGATCTCAACATGTGTTAGAGGAGATGGCTAGAGCTGCTTGTGGATTATGATGTCAACCTACAGTATCACCCAGGGAAGGCCAACGTTGTTGCAGATGCATTGAGCAGGAGAGCCGGAGTTTATTTCCTAACAGCGCAACCAGAGTTGTTAGCCGATCTTCAGAAGATGGGTATAGAAGTTGTCCTTCCTTCCAGTGTGGCATTGATGGCCAGCATGCAAGTTCAGTCCATTATAGTCGAGAGGATCCGGATGGCGTAGTCAGCAGATTCCAAGCTTCAGCGACTCAGAGCAGAGTGTGAGGCAGGACGAAGACCAGAGTTATGTATCCATGAAGACGGTACACTTTGACATGGGAAGCGTCTTTGTGTACCCAGTGGAGATATCAGACAGGAGATCATGACAGAGGCTCATAGTTCGCAGTATTCCATTCATCCCGGCGGTACAAAGATGTACCGTGATATCCGTCAGCACTTTTGGTAGAATGGCATGAAGAGGGAGATAGCCCGGTTTGTCTCTCGATGTTTAGTCTACCAACAAGTTAAGGCTGAACATCAGAGACCAGCTGGACTACTTCAACCATTGCCAATTCCTGAGTGGAAATGGGAGCATATAACCATGGATTTTGTGACTGGATTGCCTAGATCCCCGGCTGGCAGAGACGCTATTTGGGTTGTCATAGACAGGCTCACGAAGGTGGCTCACTTTCTTCCGTTCAGAGTTGGTCAGTCGACGGCTCAGCTAGCAGAGATGTACCTCAGGCAGATCGTCAGGCTTCACGGAGTACCAGTCAGTATCACCTCGGACAGAGATTCCAGATTTACGTCGCACTTTTGGCGTAGCCTGCAAGAGAGTTTGGGAACTCGCCTCCAGTTCAGCTCCGCTTATCATCCGCAGACTGATGGCCAGTCAGAACGCACGATCCAGACTCTCGAAGATATGTTGAGATCTTGTACACTCGACTTCGGTGGTTCGTGGAAAGATCACCTGCACCTGGTGGAGTTATCGTACAACAACAGTTTCCAAGCCAGTATCCAGATGGCTCCGTTCGAGGCATTGTATGGCAGGAAGTGCCGATCCCCGCTAGCATAGGATGATGTCGGAGAGAGGCAGATGCTCGGTCCGGAAATGATTGCTCAGGCCGTTGAAGTTGTCAGGAGAGTCAGAGATCATCTTCGAGTTGCCCAAGATCGCCAGCGTCATTGGGCCGATTTCCATCGGCGACCCCTTGAATTCTCGGTCGGCGACCATGTATTCCTGAGGATTTCGCCTAACCGTGGTGTCATTTGTTTCGGCATACGGGAAAAGCTTAGTCCTAGGTATATAGGCCCATTCGATATTCTGGAGCGAGTAGGTGATGTATCCTATCGTCTCGCTCTTCCACCGTCGCTACGTGAGGTGCATGACGTATTCCATGTATCTCAACTACGACGGTATATCCCGGACCCGAGCCACATCCTGGATCATTCGGAATTGGTTGTTGGTACCAACCTTTCGTATGAGGAGAGGCCCGTGTCTATATTGGACCGGAGAGAGAAGATACTTAAGAACAAGACTATTAGTTTAGTCCGTGTTGCTTGGGGTCATCACTCTTTGGGTGAGTCAACGTGGGAGCGTGAGGATGATATCCGATCGCGATATCCCGACCTGTTTAACTCGTAAGGTATAATGTCTTCCTTATGCCTTATGCTTTCAATTCCTTGCTTGAATAAATGACTGCATGATAGACTGCTTGTTATAGCTTACGATTATTATAGCTTGTCCTTGCAATTCTAGCCTCTTGATTAAATTTCGAGGACGGAATTCTTTTAAGGTGGGTAGAGTTGTAATGCCTGTAGTTCGTATTACGTATCTTGGAATACGTGTACGTATTTTATTTTGTATTGTATATCTCTTGGCTTGGCTCGGTTTGTTTTGGGTTGGTTCGGCTAGGCTTGGGTTGCCTTGGTTCATCATGAACCAAGGGTAGAACCCCTATCTACCACCACCATCCCCATTTATTAACCCCTCCTCTTTCTCTCTCTTCATTATTCTTCTTCTTCTCCACATTTACTTCTACACCTACCAGGAAGGAGAGAGAGAGAGAGAGAGAGCTTAGGCAAGTACAAACTTGCTTCATGATGGATCTCATGTTTTATTGTTCCATTCTCTTCCTTACTAGATTCTAAGCCTCCTTAGAACTGGAAGTTTTCGGTTTTGATGGTTATATTTTTGTAGATCTAAGTTTTAAGTTCCTTCTTGTTTAGTTTTCTTGATTTTGATCTCTAAAACTTGGTTATTTTTTAAAACTAATGGTTCTATGTTGTAGAGAATTCAATTTTATTCAGTTTTGGCTTTTGTTTCGCTTGATTTCGACTCCGGATGAGCAAGTTATGGCCATTACAAGTTTTCGGAACTTTCATGGCTGAACTTGCTGTTTGGGGACGATGAAACCCCATGCGCCGGGAGGCCATGCGCCGGGAGGCCATGCGCCGTGAAGTTCCGACAACGCATCCTTTAACTCCGAGCGTGTCATGTGCGTAGGTTCCCTATGCGCATGTATTGAAGACACAACGTGAGAAATCTCATGCGCCGATTTGCGCAGGAATCCCATGCGCCGATTTGTGCAGAAATCTCATGCGTCGATTTGTGCAGAAATCTCATGCGCCAATTTGTGCAAAAATCTCATGCACCGATTTGTACAGGAATCTCATACGTCAATTTGTGCAGGAATCCCATGCGCCGATTTGTGCAGGAATCCCATGCGCCGATTTGTGCAGAAATCTCATGCGCCGATTTGTGCAGAAATCTCATGCGCCGATTTGTGCAGAAATCTCATGCGCCGATTTGTGCAGGAATCTCATGCGCCGATTTATTCAGGAATCTCATGCGCCGATTTGCGCAGGAATCCCATGCGCCGATTTGTGCAGGAATCCCATGCGCCGATTTGTGCAGGAATCCCATGCGTCGATTTGTGCAAGAATTCACTGTTTTTGCCTGTTTAAGTTATTTTGTAGCTAGAATCTTGAAAAACTTAAAACATGAAAGTTGTAGATCTTTTCCTTGGCTTCAAGAATATGTTATTAGTTATTTTATACAATCTTTCTCATTCATGATAATGTAAGAATAGAACACGATAGTGGCTCGCTGTGGCGCACTCTTGACAAGTAAACTGACATGACAAGTATGAAATACCTGGACACCGTGGGCGATTGTATTTGTAATAAACTGGTACTGTCTTGCATCATGTCTAGGATGGGGATCCCTGAGTACCACGGTCAGGGGTACCTACTGAAATTGACTAAGGCTAATTAACTATAATGATTCAGTAGTCATGAAGAGATTCCCAGCTACAGGCAATCCCGTTATCTGGGCGCACTAACGGATTTGTAGCCTACCGACGAGTAGGGCACATTTCTAGCACACAGTTACGTGTTGCATTCTTCATAACGGATATTCGACCCGGATAACCTGGATGGTCTGCAGGGCTTATGGCTGTTGGGATAATCTCATTGCATCTTGCTAGTAACTAGGCCTGTGATAACCCTAGTTAGTTAAAAGTATCAAGCTGTACTCTTGATTGGCCGTGATTGATTGGATGAAGTTTATTCCAGCTTAGCCTTATCCTGATCCTGTACAAGATTGTATCAGGACATGATTTCTTGTATCGATAAATGATAGGATACCAAGTTCTGTCCAGATGAAGGGTTACAACTCCGGTCCTTGTTTGGTTTAAGGGTTGTAACTTGGCTATCTGAATAGTTCTATGGTTATCTTATCATATATCGTCCTGCTTATTGTGCCCGCCTTAACAATAAAGATCGGGGGTCCAGTTCTGCTCAGACGAAGGGTTACAACCCCGGTCCTTGTTTGGTTTAAGGGTTGTAACCTGGCTTCCGGAGCAGTTCTGTGTCCTCTCTTCATTTATTGTCTTATTGTAACCCCCTGTCATGCTCGTCATATTTTACCTTTACTTCAATACCATGATTATTATGCTGGCCTTAACAATAATGATCAGGGGTCCAGTTCTGTTCAGGTTAAAGGTTACAACCCCGGTCCTTGTTTGGTTTAAGGGTTGTAACCTGGCTTCCGGAGCAGTTCTGTATCCTCTCTTCGTTTATTGTCTTGTTACCTTATCAATAGTAATTGAGGCGGGTTTCTATTCAGGCGAAGGATTGCAACCCCGGTCCTTGTTTGGTTTAAGGGTTACAGTCTGGCTACTTGAATGGTTTCTCCGTGTTCAATATATTATTGTTATCTCAGCTATTATCACTATCTTTTAATTACCTTTACTATTTATTTGTGATATGCTGGTTTTAGTTCCTAAGTGAAGCCTCCTTTGTGGCACTTGCTCTTTCTGGGGTCTGACCCAGCTGGTTTTGTGTGGCCAGATATCGGAGCAGCACCCGAGGATCCACCTGTCTTCCAGCCCGATGGTGACCACCAGGCGTAACCAGGGCAACGAGTGGGTTTCTTTTGTCCTTCCACTCTATTTGTAAAATTATTCTTTTGAGGCGTTTAGCCGGCGAGCACGTGTTAGCTCGTATTGCACCTTTATTTATTGTCTGCCTACGGGCTGTAACATGATTGACAAATCCTAGGGTTGATCATGTATTGACTAAAACTCTTGCTAGTCCTGACATTTTGTACGACTAGCTTCATGATCATCCAATATGTAATGTATGGGACGTCTTACTATTGTATATTGATGCTCTAATATCTTGTGACTGCTATTACTTGCTTGTGAGTGAGACAATAGGTTTGATCTTGACCATAGAAGACTGATGGATTGTAGTTAAACCCTCATATATCTAGACAGCCGTGACCGTATAGTGACGTGGGTTCCATTTCATTATACGTAGCTGGCTATGTCTGCCCCCGCTCTCCAGTATTCTGGTTCTGGGGCGTGACAAGGAGAGACTTTACGGAAGCTATTTGTGGTCAACAGAGGACATTTGTGGTCAACAGAGGACATTTGTGGTCAACAGAGGACATTTGTGGTCAACAGGGGACATTTGTGGACCTATTATCCTTGTCGTACTCCGGTTGTGGGTACAGATAATAGGTTAAAAAAGGACCGACATACTTGCTCAGAGGTAATGTGGACATGGCAAATATGACGATTTCTTCGACGGAGCCTTCCCACTCAGAGGTAATGAGGACATGGCAGGAGTGGGCTCAATGAAGATTGGGTACATAGAACGACTCAGAGGTAGAAGAACGTGGAAGTTCTATGCGAGGGGGCGGTTTGTTTTTGGTGGAAGTGAAGACGACTCAGAGGTAATGAGGACATGGTCGTTTCGGAAATTGGTGGATCGACTACCCTTTTTGTGCACTGGGAGCGCGGGTAGTGAATCCTGAGGGAGGATCTCTGCCAGGAAGAAAGTTCAGAGGTATAATCATACTTGACTTACTATCTGAAAGAGTGACCGAAATGTAAGTTCAGAGGCACCAGCTGGTACATAACTTGGTAATTTGGACTATTGAGGGAGTGAGAGTTCAGCGGCACCAGCGGGTGCATGGCTCGATAATCTGAAATAGGGTGGATGAGAGTTCGGTAGTACTAAAGGGGTACATGACTCGATAATCTGGAGAATGATGGATGAGAGTTCAGTGGTACTAAAGGAGTACATGACTCGATAATCTGGAGAATGATGGATGAGAGTTCAGTGGTACTAAAGAAGTACATGACTCGATAATCTGGAGAATGACGTTTAAACATAGTATTTCTTCAGGAACTTGCCATTGACGGGCAACATGAGCAAATCTCCGTTCTGCTTAGCGAGGCGATAGGCGCCGTTGGAGAACACGGTCTCGATGACAAATGGACCTTCCCATTTTGGCTGGAACTTACCGGTGGTCTTGTGAGTCATGACCATCGGCCTCCGGACTGCCAGAACAAGATCGCCCACTTGGAATGTTCTGATTTTAACTTTCTTATTGAAGGCTCCTGAGATGCGTGCTTGGTATAGCTCGATCCTTTGCTGAGCTAGGAGGCGCTTTTCATCTAAAGCCTCCAACTCTTATAGTCGTCGTCGGTAGTTATCATCCGTCGTCAATTGATAAGTGAGGGCGACGCGGAGTGAGGGGATCTGAGTCTCCAAAAGGAGGACTGCTTCGCTCCCGTACACCAGAGAGAATGGTGTATTCCCGGTGGCTGTTCGAACTGTGGTGCGATAAGCCCATAAGCACTCGTCGAGCTTCTCGTTCCAGTCGCGTTTGTTGGAGGAGACGAACTTCTTGAGGAGCTTGATGATTATTTTGTTGAATGCCTCTGCCAACCCGTTTGCTGCCGGGTTGTATGGTGTCGAAGCGACATTCTGAATGCGGTGCTTATCGCAGAATCGGTAGAATGCATGGCTTATAAACTGTGGACCATTATCATGGATGATTCTTCGTGGTAGTCCGAAGCGGTAGATAACGTGATGCTTAAGGAAGCTGATCACGTTTGAAGTTTTAACTTCTGCGAGTGGGACAGCTTCCGCCCATTTGGAGAAATAATCAGTGATCGCAAGTATGAAGCGATGTCCTCGGGAGAAAGGTGGGGTGATTGGACCAATGATATCCATTCCCCATGCTTCGAATGGCCAGGACGCCACTGTCGGATGTAGAAATTCGGATGGCGGTGAATGAAGTCTACGTGGACTTGGCAGGCCTTGCATTTTCTGGCATAATCTATCGCATCTGCCACCATCGTGGGCCAGTAGTAGCCCATCCGGCGAAGGCCGTCCTGTAGCTTAGGGCCGGGTTGATGGGCCCCACAGACACCGTCGTGAGCTTCTCGTACAGCTTCTGTAGCTTCCGCGTTCGACAAGCACCGGAGCAATAATCCGTCGTAGGAGCGGCGATACAACATTTTTGTCTCTGTATCGTAGAAGAATCTGAGAGAACGCCGTCTGATAGAGGTAGCTTCCTTTGGATTCTCTGGAAGGATGTCGTATACGACAAAGTCGATGAACGGCTGTCTCCAGTCCGGTGTGTCGTCGACCGTCTGGGCGGAATAACTTGCCATGGCTTGAACGTTGTTCTTGGGACAGACCAGTTCGTGGCCTATTACGTCAACCGAATGATGAGCTTGGTTCGGCACTGCTAAGGAAGCGGCAAGGCCTGCTAGGGCATCGGCTTCGATATTTTGGAGTCTGGGGACGTGCTCGATGAAGAATCCCTCGAATGATGAGATAATATTGATCGCAATTTGATGGTAGGGGATCATGTCTTCATGGCGAACCTCGTATGAGCCCCCGATCTGATTGACGATTAGTTGGGAGTCGTCGTATGCTTCAAGGTATTCTACCCCCAGCTCTTTTGCAAGTTGGAGGCCAATGACCAGAGCGTTATATTCGGCCACATTGTTGGAGCAGGGTTGTCACGACCCGCACCCACTGCGAGGGTACGAGATCGTAACAACGCCCAGCCTACGCCGCAGTGTCGGCGGTAGAACGCTGTCCTAGGTCAATCATCTAACAATATAAAGGTACCTGTACAGTATATACACTCCGAACGGAGGTGACATAACAGAACAGTCTCAATCACATCTAAAGCAGATATAGAATAGAAAATGTAGATAGAGAGATCAGAAACACAAAGTAATACTATTAAGAGAGAGAAAATCTAAGTGTATAAGATAACAACTCAAGAACATCCAGCTCAAAACAAGTCTCTAAATATAACATCTCAGAAGAACAACTGAAAATCAAATAACAAGCTGAAAGAAAACTAAAGCCTAGCTATCTAGTCTAGACTCTGGGAGTAGCATCCTGAACTGCAGCTGGGTCCTCCAGAGGAGCCAGGTCGCAGGTGTCGTCTAAGCCTGCTCCGTAATAGGTGGTACATAGGGCCTCCTCCTCATCCTCTGTAATATTTTCAACAGGTCCAGTCAGGACAGGAGCGAGCACAGTACATCTCAACAGATCATAGCAGGTTAGAAAATATAATCATGCAGTAAAGTAAGATACATAAACTGAAGAAAAACAGTATGTAAACAGAGAGAGAAACTGTAATAGAATATCTACTATACATAGAGAGCTAATAGTGACTAGTGAGTCAGAGTAAAATATAAACATGTGAATGGCATAGGAGATTCATGACTACAGCTACGAGAGTGATTCATGACTACAGCTACTGGGATAATATTCACATGTCTATTTCTACTCCCCCATCCCCAATCGATACACAAAGATCTGTTCAAGTTATGTTAAGATTCGTGAAACTTCACATGGCTCATAAAATGAGTGATACGTGAAGGTGATTCATGATGGCTCTGTGAACATGAGAGTACATGTGTCACAAGCGATTCGTGAATCAGAGGAAGCATAGAGATACGTGATGATTCGTGAAACGCACAAAACATGTAGTATCCGATGCTCCCGAGGGGGATAACATCTCATAAAAAGATCCATATAGTACCAATCCGTGTGACCAACGTGACAGTATCAAGTAAAGTAATTTAAAGCAGGAAAATAATTCTAAACAGGATATGAAATGATCAGAGAATGTACTCGCCTCGTATCTGAATGTCTGAAGCAAATGTACTGTCCGAGAAGAGGTGTCTGGCTCCTAATCAGAACAGCACAAGTCACAACAAGTCTAAAATGATATAATGAAGTCCTACTATGCGTTCTACATGATTCTAGGTCAATCTAGGTCAAAGTCAACTCTTGGTCAACTCTGGTCAACTACACTAGTCAAACTAGGTCAACTAGGTCAAGACTGACCCTAACAAGTCTAATAAGTCTCACTAGGCCTAACCAAGCCTAGTCTAGCAATCACACACCAATCACAAGGCTATACAAGCTATCAACCCTACAATTTACATATGCCCATATTAGTTTAGACCACTAGGCATATAACATGGCATGTGAATTAGACACTAAATCATGGCATTCAAACATATCATATCCCATATTGTATCTACATGGCCTACATCTTAGTTTTAGACAAAATATACATAGCCAACATTGTATAGGCTAACATTGCATATATACTCACTACATATAAGGCATACCTATATATATATATATATAGGAAATTTATCCATGGCTAAACTCATCAATGTGTGTGTGGGTTAGCTAGGAATGTGTATGTGATATAAAGTGTTATTGAGTGTGTGCATTTGGTTATAGGCACGTGGGTGAATGTGAGAGGGATAAGTGTCTGGTCTTTGTGTCATGATACATATGTGTGAAGAGGGTGTGAGTGTATACATGAGAGTGATGTGAGATAGGCATATAGATAGGGGTGTGTGTGAGTGTCCTGTGTTTAGGCTTAGGTTTCAACCACCAAGTGACAGTGTATGAGTGTCAAGTGTGGCAGGACATGAGTTCCAGATGGTGTGTGACAGTAGTACATGTGTGTACAGTAAACAAAACAGGGTGTTAGTGATAGGAATAAGTTTGTGTGTGTGAAGAAAAATCTGTGTGAGGGTGAGAGAGGCAAATGTGTGTGTCACATGTGTGGGTGATACAAGGGTGGCAATGTGTGTGCATATACACTGTGTATAGGCAAAAATACTCTCAGGTTTTTAGGACTTGTTAATATTTTCATCCTAATACAATCTAATATCCTCATGAAACAGTTAAGCCTAACTAAGTGACTGTCCTCATATGAAATGTGGTGTCTTAGGAGCATGTGTGTGTGTGTAAGACATGACAGTACATAAATGGGATGGAAACCAATTCAGTAAACTCTAAACTACATATGTATCCATACATAATTTTAAATCTAAACTGAAATTTAGGAAAACTCAGTTTTTCATAACATTAACTCTCAGGTTTTCATAATATTAAACAAAACTCAGTTTGCATACATTTAAACTAAACCCAGTTTTAAATCTCAGGAAAATCCATTCATTTTCAGTGTGTGTGTGTTTGTTCTTGTGCAGGAATAAAACCCCAGGTTTATGAACTTAAGCCAAGTATCAGGGATAACAGTCCCTGACTGAAATCGAATCCTATTCATCAACCATTCAACAAAAATGAAACCCATGCCTCCTAAACAGGATATAGGTGATGGGTAGCAAGTCAAACCTAACATAAAACATGATATAAATTGTTTAAAAGAATTTCGACAGGGAAGAGCAGTGAATTATTTCACTGATACTCCACTGTTCAGGATAAATGGGGAATTCCCATTTCACAATGAATTTACATCTAATAATTTGAAAAGGGGTTGGTAAATCAGTAACAACATTGTGTTGTGTCCTAAAACTTGTTCGTGTCCCAACAAGTGGACACGAGTGTGTCCAGCACACTCGAACACAAAGAGTGCACTGCACAGTGCACAGTGTCGTGCAGCGAGTCCAAGGACTCGTGCACTCGACACAGGCCACGTGGTGACACGTGGCCGTGCACACGTGTAGCCCATGTATAGGGCAACCTATCCATCACCCTAAATTGTGTCTAAAAGTGTCGGGTCCAAAGATTCTAAGCCGTATCAGTGACAAAAGTTCAAGTGTTCTGCACAGTGCACAGAACAGTGCAAATTCAGTGCGTGGCCGATTTCTCCCAATCCTGACCATATAATCACGTGAAACTTGGGGACAGTGATGTCAGAGGGTGCCCCAAGCTGTCCACAAAATCTCGTGTCAAACAAAATCGTGTCGTGTCCAGAATAGAGCCCGTGGTGCAGAGGATTACTGTAGCCCGTGCGCGCGTGTGCACGAGGGCGTGTGCACGAGTCTCCTATCGACACGACACAATCACAAAAACAACTCAGAGCTATAGAAATGGATAAGCGACATCAAAACACAATTTTCCATTCAAAAACAATTTGAAAATAAACACAAAAAGTTCTCTGTGGCATTTACACAAACACATTGCATAGCACACTGATACGTGCCCTGTTAGGACACGAATCGACACAGAAACTTAGGGATTCCTATTCCTATAGTTAGGTTAGGTCTAGGGCTCCCTATACATGCAATAATTTCAGGATTCTATGGTGAGAACAAGAAGTTACCTCAAAGTATCAAAACTCTCAAAAAGCTCTTCAAAGAGGGAATCTCCACAAGCCACCAATCAGTCAAATCGATTCAAAATCTGTGATTGGACTCCACCAACAGTAAGAGAGCAATGATTAGGTCCTAATGGAAGAAATTTCATTCAAAAAGGAGTCCTATTGATTAAACTAGGAAAGAAATAAAGGAGGCTTACCTACTTCCTTAAGAGAATGATGAACTATTAAAGAAAGAGGCTCAAATCCCCAAAGAGGCATTATATAGGCAAGGGGGGGTCTTTTGGCTGGTCATAAAGTTAGGGTTAGGGTTTTTGGGTTTCATCCTATGGCTAGGATTGTATCAAGGGAAATAGATGGCCTAGAACAAGGGTTCTATCTTAGCCCTTAGCAAATCACTTAACCATGACTAAACTTGATTAACCCCTTAACCAACTCATCTAATTCTCAAAGTGGCTCACTAAGTTAGTCATGACTCACCTAGGTTAGGCTAACCATAAACACAAGGCAATAATTATATTAGTATTTAAATCACACCATTCAATTAAATTATTCAAAAATTCCTAATAAAATATATTAAATTCAAATAAATCCTAAAATGCCCAAAATAACTTCTAGGCTATAATGTACTAGTCAGACATCCTAATCACATGGCTAGGCTCTAAGGTTACACTAGTCAAACACCAAAATCATAAGTCATGATCTAAAAATAGTTTTAAAATAATTAAAAATTACCAAAAATTATATTATCATTTAAATATCTTAATTAAATAAATAAAAATATAAAATTTCAAAATTACCCTTATTTTAGAAACTGGGTGTTACAAGGGTTCCGTGAGGGAGTAGGCGCGATTGATCACCAGCCCAGTAGGAGAAATTAATACCACTCCGACCCCGACGACGATGTTTCCCTTGGGTCCGGTCCTTGAGGCGCCATCGAAGAACATTCGCCATATGTTATCGTGGGTGGCTGTATTCGAATCGGCGACCTCGTCCGAGATCTTTTCATAGATTCTGGATGACTCCGATCCTGGGTGGGATGCCAAAAAGTCTGCTAGGGCTTGACCCTTAACAGCCTTTTGCGGGACGAAGATCATATGATAGGGGGACAGCAATATTGCCCATGTGGCGAGGCGAGAGCTGAGGGCCCCTGGTTTAGTCATGAGGACTCTGAGAGGGTTGATTCGTGAGATAACATGTATGGTTTGTCCCGTGACATAGTGCCGCGTCTTTTGAATGGCGAATACCAGGGCGAGGCATTCTTTCTCCATAGCGGTGTATCGGTGTTCGGGCCCGACCATCATTCGGCTGAGATAGTAAATGGCCTGTTCGTGGCCTGCATCTTTGTTTTGTGCCAACAGGGCATCGAGGGAGTGTTCCATTGCTCGTACATAGAGCAGGAATGGTTTTCCAGGGACCGGGGCCACCAGGACTGGAGGATTTGATAAATATTCTTTGATGTCATCGAAAGCGCACTGGCATTCCTCGTCCCATACGAATGAGACTCCCTTCTTCATGAGGTGGGTGAACGGTCGGCATCGCCCGGAGAGGTTGGAAATGAACCTCCTGATATAAGCTAGCCTCCCTTGGAGGCCTCTAAGTTCACGGAGATTTCTCGGGGGACCCATCTCCATGATTGCCCTCGTTTTCTCGGGGTCTACATGGATGCCCCGTGCAGTGATGATGAAGCCCAAGAACTTCCCGCTGGATACGCCCAAGAACGATTTTGTAGGGTTCATCTTCAGATTGTGGGCTCGCATTAAGTTGAACACCGTTCTCAGGTCTTGCAGATGATCCTCCTTACGGTGACTCTTGACGGCGATGTCGTTGACATAGCATTCCACTGTCTTGCGCAAATGTTCTCTGAAAATGATACTCATGGCTCGCTGATATGTAGCGCCAGCATTCTTTAGACCGAATGGCATGACTGTGTAGCAGTATGTGCCAATCGGGGTTCGGAATGAAGTGTGCTTTTCGTCGTCGGAAGACATCTTGATTTGATTGTACCCCGAGAATCTATCCATGAATGACATACGTTCAAAGCCGCATGTATTGTCGATCATGATGTCTGTGATAGGAAGGGGAAATTCATCTTTGGGGTATGCCTCGTTCAGGTTGCGGAAGTCGATGCAGATTCGAATCTTCCCATTCTTCTTGAGGACGGGTACTATATTGGCGACCCAATCAGGATGTTGCTCTTCAAGAATGAAGCCGCTGGCTATTAACTTGTTGACTTCAGTTTCGATCGCGTCCATGACGCCTGGGCGGAAGCGTCGTTGTTGCTGCTTAACTGGCTTTGCATCTGGCCGTATATTGAGTTTGTGGAGAGCGATGTCAGGGTTTAATCCCGGCATGTCTTCATAGCTCCAGGCGAACACATCAATGTATTCTCTGACAAGTACTAACAGTGATTCTCATTCTTCGTCAGTTAGGCTTTTACTGATAAAGATCGGTTTTGGAGAAGATTCGCTGCCGAGATCCACTTGTATGACCTCATCTTCGGTAGGAGGTTCTCTCAGTTCGAACCGCTTTTTCCATTGTGCGTCTAATTGCTGGGCCCATGGCTCTAGCTCAAGGATTTCGGGGATGTCTTCGTCTTCCTCGTAAGCGTCGGTGAATGCCATGTTGACTGACATGACTTGTCTGAACACATCTCCAATGCTGGTATCTGAGTCGGAAGTCGGTGATCCGGTTGAATGTGACTGCCAGTCGCATTCTTCATCTGAGCTTTCAGGGGTCGTAGTAGGCGTTAGATACCCTAAACCGCATCGGGTTTTGTTATAGTAGTTTCGTGGTTTGCCCGCCGGGGCTGGCGTCTTCAAAGGTAATCGTCGTCCAGTACCGTAGTTCAGTCCTGGCGTTGTCTCTAGATCATACCCCTGTTTCTGCATGAGATATTTGGATTGAGGGCTATAGAGATACAGAGGCAGTCTTCCAGCATCTGACCCGAAGTCGACTTCTTCCATAGCGAGGGGATGTGGGTTGTTCGTCCGGCCGAAGATGATCGGGTGGTCCCCTCCCTCGACTATTCGGTAAGTGTCTTCTACTGGAGTAAGTCGGATGGCGGTGTACACGTTTGTCACCTGTGTATGTAGGTGAGTGCCTATATCGTGTTCCATAGCATACATTGTACATAGCTTATTGAGCTCGGTGTAGTTCAAAGATAACCCTTTATTGATGAAGTAAGGTATCTTTTCTAGAGAGATTACATCATCTGCGGAAGGGGTATCGGAGTGGGCAGCCACATACTTGGCCAGTTCTGGTTCTTCTTCGGCCACCTCTTGTATAAATGAAGACTGAGAGGACGACCTAGTCAGCTTGATCTTCAGAGGCTCAACTGGCGGAGCAGATCGTGGAGTTGTTGGTAAACTAGCAACCCCCAGTTTGGTACTTGATGTGAGGCGAGGGGTGGCTGGTTCGCTAGAAGTGTCAGACCTCGCATCGGGGTGAAGAACCTTCTTGGGAAGGCGTATTGTGAGCGGTCTGTCGGAGGGATTGGGCTTCTCCGTTTGGAGCTGACCGACTCTCGGTAGTCTGATGGTAAGTGGCCCTGTTATGGGTCTCGGCGCTTGGCCGGACCTTGGCAGCCGGATTCTCATTTGTTCTTTTTGTGCGGAGAGACTGATTGCGTCCTTACGCAGAGTGGCCGTAAGGGGTACAGAATTGTCCAGTTTGCGAGCCTGAAGGTGGATCGTTAGAGGTTCTTCTGATCCTGTAGCCGTCTTGTTGTGAGCTTGCACATCTTCTTCGACCAGATGCTTCTTTGATTTTTTGTACAGACAGGAGTCTGAGTAATAAGATTCGACCCCCTTGAAGGGATCGATATCGGCAAACTCTGTCCTCACGAAGCCGTGCTTATCGACATATTTGAAGCACTGGTGTAGCGTGGAAGGCACGATCATGTAATCGTGTATTCAAGGCCGCCCCAGAAGGATATTGTAAGAAGTGTCGGCATCTATGACATAACAGGTGACTTCTGATAGGAGATCGCCGATCTGACACTTCAAACGGATCTTCCCTATTGGGTAGCTCCTACCCGAATTGAAACCGCTAATGGCGGTGCTTGTAGGTGTCAGGCGATGCATCGGAATGCGAAGATGATGTAGCAGACCCTTCGGAATGATGCTTATAGAGGACCCATGATCAATGTGCATTCGGTCCACCTTTACGTCGCCGATGTATCCAGTGTAGTATAGCGGGCGATCATGCAGGTTAGTTTTGATGAGCATATCTTGCGGAGAGAAGACGATATTGGGCATTGCTCCCGTACACGCACTATCTTGGAGCTCTGCAGGTTGGTTATCTCCCGTGAGGTTGACCTGAGCCAAGTATGCGTCGGCATTTTGGAGCGCCTCACTTAAAGCCGTGCGGACATCCTTTGAGAGCCTGAGGAGTTCATATAAAGACAATTTGGCCGGGGTATTAGCTAATTGCGCTAAGATGTCGAAGTTGAAGGGCCTCTCCAGCCCCTGAGGTATCTTCTTCCGGAGGGACTTGTCGAAGCGAGTCTCCTTCGGCCTAGGCTTGTCGGTCGTCGAAGGCTGAGCCGGTCCCGGAGCATCATTGGTAGTGGGCGGATGATCATCAGTCGCGTTTTCGGTCACCGGTTGGGCTTGTGTTCCAGATCGAGTAGTGACGGCCGAGACTTCCTCTTCTTCCGCCGAGGCAGTGCGGCAGGATCTGACTTTTTCACTTTTCCTTTTAGAAGGTGGAGAGGGCTGAGTTACCTCGTGGACTAGGTCCGGATGGACCCACATGATTTCCCCTCGTGATGTGGTGAGGGGTACTAGACCAGCGGCTTGATCGCGAGCAGGCGGCAGATTAGCAATCTCCATTGTTGCCAGAGGGATGGGTATAACCCCGTCCTGAGTCTCTGTTGGAGGGAAGCGACCGAATTGTACGGACACCATGTTGGCTGCCACGGATACCTCTTCGAAATCGATGGCCAGGGCGTTCGAATCGATAAGGTTTTGGATATACCGTTTCAGTTGGTAGCAGTAGTGTGTAGCATGTAGAAGCATAGAATTTCACAACCAGAAAGCCCATGCGCCAGGCATTATATGCGCCAGAACTCAGACAGCTAATCAAATAAGCCATAGACATTCGAAGAAGGACTTTTTATTTATATATATAAAAGTCTATTACATGTCTAGAAAAGGTTGTACAAAGGAGAATTTCTACAAAGGAAGGATCCTAGATATACAGCCAACAGCCACCATGCGCCTTCCAGATAGGCGCAGCAACCACCATGCGCCTTCCGATAGGCGCAGTAGTCACCATGCGCTGTCAGCCAGGCGCAGCAGATGTCATGCGCCTCCAGCCAGGCGCATCCTACCATCTCTTCAGCAGCTCAGTTATGTGCATCCAGCTCAGTTATGTGCATCCCTTCAGCAACTCAGTTATGAGCAACTCTTCCAACCAGGCTCACCTGGCCAAGCAGAGCCCAGTTATATGTCGCTCTTCCAGCCAGGCTCACCTGATAAGTGCTTCGCCAAGCAAAGCATTTAACCCTCTGGCTGGAACCAAGGAAGAGAAGAGCACCACAAATGCTGTGGCCAGGGGAGGCTTCGAAAGAGCCTCCAAAGACCATGGAAGACCGTGATCAAAATCATGGCACAAGGAGCTTTCAACACAATCAAAGTGAGCGGCACCCACTTTGAAGGAAGAGAGAGCCTAGCACCACCATTCCGATCTACGGCTCTTCCGAAACAACGGAGACGAGGCCCGAACATCCCTATCTTTGGATGCAACAGGCACCTTCCGCCTGCCTCAGAAGCCCTCGACTCCGTCTTTTGGATGTAACAGTCACCTTCAAGTGCATCGAAGACAACACGACGTCTCATCTTTACCCTCGGGAGTACTTCGTCAACAGAATGCACCCACATATCCAAGTTTATGTTGGAAGTACGTAAGGGAATGAGGAGCAAACCTTCTCTCCATGCCACTATTTATATGTCGGGCAAATCAAATCCACGTGCCAAGTGGATGACTCTCCGAATTCTGTGCAATGAATTTGCATTAAATGGATGAACCGGACGCCTCGAATTCAGCCAAACGGCTATTTATAGTACTCGAGGAGCGAGACAGCCGCATCATTAAAGGACATGTCGGATGCGCCAGGCGCATCACATGGACACGCCCTCCAGCATCAGGCGCATCACACAGACGCGCCCTACAGTACCCGGCGCATCACAGAGGATGCGCCCTCCCTCACATCTCCAGGCCGAGTGGAATACCAACCAATGTGCCCACTCAGCTGTCCATCGAACGTCGCAAACATTAAATGCTGAACTAACACCAGAGTTGGCAGCACGCTTCCCAAAGTCTGAACAGTTGACAGTTTTTTTCAGAGAACGAAGCGTCGGCAACGTCAGCATCATCATGACTCTATTCCGACGGCTACTGCCACGTGGCTATCCGCATGCGCCTCTATGGCCATGCATCCAAATCGCCATACGCCTCTACGGCCATGCGTCCGAACCAGCATGTGCCTCAAAAGCCATGTGCCTCAGACCCTTCACTGATCCCTAAAGACAGAAGAAGAGTCTCCAGTTGAAGCTTTGCATGCGCCTCAAAAGCCATGCGCCCCGGACTGATCTCTGATCCCGAAAGACAGAAGGAAGGTCACCTGCATGCGCCTCAAAAGCCATGCACCCTAAATGGTTTGTAACTCCTAAAGGTTGTGAGCCGCAACCTCCTCCTGCGCCCAATCAAGGCGCAGCTCACCAGATCACTACCCCCCCACCAAATCTGAGATCTTCGAGCCATGGGTCGATGACACGTGTCCTTTGACTCAACTCGTCCAAGATTTCAGCAACAGAAAGATCTTCTCCTCTGCTACGTGCCGGCTCACAACAGCAGTATAAAAAGTTCTCTCCCTCAATCAGGGCGCATCATCTACGCGCCTCCATCAGCAACCTCCACGTGGCGTCCCCACACACCGGCGCATCCTACATGCGCGCATGAGCAGCCAGCCTGCAAAACTATAAATAGAGGGATCTTTTCCTTCACACACACACAGAATCCATAACAAACATACAAGGAATCATCAGAGAGGCAGATACAGACACTCAACGTCTTCCTCCTCTCAGCAAGCTCCAGCACCCAGAGCAATCCACGCCTTCAGAGAACCGATAACCGTCGTCAGCCGGTCAACGGAGTCAACGCATTACCACTCGCTCCATTGGCACTAAGGACCCAGCTTAAACAAAAGTGTACTCCTAGGACTACATCTAAGTCCTACATTGTAACACTGTTCTGTTTGTACTAAAGTTTTCAATCAAACAATTTTAATGGCAAACAAGCTGGCGACTCTGCTGGGGACTTCTTTCTCCTCTTTCGAGAAAGTCGTGTCACAGGCCGACGACGTGAAGGTGGGCTCCTCCCACAAGACGCTGGTCGTGCGCCTCAATCAACAGGCGTACGAGGAGTTCATTTCTGAAGGAAGTGCGAGTCCTTCGAAGCGGCTACCAAAGCCGAAGAAGATCCGTACGGCCTGGGTGCGCAAGGTCGACGCCTCGGGCACCACCACTGAAGGGGATGCAGCAATCCAGCCTTCCCTTCCTGCTGACGTTCTCAGCAACCAAGGTGCGCCCGCCGATGCAGTGCATCTCTTAGGGAAGCGTGCGGCCGACCACGTTCCCCAGCTATCTCCCTCTCAGGCGAGGAAGATACGTCGACGGAGCAGGGGCGCAGCCAATGCCCCGCGCATCACCTCTGATGCGTCACAAAAAGCCTCTGTCTTTGACAGACTCACTCGCTGTAATGGCGAGGAGAATTTGGATGCTGAGTACTATGCGCCCCAGCGGACTGGTACGAAGAAATCCAAGGCGGCACGAGCCATGCGCCACAAACGTGCTATGCCAGCGGCCGGCCAGAGGCACGCGCTCGTCATCACGCGCGCTGCCGATGGCAAGCTGTACAAGGTTGGCTCAAGTGCTTCTACACCAACAACGAGTCGATCTTCAAAGTCCTCTTCTCGCTTGGGCGCATCTACTGCGTGCACAACCAAGTCGAGAGAGGCAAACTCAGTGGTCTTGAACTCCCGCGCCTCCTCTGGTTGTACGTTTGAGGTCCATTCAAGTCACTTCAAATGTTGTGGTTCCCCCACTACTGATCGTGATGCCTGCTTGGTATTAGATCAGGGGGCGCAGCACTCACCTGTCCACCCCGGCGTTTGGCCTTGCCATACGTCTGAAGGGGGTGTGAAGGCACCACTCTCCTCCAATGACCTGCGCAACGTGATCACTCACAAGCGCCGGTCAAGAGAGTCGACCAACAAGCACGATGCGCCTCTCACGGGGCATACTTGTGCGGTGGTCACCATCAACTGCTGTTGCAAGGCGGCAGCTCCACCAAGACAGTCGGTCTTCCAACTACTGCAATCATCGACACCTCTCCGACGTCGCCTTGGGACAAAGGTGTCAGCTGAAGAGGAGCCAAAGGTTGCTTCATGCCACGTGGTCTCCAACTCCTCATCAATCCGGAAGACGACTGCCAATTCCTCGTCTTCATCCAAAAGCCAGCCGAGGAAAACCAAGACAGCTGTCTCGACCTCTGGAGTGTTTGAAGGCACTCGGTCGAGGAAGAAGTCCTTGGAGGAAGCTAGGGTAGCCAGACCCTTGTTGAGCCTCCTTCCGAAGACGAAGATGTCCAAAGCACAGCTGCGGTGGATCTTCATCATCAAGGCGAGATTACTCTCCCTGAAGCCCCTCAAAATGAGGATGTCCTCCAGGACACTGCCGGGGGTAGTTCTGGAAACGAAGAGGTCCTTCAAGACGGAGCTGAGGGCAAGCAGACCCTTGCAGATGCGCCTATTGAAGATGAACTCCAGAATGTGGCTGGGGGTGGCCCAACACCAGGAGAAGTGACTCCTCCGCATGAGAGTGAGGCCGAAAGCGAAGCCTCAACCAATCTATCCACTCCTGGCCGTGTCAGGACAGTATACATGGCTGGGGATGATGTCGAGTCTGATGCGCCGTCAAAGGACATAGTCCAGCGCATAGACTCATTGGAGGGAGGACTCAAAACCCTCTCTGCCTCTATGCAAGCACTGACTCAAGCAGTGTTTGAGATGCGGTCGGCCTTGATCAGGACACCTTCAACTGGTCCTGACCCAGGAGCTAATGGGGAGTCGAGTGTGCCCCTCCAACGGGCGCCCTCGGATACAGAAGCACCTCGGACCTCGGAGCCCTCAAACGCTCCAATCCAGATGGTACCTTCTTCCCCGACTCCTAGCTCTACGGAGGATGTGGTCGAAATGATCAAAGACCTGCGGGAGCGCTTCGAGTCCAAGAACAGGCAAGAGGAACGCCAGAAGATGGGTATTCCCTAGCCTTATCCCCTCGAGTGGAACAAGGTGGTTTATCCCCCAAAGTATAAGCCACAAACACTCACCCCATACGACGTGAAGGACTCTCCGTGACGGTACCTGACGTACTTTCAGTCACAGACAGGGCATCTTTCGAAGGAGGACGCGCTCCTCACCAGTATCTTTGTCGGGGCCCTGAAAGGAGTGGCGTATGACTGGTACTGCAGCCTCTCCGACAATTCCATATCGTCCTTCGACGACCTGACGTGCCTCTTCCTCGACCGCTTCTACGACGGCGGAAAGGACATGACGATGGCGTCTCTCATAGAGATACGTCAGAAGGAGAAGGAAACGGTTCGGGCGTTCATCGAACGCTTCCGACAGGCTTGCTTCAGGCTACCTCCAGGTATGCCAGAACATGCGCTCCTCTCCGCTTACAGCATGAACATGTTGCCTGCAGTAAAGCTCTGGCTCAACTCTACTCCCCCTCCTGACTGGAGCTCCCTGATCATCGAAGCTGAAGCTGCAGAAAAGAAGGCGGCCAATGCACGTCTTCTGGGTGTCAGCTTCCCCGCCTTTGACGATAAGGGGAAAAAGTCCGCAGCTAACAGCTCCGGACGAGAAGCAAAGGGGAAACAGGCATTGACTGTTAATGCCTCAAAAGGCGCATCTGTGCCTACTCAGAAGCCTCCACTGGCACCAAGACCCAAGGAGGTTTATTCATTCAATGATGACGACACCCTGCAACTTTTCGAGATACTGAAGCAGGGTGACAAGATCAAGCTACCGGACCCAAAGCGGCCCGATGAAGTTGGGAAAGTGGACAACCCAAGGTACTGTCACTACCATCGGTTTGTCGGACACCCGACCAAGGACTGCTACGTCCTCAAGAATTACATCCAGCGCATGATCAATGCGGATGTAATCTCCGTCGACTATGAAGAGAAGACGGTGTCGGCCAATGTGGTTTCGCTTCAGTTCGGCACCTTGCCGCCAACTACCACACAAGATGGCGTCGTCCCCATCCCTAAGGCGACAATGGAGGTGGTAAACTTATCACCTACTCGTGACAATGTGAGTGGACTCACCCCACTCACCACATCTCGAGGAGAGGTCCTCTGGGTTCACCCCGACCTCGTCTCCGAGGTGACTCAATCGGAGGTATGCCCTACCTCCAAATCAAAAGACAGGAAGATCAAGTCTTGCCGCACAGTCTCTTCTTCAACAGAAGAGGCACTTCCAGTGCAAACACGTGCACAACAGAGCTCCCAATCCGACGAAGCCGCCGCCGAGGTGGTGCCTCCTAGCACCATCCCTGAAGAGGGTCCATCTAAGCCCTCAGCAGCCAATAAGCAGAAGCAGGTGGAGGCCCATTTTGACAGACCTCTACGGAAGGAGAATGCTTCGGGGCTGTCCAAGCCTCACAACTTCGACATTCTGGCACAATTAGCCAGTACACCTGCGCGCCTGTCTTTGTTCGAGCTCCTGCGTCTTTCTAAAGATTCCCGAGAAGCTCTCTGCGAAGCTCTGAAGGACGCTGAATCCTTTCTCAGTCAGGTCAAGCAGCCTGAAGACCTCCCAACTACTTGTGCGCACTGTCATTGTGCGGATGAAGTTATCCCAAACATAACTTTCACCCAACAAGACATGCTGCTTAAGCATCACCGACATAACCGACCGCTGTATTATACAGGGTACATTGGCTCGGTCAAGGTGAGCCGGATTCAGATCGATCCTGGGTCTTCCCTAAGCATCATCCCGAAGGCGCTGCTATCTAAGCTGGGGATCCCGATGTACCGGCTGGCGCCCTCCAATACAACCATCAGTGGCTTCAATGCTAGTAAGAGCGTGCCATTGGGCAAGATCCGACTGAAGTGTCACATTGGCAGCCTCAAAACTGAGGTGACTTGTAATGTGGTAGATGACGAGGTCAACTACAACATCCTGCTCGGTCGACCATGGCTGCATGAGTACATGGTGGTGCCCTCCACGTTCTACCAGTGCATGAAGTATGTATCCACCAATGGCGTCATCCGGACGGAGTTTGCAGACATCGATCCTTTCAAAGGGATTGAAGCCTACTTCACCGATTCTGACTTGTACAAGCCCAGTGACGAGGAGGAAGCCAACGACGCTGATGATGAGGCAGAGACGGCAACAGAACCGGACATGGAGCCTGAGACGACTTCCGACGCCCCCTTGAAAATCCGACTGAAGGGGAAACCACCCCAGAAGGCGCCTCCAATGAGCATCAAGCTATCAGGGAAAGCGTCGGCTCGCGAAGCACCCCTGAAGATACGCCTTAAGGGAAAGCCACCTCAAACATCGGCTCCCCTGGTGGCAAAATTACAAAGGAAGGCACCACTCACCGGAGGCGCAGCCGAAGCGCCTCTCAAGGTGCGTCTCAAGGGCAAGCCGCCGCAGTCATCCAAGGTGTCAGAGAAGGCTCATATAACCCTCTCAGACCCCAAAGCTGTGGTGGACTCTCCTAGTCTGCCCCCAGTTCTTACAGACGAGGAGCTTGGTGATTATATCTCGGCTGACGTAGAGGCACCCTCCTTTGACAATATAATCCCACGGGATAAGATCTCGTATTTTATCAATAATAGAGTGTCTTTTAATTATTCTTGTCTTCCACACTGGAATGCCATGTATACATTAGACAACGCTCTACGGTCGTTGCAAACACAAATAACGACCGTCTACCATAATCGAATAGTCCCGTCTCAAGGAGTCTTCATAGTCCCTCCACGGAGCCGAGACCAAGGCACCATCATCTCGGGCAAAGTCGAGCGCCATCAGGACCTCCCATCAATCGAGCCCGAACCTGATACCGGCAGAGTACAAGTCTATCGGTATACGGATGCGGCAAAGCACATCATCCAAAAGATGGGCTACGACCTGAAAAGCAACAAAGGCTTAAACTACGGCAAGGGTCGGCATCTCCCTGTCCGGCTTTCGATGCCCAATGGAAAGCCACAGGACTATTATAATCGGACTGGACAAGGGTTAGGCTATGTCACGCCGCCATCAACCCTAGAGAGTTCAGATGCAGAAGACATAGAACATTTCCATTCGTCCGAAGCATCGACTTGGGATTCCGATACCAGTATCGGATCAGTCTTCAAGAAAGTGCTGTCAGCTAACATGACGTCAGCACAACCTCAAAAAGGTGAAGGCGAAGACCAAGCGCCAGAACCCTTCAAAGAAGAACCCTGGGCCCAACGCCTAGGGGAACAATAGGAATCTCGTTTTGAGCTTCGTGAATCTTCCACCGAAGACGAAGTCGAGCAGATCGACCTCGGGGAGGGGTCTTCTTCTAAACCCATCTTCATCAGTAAAAGCCTGGAAGGAGAAGATCGAGAATCTTTAATCCAACTGGCTAAAGAGTATATCGACGTCTTCGACTCGATCCACAGATCGCAATGCATAGGTTGAACATCTTACCTGATGCCAAACCTATCAAACAACAGCAGCGACGCTTCCGTCCGGACATCATGAATGCCATCGATCAGGAGGTAGACAAACTCTTGACCAGCGGCTTCATCCGTGAGGAACAATACCCGGATTGGGTAGCCAACGTCGTTTCTGTCACCAAGAAGAACGGGAAGATACGAGTCTGTATCGACTTCAGGGATCTCAACTCTGCTTGCCCGAAGGACGAATTCCCGCTTCCAATCACTGATGTGATGATCGACAACACATGTGGCTTTGAGCGCATGTCCTTCATGGACGGGTATTCAGGCTACAATCAAATCAAGATGTTTCCCGATGACGCAAAACGCACGTCATTCAGGACTCCAAAGGGTGTTTTCTGCTACACAGTAATGCCCTTCGGCTTGAAGAACGCCGGTGCGACATACCAGCGAGCTATGAGCACCATCTTCCGTCAACATCTTTACAAGACGGTCGAATGCTATGTTGACGACATCGCAGTCAAGAGCCGCCTCAAAGGAGATCACCTACAGGACCTAAAGACGGTCTTCGATCTCATGCGGGCACATCAACTCAAAATAAACCCCGCTAAATCCTTTCTGGGGGTTTCTAGCGGCAAATTCTTGGGCTTTGTCATCACAGCGAAAGGCATTCATGTTGATCCTGAGAAGACCAAAGCCATCCTCAACATGGACCCTCCGAAGAACCTTCGAGAACTTTGGGGCCTACAGGGACGTCTGGCATATATCCGGAGGTTCATAGCAAACCTCTCCGGTAGATGTCAACCCTTTACTCAGCTCATGAAGAAGGGAGTCTCTTACGTCTGGACAGAGGAGTGCCCAAAGGCTTTCGACGACATCAAGGCTTACTTAACAAGCCTACCAGTCCTGGTAGCGCCAGTCGCCGACAAACCATTCCTCCTCTACGTCCGTGCCATAGATCATTCTCTTGGCGCTCTGCTGGCTCAAAACAGCGATACAGGCTTCGAGCAAGCAATCTACTACCTCAGTCGAACACTCATCGGGGCCGAACACCGGTACAACCCCGTCGAAAAGGAGTGCTTGGCTTTGGTGTTTGCCATCCAGAAGACTCGTCATTATGTCTCGGGTCAGACAATTCATGTCATTTCCCGAGTCAATCCGCTCAGAGTCCTCATGATGAAGCCAGGATCATTGAACTCCCGGCTGGCTACATGGGCGATCTTGCTAACACCATACAACATGGTGTTTGTGCCGCAAAAAGCTATTAAGGGTCAAGCTCTGGCTGACTTTTTAGCTGTACACCCCATCCCAGAATCCTCAAAACTCTATGAAGATATCCCGGATGAGGTCCAAGAATCCAACGTCACCAAAGGAAGCTCCGTTTGGCGGATGTTCTTCGACGGCGCTTCGAGAACAGGCCCCAAAGGCTAAATCATCGCAGGAGTGGGGGTAGTCTTAGTCTCCCCCGATCAGCTGGTCATCCAGCGTGCGTACTCTCTTTCGAAGCCGTGCTCCAACAACGTTGCCGAGTACAACGCACTCGTCATGGGACTCCAGCTCGTACAACAGCTGGGGGTCGACCATCTGGAAGCTTACGGCGACTCAAAACTCATCGTAAACCAGGTTCGGGGACAATACGAAGTTCGCCATGAAGATTTAATCCCTTATCATGAAGTCGCGTTGAACATCATTTCAACCTTCACCGGGTTCTTCATTGAACATGTCCCCCGTTTACAAAACTTGGAGGCCGATGCTCTGGCCGGCCTCGCAGCCTCATTAGCAGCGCCCTTTGGGACTCAACACTATATCACGGTAACAGGACGAGATCTGATTTGTCCCAGAAACAGCCTATGCTTGCGAGTGGCCCACGCCATGCCGACAAACACTGGTGTTAATGTCCGAGACTGGAGGTTCCCGTTCATCGACTTCGCCGTCTACGGAATCCTTCCAGAGGACCCGAAGGAAGCCGTCTCAGTCAGGAGACGCTCTCTTCGATTCTACTACGATACGGCTACCAAAACGTTGTACCGACGCTCCTTCGATGGGCTCCTCCTTCGATGCCTGTCCAACGAAGAAGCAGCCGAAGCTCTTCAAGAAGCTCATGACGGAACTTGTGGAGCTCATCAACCCGGTCCTACGTTGCAAGATCGACTGCGACGTATGGGCTACTACTGGCCAACCATGGTTGCCGATGCTGTCGAATATGCCAAGAAGTGCCACGCGTGCCAACTTCATGCAGACTTCATACATACACCATCGGAGCCGCTACATCCTACAGTCGCCTCCTGGCCCTTCGAAGCCTGGGACATGGACATTGTAGGGCCAATCACCCCTCCTTCATCGAGAGGACACTGTTTCATCCTGGCCATCACCGACTACTTCTCCAAATGGGCGGAAGCAGTTCCACTAGCAGAAGTAAAAAGCTCCAGGGTGGTCAGCTTTATCAAACACCATGTCATTTACCGTTTCAGAGTACCCCGGCGGATCATCCATGACAATGGTCCTCAGTTTATCAACCACATTTTCAGCAGGTTCTGTGACAAGAATCGCATTCAGAACGTGGCCTCAACCGCCTACAATCCGACAGCAAACGGATTGGCTGAGACATTCAACAAAACTATCGTTAGGCAGCTCAAAAAGGTCGTGCCATCCAACAAACGCGACTGGGACGAAAAGCTTGGCAAATGCCTTTGGGCCTACCGCACAACGGTACGGACCCCAACAGGCAACACTCCATTCTCCCTGGTCTACGGAAGCGAAGCAGTACTGCCTCTCGAGATACAGATACTTTCGCTCCGCGTAGCAATCACAAACAAACTCACAGAAGAAGACAATCAACGTCGTCGTCTGCGGGAACTGGAGGCACTTGACGAAAAGCGTCTCCTAGCTCAACAACGCATCGAGCTCTACCAAGCCCGTATATCACAGGCTTTCTACAAAAAGGTCAAAAAGAGGACTTTCCAAGTTGGCGACCTGGTTTTAGCAATCAGAAGACCAATGGTGTTGACCCACAAGACACCAGAAAAGTTCGAGCCCAAGTGGGAAGGACCTTTCATCATAGAGACGGTATACTCAAACGGTGCTTACCGCCTCGCCAAACCCAATGGGGACTTGTTCATGATGCCCATCAATGGCAAGTTCCTAAAGAAGTACTATTCTTGACATCCTCCAGACATGTACTTCCTCAAACAACCTCTTTCCACAAACTCATACGCCTCCGGAACCCAGCTGTTCCGTGGCATCTTCCAGTAGAAAGATAACCACGTCCATACTACCTCTGAGTTGTCTCTCTACACCCTATAAAGCAGAATCTTACACTTCGTAAGCCTACGCTACCCTTCATGTTTACCACGTCCACATTACCTCTGAGTAAACATCTTGTACAAACAATCCCTGCGTTATTGTACATTTATCGCAGAACTTCCACGTCCATATAACCTCTGAGTTGTTCAGCGTATCCCCCAAGATCATTCCTACCACGTCCATAATACCTCTGAGTAGGGAGATTCTATCATTTCGAACCCAATGATTGCCATGTCCATATTACCTCTGAGCAAACATGATGGTTCCTTCAAACTTATTATCTGTACCTGAAAACCAAGGTGCGCAAAAGATAATAGGTCCACACAAATCATCAAGTTCATGACAACAAAAGATGAACACATCACAAAAAAGGTTGTAGACTTTTTTATTCTTCTGAAAAAGGAGTACAAGAAACTACATCATCCTCCAGTAAGGGTTGCAAAAGAACCAAAAGGGGGGCTCGAACTCGGCCCGCTGGGACAGGGGGTGATAGGTGAATCCTCATCAACGAACTCCTTCGCTTTCTCCTTCCCCTTGCCGGCACCACCGCGAGGAGACTTGGGAGCCATACTCTCAGAGAAGAAGAAGTTAGGGTTTTGAAGAAAAATTCTAAAGAAAGCAAAGGCACAGAGCAGATGAACTCTCTCTCTCTCTCCAACCCTTACCTATTTATAGGGCTTGGTCGCACGCGTGAACCGATGACGTGTAATCTCAGCCGTCGCTTCGGGTTCCGTGAGGAGATAACAACAAATACAACCAAAAGATCATCATTAATCTTTTGGGTTACCAAGGCGTCATCATCATCAACTGAAAGGAGCATGCGCCCGAACAAGCATGCGCCCAAAAATCATGCGCCCTGACCTCCATGCTTCTTATTCAAAGTATTCCAAAACTTATTCAAAAGTTTTGAAAACTTTGAAGGGGGTCTTGTAGAAGCATGGAATTTTACAACCAAAAAGCCCATGCGCCAGGCATTATATGTGCCAGAACTCAGACAGCTAATCAAATAAGCCATAGACATTCGAAGAAGGACTTTTTATTTATATATATAAAAGTCTATTACATGTCTAAAAAAGGTTGTACAAAGGAGAATTTCTACAAAGGAAGGATCCTAGATCTACAGCCAACAGCCACCATGCGCCTTCCAGATAGGCGCAGCAACCACCATGCGCCTTCCGATAGGCGCAGCAGTCACCATGCGCTGTCAGCCAGGCACAGCAGATGTCATGCGCCTCCAGCCAGGCGTATCCTACCATCTCTTCAGCAGCTCAGTTATGCGCATCCAGCTCAGTTATGTGCATCCCTTCAGCAGCTCAGTTATGAACAACTCTTCCAACCAGGCTCACCTGGTCGAGCAGAGCCCAGTTATGTGCCGCTCTTCCAGCCAGGCTCACCTGATAAGTGCTTCGCCAAGCAAATCATTTAACCCTCTGGATGGAACCAAGGAAGAGAAGAGCACCGCAAATGCTGTGGCCAGGAGAGACTTCGAAAGAGCCTCCAAAGACCAAGGAAGACCGTGATCGAAATCATGGCACAAGGAGCTTTCAACACAATCAAAGTGAGCGGCACCCACTTTGAAGGAAGAGAGAGCCTAGCACCACCATTCCGATCTACGGCTCTTCCGGAACAACGGAGACGAGGCCCGAATATCCCTATCTTTGGATGCAACAGGCACCTTCCGCCTGCCTCAGAAGCCCTCGACTCCGTCTTTTGGATGTAACAGTCACCTTCAAGTGCATCGAAGACAACACGACGTCTCATCTTTACCCTCGGGAGCACTTCGTCAACAGAATGCACCCACATATCCAAGTTCATGTTGGAAGTACGTGAGGGAATGAGGAGCAAACCTTCTCTCCATGACACTATTTATAGGCCGGGCAAATCAAACCCACGCGCCAAGTGGATGACTCTCCGAATTCTGTGCAATGAATTTGTATTAAATGGATGAACCGGACGCCTCGAATTCAGCCAAACGGCTATTTACAGCACTCGAGGAGCGAGACAGCCGCATTATTAAAGGACATATCGGATGCGCCAGGCGCATCACATGGACACGCCCTCCAGCATCAGGCACATCACACAGACGGGCCCTACAGTACCCGGCGCATCACAGAGGATGCGCCCTCCCTCACATCTCCATGCCGAGTGGAACACCAACCAATGTGCCCACTCAGCTGTCCATCGAACGTCGCAAACATTAAATGCTGAACTGACACCAGAGTTGGCAGCACGCTTCCCAAAGTCTGAACAGTTGACAGCTTTTTTCAGAGAACGAAGCGTCGGCAACGTCAGCATCATCATGACTCTATTCCGACGGCTACTGCCACATGGCCATCCGCATGCGCCTCTATGGCCATGCATCCAAATCGCTAAGCGCCTCTACGGCCATGCGTCCAAACCAGCATACGCCTCAAAAGCCATGCGCCTCAGACCCTTCACTGATCCCTAAAGACAGAAGAAGAGTCTCCAGTTGAAGCTTTGCATGCGCCTCAAAAGCCATGCGCCCCGAACTGATCTCTGATCCCGAAAGACAGAAGGAAGGTCACCTGCATGCGCCTCAAAAGCCATGCGCCCTAAATGGTTTGTAACTCCTAAAGTTTATGAGCCGCAACCTCCTCCTGCGCCCAATCAAGGCGCAGCTCACCAGATCACTACCCCCCCACAAAATCCGAGATCTTCGAGCCATGGGTCGATGACACGTGTCCTTTGACTCAACTCGTCCAAGATTTTAGCAACAGAAAGATCTTCTTCTCTTCTACATGCCGGCTCATAATAGCAGTATGAAGAGTTCTCCCCCTCAATCAGGGCGCATCATCTACGCGTCTCCATCAGCAACCTCTACGTGGCGTCCCCACACACCGGCGTATCCTACATGCGCGCATGAGCAGCCAGCCTGTAAAACTATAAATAGAGGGATCTTCTCCTTCACACACACACAAAATCCATAACGAACATATAAGGAATCATCAGAGAGGCAGATACAGACACTCAACGTCTTCCTCCTCTCAGCAAGCTCCAGCACCCAGAGTAATCCACGCCTTCAGAGAACCGATAACCGTCGTCAGCCGGTCAACGGAGTCAACGCATTACCACTCGCTCCAATGGCACTAAGGACCCAGCTTAAACAAAAGTGTACTCCTAGGACTACATCTAAGTCCTACATTGTAACACTGTTCTGTTTGTATTAAAGTTTTCAATCAAACAATTTTAATGGCAAACATAGCATGGTGGACGTAGCGATGGTAATGGCAGAACTTTGGGTTCTCCAGATCAGCCGGCCGAGGCTCCCGTCTTGGTGGAGGAAGCTGAATCCTATCTCCTTGTATAAGCATGTCCAAGATAGGCTTGACGTGACCGTCTTCAAAGGAATAAGTGATTTGAGGCCATTGTTTGTCTGCCGGCTGTGGCTCGGGCTTCTGGGCTGTATCGGTCACCATAGCCTGCTTGCCTTTGTTGTCCGGTTGTTGGAGGGGCTACCCCCATTGTCGTTGCTGGTGTTGGGACGCTTGCTCTTGTTCTCTCCCTCCGAGATATGCAACCCCAGTTGGCGAGCCTTCTTCAATCGTTCTTCAGCACTTGTAGCACTGATGATAAAAGCCTTCCAGTCCTTGAACTGACTTTCGCCCATCTAGAGACTAATTGTTGGAAGTAGTCTCTTTTGGCAAATTTCAATCAAAGAAGAGTCCGGGTTGCCAGATGGTAACTTCATTGCGGTTTGACGAAACCGCTCAATGTAATTTCTCGTCAGTTCTTTCTCTCCTTGAACGACGTCCATGAGGGTAGGCATCGTAACGTCCTGCCCTACCTCACAGAACCTCTCCAAGAACAAGCGTTTGAAGCCAGCGAAAGAGTGGATGCAATTATCTGGCAGGTTGCGGTACCAATCGAAGGCGACTCCTTCCAATGCCCCAATGAATAACCGCGTGAGGATAGCGTCATCATGGGGCAGATGGTCGGTAGTGACCTCAAAGTAAGTGATGTATCGACTTGCTGAAGTCTTGCCATCATATGGGTTGATATTGAACGGCTTATATCTTGGCGGAAAGGGAACATCCCTCCATTCAGCAGGATATGGTTGCCGTATTCTGAGATCTTAAGAGTTTTCTCGGGCGTGGAACATTGCTCGGAGCTCCTGAACCTCTCTTCTTACTTCTCGGGCCTCATCTGTCGCGTTAGGGGCCGTTATCTCGGGAGGATTATTATCCTGGTTTGGTGTCGCTGAATTTGAATCTACGTTGATTGCGGGACCCGTGCTTGTCTAGCCAGGTGTCAATCCCTGCAGAGTAGGAAGTGCCGCTTTGATCTCGTCTACAGACTTGACCAAGGTATGCAATATGGCCTCCAAAGTGTCGATGCGCTGGCGATCGCTGGAACCGCCTTGATTGCTGTCTGTCATGAATACCGTCTTCACATGAGGAGTGACAGAGGGAGTGGTGGAGGATGTATCCTCCGAGTCGTACCCATGCGTCGAGAAATCATCTGGATATGTGGGACTGTTCTCTTCAGGTTCGGACTCGGAAGGGACAGTACCCCCAGCTTCGGAGCTTACTTCATCTCGAGAATCATGGATGTCCTCGGGGACATCAGCATCTGTTGTACCCGATGGGAGGGTTGTTTCTCGGGGTTCGTCTCCTTGAAATGTTGGATTATTGTGGACGTTCGGAGGAGTACTACCCCCAGCTCCTACGATCCCCAGGGTCGGGGACGATGAGTCTCCTGTTGCAGCAGATTTTGTCTTCGAACGGGTGTGTTGGTATACTCCGGTGGAGGGCAACCGTTTAGCCGACAATTTCTTAGCTGTAGTGGCTGATATCTTTGGACCGGAGATGCTTGTCTTCTTCCCTCTCCCCTCGGCGGGGACCTTCTGAGCGGAATTGCAGGAGACAACAGGAGGTGCCTCATCTTCTGAGTTCGGGTGCTGTAGTCTGTGGAAGACGGACGAACGATCTTCCGTCACTGCCGCGTTATTGCAGCAGCAGTTGACGATGATCTGGGTACAGTGACGTCTATGTGAGGATTCTTTGCACGCCGAGGCCCCTTCTCTTTCCTTGCGTTTGTGGAGGATCACCTCACGCAGGTCAGAGGAACCACTCTGTCCGTTCGCCGCCGGGGATTGGACTTGAGCGGTTCTGTACAACTTCCCATCAGAGGCCCGTGTGATAATCAGCGGGACGCCCTGATAGTCAGAGGTTGGGGCAGCTGTTTGGGCTTGATGAGCCCGCGCTGCCCTAGACTTCTTCTTTCTAGCACTTGTGGGTGCATAATAGGAAGAGTCCAAGTTGAACATCACAGAGTCTGGCTTATCATCCAGAGAGTCATCAGGGTTCGGACCGTACGAGAGACGGTCGAAAACTGATCGAGAGGAGCATGGAGCAGATGCTATGCGGCTGGGAGCGAAAACCGTGCAGGCTGTCTGCATGCGGTTGTCTCCTGTCGTCGGACGAGTTTTTATGCGGCTAAGGGTCACGACCGTGCAGGCTGGCCGCATACGGTTGGCATCTGTGGCCGCATGGGTTTTCTGCAAACGATTGACTTTACTGGCCGCATGAGTCTCATCCATGCTGTCGGGAACTGTAGTCGCATAAGTTATGCGGCTGACAGAAGTAGCCGCATGAGTTTTCTTCATGCGGTTGGCGGATGTAGCCGCATGGGCTTTCTCCTTGCGGCTAATACTCTTCTGCGGTTCGGTCCGCGTAGAGTCCCTCTTTGTCCCTGCAAGTCCAGTATCATAATATTTTCTTCTGCCGGACTTGGGGATAGCAGAGTTGTCTACGATCTGAAGTGGGACCGCAGGAGAATCCTTCTCGCCGTCTTGAGCAACAGAGGGCATCCCATCGAGGGCTTGAGGAGGAGCAAATGACTTCGGTCTCCATTCTTTGCGAGCCTTCGTGGTGCGGGTGCGCTTCTGGGCCGGGCCAGCGCTGCCTTCAGAGAGCATCTCTTCGAACGCCTGTTGGTCGAAGCGGACGACCATCTTCTTTTGTGTGGAGTCAAGTTTGGCTGTATCCGATTGTGTCACCAACTCCTCAGCCGTGGAGAAGTTAGTCTCCAGCAGAGTCGCCATCGTGTTTGCCATTGATTGTAAAAGAACAGAACAATTATCGGAGGACTGAACTTAGACTCATAATACAAACTCGCTCGTACAAAGAAAGCCTAGGGACGAAAACCTAGGTACAGCAGACTAAGTACGATTGTTTATTTTTGATTCTGGGGGGTGACGATAGAGGCTCGGGAACGCGACGGCCGCTCTGCCTTACTCCTTGGACGATCAGTATGCAGCCTTGGCTCGGGGAAGATCTGCTCGACATTGATGAAGAAATGCTCTTCTTGCTCTCCTCGGATTGCTCTCCTGGCTTCTCTCTCTCTGTGATTATCAAGAAAAAGAGGGGAAGCTCTCTCTGTGTAGATCTCTCTCTTTTTATTTTTTTTATTCTTTTGTTGCCGACCTCTCTTTTTTTTACAAGGGAATGATGCTGGCTATTTATAAGAGTGGGGGGTGATCATTAGGGTTTGCTAATGATTATCTGTTTGGAATGTCGGCGCTCCTTCATTCTATCTGAACCCTTGATCCTGATTATAGTGAATCTCGGCCATTAATGCGGATAGCATCATATCTCATGAGCAATCAATGCTAGCTGCTTTAAATCCTCGTGATTGATTATGCCAATGTCTGTTTGCTCGCCACGTGTCCCATTAGCTTGATGATAAATGATATGCCCTGATCTCAGTAATTATGACGATGATTTCAAATATATTTGTTGAGATTCGGTTAAATCTCTTATTGATCCCATGCCACGTGTCTTAATTGTGAGTCTTGTCAGAGCCGCATAGGATTGACGATCCTCGAACCGCAGAGAGATACTCTTTGTAAGCCGCATAGGACGATGCTTCATCGAGCCGCATATGCGTAATCTTTGTGAGCCGCATGAGCTGGCGTTGTATTGGGCCACAGGGAATGTGTTCCCAGGGAGCCGCATGAGCTAGCGTTGTATCGAACCGCATGGAACGGGTTCTCAGGGAGCCGCATATGACTGATTGCCACGTGGCAATCTGGGACTTCTGACGAATTTGGTCAGAGATTTTCTTCTTTTTCCGAGGAGTCAGTCATTATGGCAGGGCCATTATGAAATTTTATGTCAGGGCTGCCACAGTGAATCGTGCTGGAGCAATAAATGAGGCCACTACTCAAACGACCAGCTGTAGGGAAGGATCACACATGGCGTCCATCGAGCCGCATATGCCTTGCTGAACCGCATACGCTTCCGAGCCGCATGCGATTGAGAGTCTTCTTTGAACCGCATAGGGCCGCTCCTGTGTGAGCCGCATAAGCTTCTTACTCAGAGCCGCATGGATCATTATTCTAATATTTTCCATGCTTCTACAGACATATGCACTGCACTACAACGGGTATCCGACAGTAATGAAAGGCTTCAGTGATGCTAGCTGGAGTTCAGAGGTGGAAAGCGAGAGATCCACAGGTGGATATGTCTTTTCCTTGGGTAGAGTTGCTATATCGTGGAAGTCGAAGAAGCAGACTATACTCTCTCGTTCCTCCATGGAATCTGAATTCTATGCACTTGAAACTGCAGCAAATGAAGCAGAATGGCTTCGGGAGCTCATGTATGATCTTTCAGTGGTTGGGGCTCAGATACCGGCGATACCGATATACTGTGACAACCAGACGACTGCGACGGTGGCATCAAATGACCTCTTCAACGGGAAGAAGAGGACTGTGCGGTTGAAGCACAGGACAGTACACGATCTTATCAAAAGAGGTGTAATTACAGTGATTGATGTTCGGAGTCAGGAGAACCTGGCAGATCCGTTCACAAATGGTCTCAAGCGCCAGTTGGTCGATGACACAGCTTGTAAAATAGGCTTGAAGGCATTCTGATAGTGTGTCTTTGTAATCCTACCATAAAGTTTTATGCTATTAGTTCAAAGAGAAATCTACTATGCATCTAACTTTTGGTTCAAAGGAGGATCACTGACTGGAAAACTATCAGGTAACAGTGGGTACTTGTTCTCTGGAACATGGCAGGGATACGGACCCATAACCACTGTTGTCTACTATGTATTTTCTACGGAAAAATAGATCCTGTGGAAGGTTGGCTTAAACGCCTTAACGAGTTCTCAGGCAGAGTGAATGCCTGGTGTGCTTTGCAGGAAGCACGGTAGAGCAGCACTACAAGGAGTGAAACTCCATGCTACAGTGGGGTGACTCCACCTTGAGGTTCCCAGGTCTGGGGTAATGTCTCGGCTTTGCAAGCCAAGTCATAGCGGCGTAGCACCGCAAATAGGCAGGTAGCCTAATGCTGTATGACGTAATTAAAGAGTTTTAGACAGCACTACAAACGGGAGGATGGCCCCATGTTATAGTGGTACGACACCACGATGGGTATCCAGGTAGGGGTAAAGCCTCGGCATTGCAAGCCATGTCGTTGCGGCGTAACACCGCAAGGAAGCCTTAGGCTTCATGCTGAGTAGATTGGCACTACAAAGAGGCTGAGACCTCATGCTACAGTAGTATGACACTACGATGAGGTTCCCAGGTAGGGGTAATGCCTCGGCTTCAGGCCATGTCATAGCGACGTAGCACCGCAAGGAAGCGCAAGGCTTCATGCCATGTCTCTTTAATAAAGAACTCACCTATAGTGTATGTAAAGAGATATCAGGCCGTCTCTTGAGGGTAAACTTGTAGGCGCCCAAAATTATACACTGAAACCAGGATGGCATATGGCCTTTAATGTGCAGCCGGAAGCACACGTAACTACACTTTGTGAGTGGGAAGAATTACAATTGTGGTGCAGAATTCAAGGCGTAGTCTATTCTTGTATCACATTGTTATTTAACCCATGCGAAAAGATTCAAGTCGTCAGCGACATCTATCCTAATGCAAAATGGACAGTTACTGTGGGGAACGCTCAACCCTGGACACATATATATGTTGTGATATGTAGGGGATTGTTGGTGCTTTCTTTACATGGAGAGAGCTTGCTCTCAACATGTCTTGTAAAATTTTAGTCCCACATCGAAAATGAACCATGAGTTATCTCAACATATATACTTGGTTGTGTTGTTGAGAGATGCACATGGGGTGGTGACCCTAAGGAGGGAACCATGTGGGTGATTTTACTAGGAGGTAAGAATAAAGCTCCAAGGATTAAGCATTAATGCTTTTGTCATTCTCTTGGATTAATTCTATTTGGAGCTAAGCCCCAAAGGGGCTTAGCGACTCGGACTCGGGCTCGGGCTCATAAGGCGTAATGTGGCATTTTGTTGGCGCACTTAGCACGTCAGCAGTCATGCGGCTCATATGTGGCCATGCGGTCTTATGCGGCTCATATGCGGCCTCATGCGGCCATGCGGCCCATGCGGCTTATGCGGTCCATGCGGCTCATGCGGCCCATGCGGTCCATGAGTTCCATGCGGCTCATGCGGCCATGCGGCCCATGCGGTCCATGCGGTCCATGCGGCTCATACGGTTCATGCGGCTCATACGGCCCATGCGGCCATGAGGCCATGCGGCTCATGCGGCCAGGCTGCTGCTGCTGCTGCCGCATGGGGGGCTCCGCTGACTGTGCAGACTACTAGTCAGTTATGGAAAGACTGATTCGATGCGATTAATTCAGATCCACTTTTTATGGGATTTGAATTAATTTTGTTGCTATCTTTGTGGGATTTGAATTAATCTCGTTGCTATCTTTTTGGGATTTGATTCAATCTTTCCATAACTGAAGAGGCGGCTAGGGTTTCCACCCTCTCTCTATATATACTCTCTTCTGGCCTCCTTTGTGGAGACTACGAAAATTATAAGTCAGAAAGGAGAAAGAGAGAGGAGCTGCTGCTGCCATTGCAAGTCCATCCGAGGAGTCAGAACAGAGGTGACTTCGAGCGTTCCCAAGTTCTTCAACTTGCTGGTTCCTGGAAGCAATTCATGTGGGGCGAATCTTGCTTTGAGCAACGGTGTTTTGACACCCCAACAACTGTTCTACATCTCATCTTTCTCTAGATTTTGTAACTCGTTCTGTCCCAATTGCAACACGTTTGCAAGAAAGAACGAGAGATCTTCTCTTCTCTATTTTCCTCCTTCAGATTGTAATCTGGCTATTTGATTTTATTGTATCATCGTAGATCTCTGTTGCATCTGTTTTACCATCTTTGATCAAGCCCCGGGACTAACATGATCAACTTAAAGGCTCATTACAAGCCTATGAAGAAAGGATAAAGAAGAAGTTAAAGACATTGGAGCAATTAAGTCCTCTAAATGAAGCTCAACTTCAAGGAGAAAGAAAAATGCTTTACCAACCAAAGAAGTCAAAGAGGTCGCAGTCATGATCATGGTTAAGGACATGGAAGAGAAGGAAGCACTCATTTATACAAGACATTCACCAATAGATAAAGAGGCCAAAACTATTCTACACGAGAACGTAGAAGAGAATGTTTCACAAGAAAAGATGGAAGCCAATTAAGTATAATTTTTTTAAAGTTGAATGCTATAATTGTCATAACCTTGGACATTATGCATTAGATTGTAGAAAAACAACTAGAAATATTGAGGAGAAACATCATTATGTTGAAAAAAAGCAAGAGAACTCAACTTTATTGTTGGCACACAAAGAAGAAGAAATATATATATATATATATATATATATATATATATATATATATATAACATTTCTAATATGTTAAATATTAGTGTTCACACAAAATAACATAGTAATTTACTTTTTTTTGCCAAACACATAGTAATTTACTTAGGCTGTGTTTGATTTCAAGGTGAAAAATATGTGGAAAAGAAATTAATTCCATGGAATTATTTTCCTACGAAAAAATTTTCATGGAAAACTTAATTTGGGTGTTTGATTGCCATTATTTTCCACGAAAAATAGTTATTTTCCATGGAAAATAATATTTTCCTATGTGTTGGACAAGTTTCATTTTCCACCATTTTAGAGGAAAATATGAAAAATGATAGATTTTGGAAAATAATTCCATGGAAAATATAAGCTATCACACACTACGATTGGTGGAAAATTTGTGATGGAAATATTTTCCGTGGAAAAAAAAAAAAAAGCCCAATCAAACACAACCTTAGTGTAGTTTGTTTTCACTAATACCTACTATGTTAAAGGGCATGGGTTCAAGACATAGGAAAAACTACTTTATATTTTTAAAATAGTTTCAATTTTTTTTAAATAAAGGGGCACTATTTTATATTTTCCTGGGTCCCAAAAAACTATGGACCGGCCATGACTAGTAATTACGAGCTGTCATCACATCCTAATTCAGAATGAGAGTTTGAAATTTCTTTTGGACGTTATTACTATTGTATAAATTATCAACCAAAATGTTGACAATTTCTTGAAACACACTAGTCGACAGGATAAATGGCAATGTAATATCCTTGATTACATTATGATTACAATCAGACCTTCTCTTAACTTAATTTTCTACACTCCTTTTGTACAATTTGTAGCTTTAAAGGCTTCAAGCGGAAGATCAACATGCTCAACATAACCTGGTCCAAAAAGAGCCTCTTCTTGCACAATGCACTGCCTCCTTCACATTGGGAAAAACAAATAAATCGGATATTAGTTTGATCTTCTACTTCTTAGGAAAAAAAAAATGATAATTCATCGACATAGTAAAAGTTTGCATAGCAAATAGTTAACCATCGACTTACCTAAATCTTTTTTAATTAGTTTATTGCTGTTTTTTCTTTATTTTATAATCGAAAAATATATATTTATCAATCCTAAAATAGCTTTTTAGGTTCCTTAAGCTAAACTTGAACTAAAAATTAGAGCATCTAACAAGCTTAGAATGACATTTTGATGTATTGGTGGTACTGCAAACTAAAAACTAAACACATTAATTTATCAATGTATGATCTAACTTTCCCAAGAGAACAATCTAAATGATTATTTAAAACAAAATACATGATGATGAAAAATAAATTAAATGTAGCAAACCTCTCGTTGTGCGCAAAATATATTCCACTAGGTACGGCACCAGGACCTGAACGTTTCAGTGCAGTGCTAGGAAATGTACATGGAACAAACCACAGAAGAGAAATAATTATTCATGACTTATTTAAACACACTTTAATAAAAACATGCAAAAAAATAAAAACCAAAATTTCTTGAGACTAATATTTGAGTCACCTATTTCTTGAGTACTGCTCACGTAGCTGCAGTTGTAACGAAGTCACCTATTTGCCGATGCAGCATCATCAAGATTCTCATATATACAAAACTCCGAGGCCTCCACTATAGTAACCTAGCTTAGCTTAGCTTAGCTTAGCTTAGGCTAATGGAGCCTTCTTAGTTGTGTGTGTGTGAATCTTGAAGATGTTGCACCAGCAAACAGTGACTGGTTTTATTATAAGCCTTCCTTCACTTCTTTTCTCCCTATCTAACCCTAACCCTAACCCTAACCCTTCAACTATTCTGGAAACTTCCAAACATGAACATGAAACAAAGATGTATATGTAGCAAATAATTACTAGGGAAGATGCTTTGATAGATGGGTTCGAAGTGAAGAAGAAGAAGAAGAAGAAGAAGAAGAAGAAGAGGAGGAGGAGGAAAGGAAGCTACTCCACAAATGAAGGATGAGCTAAGAGGAAGGATGAGAATGCAGTGGTATAAATAAATATAGTGGCTGGTGTGTGTATGGAGAGAGAGAGAGAGAGAGAGAGAGAGAGAGAGAGAGAGAGAGACTTATTAGCAATTCGGCAAACAGGAAAAATTCGGGATGACAAAAGTACTAGTATAAATCGGCCCTACGTAAAAAATTCAGTCAAAAATATTCGAAAACTATAGAAATATTGAGGTTAGAAACTTTACATTCTTAAATATGTTGTCAATTTTGGTTAATTTAACAGGCTTCCAGGACATTTTTTGCGCCAAATTTTTCAATAAGTTATATGGAACACGTTTTAAAACTCCGCACGTTTAAAATTTACGTACTGATTCGAATCATTCAAAAGTACACAAGTATTATACGTTTCTGAAAGATACGAAAAAATTCGTGTATAATACGAGTATTATTCGGATGATTGCTAACAATGAGAGAGAGAGAGAGAGAGAGAGAGAATAATTTCTTGATGATGCGTACAAAGTATATAGCTGGGCTAAAGACTAGCGAGTGGATGTTCATAACAGCAACAGTTAGATATCACAATCGAGAGAGCCCGAAGTGCCCCAAGGACATTAATGTGCCCTGACCTAGGCAACTTTCCATTGTGGTCGAGCGGTCAGCCCTAGAATTTAAAGTTGAAAGATGAGAGGGACTAAAGAACTTGCCACAAATGGAAACACCACCCACACACACCATAGCTAGCAGTCTCTATAGCCAATGCTTCACTCTACTACTACTCTCTCTCTCTCTCTCTCTCTCTCTCTCTCTCTCTCTCTTACTTCTTAAGTAGTACCAAAAGTGTTGGGCGTTTAGAGCTAAGCTTGCATCTGTTGCGTGCCACACAAGCATCGATCGGCAACATGGGGACAGATTGACGCAATCAAACCGCCAGAACGATCCATGCTCTCCCACCTCTGCCAAACCATTGCGGTGCTAGAGGACGCAATTGGCTTCAAACCTCACTTGCAGGTTTTAATCTAGAAGCGGACTCGTTCAATCCTTGGACTGTAATTTTTTTTCTTTTCCGACGTACGTTCTTGTCGTGCAACCGAAACCTAATAAATTTGTTTGATTCAATGGAGTTCTTGACCGAGATTTTATAGCTGATTTGACGTTCTTCTTTCTTTTATTATAACCTCCCTTTCCTTAGTAAAGAGTTTGTTTCTAGGAAGATAAAAATATACAAATACTCGGTCAAGATCTTTATGGGATCTCAATATATAAACGTAAAACATAGGGCTAATTAGTGTTTAGACACTGGGTTTTATATCAGTTTAGAGCTTAAGTCATGACATGTCCAACTAAAGAGTTGAGATCCTGCAGGATTTTTATTTTTTTGTTTCTTTCTTTTCCTATTATACGTACCCTCCCTTCATGTTTGACAATAAAATTTACATATATAGCATAGGAAGGGTATAATGGAAAAAAGAAAACAAAAAATAAAAATCTAGAGTCTACACTCACTAATTGGACATGTGAGGACTTAAACTCTCTAATGGGAGATGTGAGGGCTTAAACTATAAACTGGTATAAAATCTAGAGTCTAAACGCTAATTAGCCCTGAAACATAATCAGATTGCTACATGTGTTGTCACCAAAACTGGAATTGGGGGACCTGAAGCCAATTTGTCCTGCTTTGACAATTTCTATTGTGATGCACACCAAAATATAACATTTCTGATTAAAAACAAAATTTATGTTTTGCTTAGAAATGAAACAGTCTAGAATTTTTTTCTTCTTATTTTAGTAAATCTTAAATAAATATGTTATGCATCAAATTGAATTGAGTATGCACAAAATCATTGTTCGGGTTTATTTGAAATTACTCTCTAGAAAATAGTACTACATTATCCATGTGGCAAATTTCAAATATGTATTTCAATGTAAGATTCATCTTTTATTGTCTTGTACACATAGAGAGTTGTAGTCTATGTGGTTGATAAGGTGAAATATTTTACTAGAGGGCAATATTCAAATATTTTACAAAATAATTGGTTTTTGTCATCTATTTCTTGAATTTTTTTCATAGAAGTCGATCGGGCATGAGTATGTACATGGGCGAAGGGCACAAAATGGCTCTTTGATGGCGCTTATGTATAGTTCTATTATCTCTCAAGTTTGTTAGAGTTTGTACAGTTCTGCGAGCTTGCGCAATTCTATGACCTGCCAGTTATGCGAGCCTGCGCAATTCTACGACCTGCCAGTTCTGCGAGCTTTTGCGATTCTTCTAGCTCTGACAGTTATGCTAGTTTGTTTTTTGGCTATTGGGTGTTCTTAGTGGGTACGATTATTGTTATAACTGCTCACTTAGAAGGGAGTACCAATATTAACTGCCAACGTAGTGGTGGAATTTACTGTTGTAACCGTTCACATAATGGGTAGTTATTGTTGAGAGTCAATAAGGGACTTTTAGTCCCACATCGGAATATGTAGTATGTAGAGGAGCTAGACTCCCTATATATAGTGAGGTAGTCCATCAATAAAATTATCCAACCATTATTTTCTACATGGTATCAGAGCCATAACTCTCTCTCTCTCTCTCTCCACAAACAAAAAAAAAAAAAAAAAAAAATTTCTAGCCGACCCCCCCCTAGCCGACCCCCCCCCCCCCCCCCCGCCTCCCCAACCCCACCCGCCCTCGGCAGCACCCCACCCCTGCAGCAATCCCCACCCCTCCCGACCCCCCCCCCCCACCCGACCAGAACACCCCCCACGCCGACACCCCCGCCGACCCCCCCCCCCCACCCGACCAGAACCCCCCCCCCCCACGCCGACCCCTCCCTGACCTTTCCCACCCGACCACAGCAGACCAACCCCCTCCCGACCCCCCCCCCCCCCCGACCAGCACCCCGCCCCCACCCCTTCCAGCAGACGCCCCCCCCCCCACCGCCGCACATCAACCCTAACCCTAACCCTAGTTTTTTTTGTGTTTGTTTCCATGGAAACCCTAATCCTAAGACCTAGTAGCCTCATCAAACCCTAACCCTAGCTTTTAACACAAAAAAAAAAAAAAAAAAACGGCGTATTTTGAATAGAGACGGCTGTCAAATCTTTATTTGCACCAACTCTGTTCCGTGCTTACGCCGTTTGGAACTAACAAATGCTTTATTTGTTATTCCTTCTTCACATCGGGATCTATGCAGAGACTGATTATGTCTTCTCTGGTATCCTGACGTGTTCACTTTACATGCGCGCGCCGGTGCTGGCCAAGTTAGTAGCGCATTAGTAAAGTCTCTGGCGTTGAAGAAGACGACGTCGACGACGACGACGACGAAGACGACGAAGTTGGGTCAGTTGCAGACTCCGACGACGACGAAGTAGACGACGAAGAAGACGACGAAGGAGACGACGAATTGAGTTCACAGTTGAAGACGCCATGGATTCGATCAGTGGCAAACTGACGGCCGAAGAGTTGAAGGCCTTGGTTGATGATATCTTATCCAAGAGATTAACCGAGGTAACCCCACGTGTGATCCATACTGATGTGGATCCGTCACCTTACAAAATGGGGAAGCTGGAGAAGCTGGAGACGAAGTTGGAAGGCACTTCCAACTACTTGAAGTGGTCGCGGCAGGCGATGCGGATACTGAAGGGACGTGGCTTAGTTGGCTATGTCACTGGCCACGCCAAGGCGCCAGCAGATCACTCCACCAAGGAGTTTGCTGTGTGGGAGATTGTCAACAACGTCGTGGCTGGGTGGTTGACTGCCTCTTTAACCGACCAGGTGTCGGGCAATGTCGAGGCTATGGAGGCTGCTGCTGATATATGGCAAACTCTCAAAGATATGTACTCCGGCTCCGGCAACCCTATGCGAGTATTTCAACTGTAAGATGAACTCGATAGGGTGGCCCAAGACGACCGTACCATCTCTGAGTATGCGGCCATGTTGAAGAAGTATTGGTCTGATCTGGATCATTATGATCCTTTTGGGATGGAAGATGCACAAGTCGAACCAGCCTTCGCAAAGTACTTTCAGACGTTCCTGGCTTATATTTTTCGGCAACGTATGATGAAATTCCTGAAGGGACTACATCCTGTATTTGAGCAGCGACAAAATATCCTCCTTTTCCAACCCACGCTTCCGACCTTGGAAGAAGCTATAGCTGTTATGACACAGGAAGAAGCTCGACTGAAGTTGATGCCCAACAAGGGCTCCTCCCAGGGGGAGCCAGCCGCGGTTGAAAAGTCTGCCCTTGCTGCCTTCAATCAACCTCAATCTATAGGTGGTGTTTGTCACAATTGTGGTGACTCCGGACATTACATCCGATTTTGTCCGAAACCCTTGCGAAATCAGTCTACTGATCGAGGACGGGGTCGTGGAGGCCGACGTGGTGGTAGAGGAGGATATGGCGGTAGACGGGGCAGACACAAAGCAAATCTGGCGGAGGAAGGGGGAGAGACTCAACTGGCTGAAATAACCCCACTTGAGCGGGAGTTCCTTGAGAAGTTGCGAGGCATAAAGATGGGTTCGGTCGACTGTCCTGGGACGTCTTCATCCTCAGGAGAACACCTCGCTTGCTTTACTCAAACCAGCACCGATGATTCTGCACGTGCTCTTGCCTCTATCCATCAGTCAGGATGGATTATGGACTCTGGAGCATCTCGCCATGTCACGGGGTCCCGTGATGCGTTTCAGGGATATACTCACCTACCATTGCCGGAGAGTATTCAGACCGCTGATGGTACATCCAGACCTGTAGTGGGTACAGGCACTGTCGCATGCACCCCTTCCATCACTCTAACCAATGTCTTACATGCTCCATCTTTTCCTGTCAATCTTTTATCCATTAGTGCCATTATACTTGATCTTAACTGTACTGTTTCCTTTGACATTCCTAAGGTGACTTTTCAGGAGAAGGGGACAGGACGACGACTTGGGACTGGCACTTGGCATAAGGGACTGTGGTATTTAGACAGGACTGGACTGGACAAAGCATTGGCATCCTTGGTAGCAGCCGCACCACCAGAAGCTTCCTGTCGCAGTGTTGAAGCCGACTTGCTACTCCACCACCAGCGTGTCGGTCATTCCTCTTTTCAAGTTCTTAGTCGAATGTATCCGTCCTTGTATCAAAGGGCTGATAAAGAGAAGTTATTTTGTGATGCTTGTGAGTTGGGAAAACATACCAGAAGCTCGTATGTAAGCTCGGGAAATAGGAGTTCAGCTGCTTTTGACATGATACATTCGGACGTATGGGGCCCTTGTCCTACAACCGGAATTAACGGTTTTCGATGGTTCGTCACCTTCATTGACTGTTATACCCGCGTGACGTGGGTCTACCTTCTGAAGAATAAAAGTGACGTCCTTGCGGCTTTTCGGGACTTTCATCGCCGGGTGGAAACACAATATGGCGCTAAAATTAAGTGTTTCCGGTCTGACAATGGGACGGAGTATACTAATAAGCAGGTTGCTGAGTATTTTTCCACCCATGGAATACTACATCAAACTTCATGTGCTTATACTCCGGCACAAAATGGTGTGGCTGAACGAAAGAACAGACACCTGCTGGAAGTCGCACAGACGATGATGCTGGCTATGAATGTCCCGAAGCACTTATGGGGGCAGGCTATTTTGACGGCCTCGTATCTCATCAACAGAATGCCGTCTCAAGTATTGGACTGGAAGACACCATTGGAGATGCTTACCGGGGCAACTACATACACTGTTCCACCAAAAGTTTTTGGATGTGTGTGCTTTGTCCAAGATAATCGGCCTGGCATTGGAAAACTGGATCCTAGAGCAGTTAAATGTGTCTTTGTCGGTTACACGGCGACTCAGAAGGGATATGCCTGTTGGAGTCCAGTCGAGCGGAAGATGTTTGTCAGCATGGACGTTACATTCAGAGAACTCGAACCATACTATGGTTCGGATGAAGGTTCAGCATTTGGGGACACATCTAACACAGGTGGTGTTCGATGTGAGGGGGAGATAATAAGCCCAAATGTGATCGTCGGATCGGTTCCGTGTCCGGTTGTAGAAAACTGGACGAAAGGGGGAGAGCACAGTGACTCAGATACAGATGAAGAAGAAGAAGATACATATGTTACGCAGGGGGAGCAACAGACAAGGGAAAAGGAACTCCAAGTCTACAGAAGGAGACAACAGAAGTCCAGTACTGTGCCTATGCCGTGCCCTGTGCCTACTGTACCAAGTCCCTCGTCTACTCCTGCCCCAACTCCTGAAGATGTTGCCCCCGCACTGAATCACTCGGATTCTGATGTGGATCTCTCTGACTCGGATGGTATGATCTCTCCACCACCTATTGCTCCCTTAAGGAGATCTTCTCGCATCAATGCGGGTAAGGCTCCTGCTCGTTTTGATGATTACGAATATGACATTGCCAACTTCTTGTCTTATTCTAACATTTCTTCGAATTATCGAGCCTTCATTGCATCGTTAGACTCTACTTCGTTGCCCAAGTGTTGGCAGGAAGCAAAGAAAGATCCAAGGTGGAAAGCTGCAATGATGGAAGAACTTGGGGCACTGGAGAAAAATAAGACATGGGAGCTGGTTCCATTACCCAAAGGAAAGAAAGCTGTAGGATGCAAATGGGTGTACACAGTGAAAGAGACGCCAGAAGGAAAGGTTGAGCGATACAAGGCGAGGTTAGTTGCAAAAGGATTCACACAGTCATATGGCATAGACTATGATGAGACGTTTGCCCCAGTAGCAAAAATGAGCACCGTGAGAACTCTGGTCTCCATTGCAGCGAATTATGGGTGGAAGTTGTACCAGCTGGATGTGAAGAATGCCTTTCTTTATGGGGACCTGCAAGAAAAAGTATACATGGAGCTCCCGCCAGGATGCTACGCGACGGCATCAAACGGAGGGACGTCGCAAGGAAAGGTGTGTAAACTGAAGAAGTCGCTATACGGGCTCAAGCAATCTCCTCGAGCCTGGTTTGACAGATTCAGAAAGGCTGTTACAGGCATGGGATACCGTCAAACAAATGCTGATCATACGGTCTTCCTCCAGCATGCAAGAGGCCACATCACTATACTTGCTGTATATGTGGATGATATAGTGATCACAGGTGATGATGAAGTCGAGATCACTAAACTGAAGTCAAAACTCGTAAAGGAGTTTGAAGTGAAGGATTTAGGAGCGATGAGGTACTTTCTAGGTTTCGAGGTGTGTGAAGGCGAACAAGGAATTGTTCTCTCACAAAGAAAGTACATACTGGATCTGCTGAAGGAGACAGGGATGCTGGGATGCAAAGCAGCGGTCACTCCAATTGACCAAAAGTGCAAGTTGGGAGCAGAAGCAGGAGAACCCGTTGATCGTGAAAGATATCAACGACTTGTAGGGAAATTGATATATCTGGGACACACTCGCCCTGATATCTCATTTGCGGTGAGTGTAGTGAGTCGCTACATGCATGATCCGAGAAAGGGTCATATGGAAGCAGTATTTCAGATCTTGAGGTATCTGAAAGGAACGCCGGGAAAGGGGCTATGGTTCAAGAAGAATGGACGTATAGAAGTTGAGGGATACTGTGATGCAGACTGGACGAGCTGCATAGACGACAGAAGGTCTACCACAGGATACTGTGTTTTTGTAGGAGGAAATCTGGTCTCATGGAGAAGCAAGAAACAGTCTGTGGTGGCACGGTCGACAGCTGAAGCAGAATACAGAGCAATGGCTCTGGGAGTGTCAGAGTTGCTATGGGTGAAAGTATTGCTGACAGAGTTGAAGCTGGATAAGGGAGCACCATTGCGTCTTCTGAGCGATAGTCAAGCTGCAATAAGTATAGCTAACAATCCAGTCCAGCACGACAGAACGAAGCACATCGAGATTGATCAATTCTTCATCAAGGAGAAGCTGGAACAAGGGATACTGAAGATTGACCATGTCCGCTCAGAAGAACAAGTTGCAGACTGTCTGACTAAGGGTCTTAGTTCATTAAGTCTGTCGAAGCTATGTAACAAGATGGGGATGATCAATATCTATCGCCCATCTTGAGGGGGAGTGTTGAGAGTCAATAAGGGACTTTTAGTCCCACATCGGAATATGTAGTATGTAGAGGAGCTAGACTCCCTATATATAGTGAGGTAGTCCATCAATAAAATTATCCAACCATTATTTTCTACAGTTATTCCCTTGATATTTGCCCACTATCATAATTGGTGGTTATGGCTGCAAGGGGGGCTTATCTCCTTCACATAATGGGTAGTTATTCCCTTGATACCCGCCCACTATCATAATTGGTGGTTGTGGCTGCTAGGGGGGCTTAGCTCCTCTATATATTCTCTCAGTTTTTTGTACTTGATAAAAAGATTAGAGGATATATACAACGACATGAGGGTTTGCAATAGCAGTAGAAGCCATGAAGTCCTGTCCGAGTTCATTCCATCTTTCGAGGGTGACAAAAGAGTATTTTAGAAGTTCCAACTCTTTGAACTTGCTGGATCTTGGGAGCAGATAAGTGAAAAATAATCAAATCTTACTTTGAGCAACGGTGATCATCATCACGCCAACAAAAGATTTATTCTTATGATTCTTCTTGTAGCAACTTGGTTTTATTTTTTCAAAGTCTTTCTAGCAGTTTGTAATCTTTCAATTTTGAATTATTATCTACAAGTTGTACTTCTTACGAATGTTGTATGATTTTCTGTAAACAGGCTAAACAATCACATCATCACGGTCATGTCAAACCAAACAACATATCATGTTACTTTTTGTATTTCTTTTGTTATTGCTATTGTTTATCCTTTTTTAATTAATATAGTCTTATTAAAGAATTCAATCTTGAATGTAAGGTATGGAGAATGTTTTCGAAGAATTTATAGTAGTTTGTCGTAATTGGTTGTGTTTTTCCTTCTGTATTTCCCATCTTTTTTCCCCTGGTCTTCATGATTCTAAGTAGTTGCAACTCCTAGGATTCATCACATAATTACAAATTGTTAGTACCTTGACGAACAATCGATGGAAAAAACACGAATTCAGAAACAATTGTAAAGACAATGTTTCCGGCAACAACACCCTAAAGAAGGTGATGTTGTATTACGAGAATCTAAAAAGATTATTTCGTAATATTTCTCGAAGGCAACAGAACCGTATAACTTCTAAAGAGAAGCGACGGTATTCTCGAAGGCAACCGAACCGTGTAACTTCTAAAGAGAAGCGACGGTATTCTCGAAGGCAACAAGAGAAGATCAACAACAGTTGAGTCTCAGATTCTCGAAGGCAACAGAAAGAGGGAGGAAGAAGAAGAACGGATCTCGCTGGGGTGTAGAACACCGGCGCTCAAAGCTATACCCGCAGTACGGATAAGCTCCCAGGAACCAGCAAGTTCAGGAGAACTTCTGGAACGCTCGTAAGTCAATATTTGAGACTTGAACGGGCTTCCTGGACTTTACAGACTCCATTTTCTCTCTTCTTGGTGCATCTTTCAAAGGAGGCCAAGGGGCTCTATTTATAGAGTGGAGTTGAGACTTCACCTCTTCTCCTATCCGATGTGGGACTAAAATACCAATACTCAAAAATAGAGTTTGATATTTTAGATCATCCCACAATCAGCATAGAAGTGTGCTAGTCCACGCCTACCCCCCGAACACTCCCGTGCATGCACGAGACATCCTGGAGTCTGTGTCCGAGTCCGAGCCCGCACAACAAAAATTAACTTTCATCCTTGTTGGATTTAATCCTTTTTCCTTCTAGAGAAATACTTCCACATGGCACAAACTTGTGCCCCACTACACCTCATGTGCACACCTCAACACAAGCAATGCATTATATTGAGATACTCACCATTTGGTGTAGCCGATGTGGGACTATCTTTTCTAGTCCAAAGGCAAAAACACCAACAATCCCCCACATATCTCAATATATGGGTTGAGCGTTCCCCACAGTGATTGTCCATCATGCATTAGGAGAGATGTCGCTACGACTTGAATCTTCCCGCATAGGTTAAATAACAGCATGATACAAGAATGGACTAAGCCTTGAATTCTGCACCATAACTGCAATTCTTCCTACTCACATAATGACATCAACTGTGCTTCTGGCTGCACATTGAAGGCCTTGTGCCAGCCTGGTTTCAGTGTATAATTTTGGGCGTCTACAAGCTTACCCTCAAGAGACGGCCTGATATCTCTTTCCATACACTATAGGTGAGTTCTTTATAAAGAGTCATGGCATGAAGCATTGCGCTTCTTTGCGGTGCTACGCCGCTATGACATGGCTTAAAGCCGAGGCTTTACCCCACCTGGGTACCTCATCGTAGTGTCATACTACTGTAGCATGAGGTCACAAGCCCCTTTATAGTGCCAAACTACCCAGCATGAAGCCTTGCGCTTCCGTGCGGTGTTACGCCGCTATGACATGGCTTGCGAAGCCGAGGCTTTACCCTACCTGGTACCTCTTCGTGGTGTTATGCCACTGTAACATGAGGACATCGTCCTCTTTGTAGTGCTGTCTACCTCTCTTTATTACGATTATCATACAGCATTAGGCTACCTGCCTATTTGCGGTGCTACTCCGCTGTGACTTAGCTTGCAAAGCCGAGGCATTATCCCTACCTGGGAACCTCATGGTGGAGTCACCCCACTGTAGCATGGAGTTTCACTCCTTGTAGTGCTGCTCTACCGTGCTTCCTGTAAAGCACACCAGGCATTCACTCTGCCTGAGAACTCATTAAGGCGTTTAAGCCAACCTTCCCACAGGATCCGTTTTCCGCAGAAAACAATAGTAGACAACAGTGGTTGTAGGTCCGTAACCTCTCCATGTCACATAGGACAAGTACCCATCGTTCCTGATATTCTTCTGGTTAATAGTCCTCCCTTGAACCAAAAGCTAGATGCCTAGTAGATTTCTCTTTGAACTAATAGCATAAAACTTTATGGTAGGAATGTAATAACACAATATCAGAATGCCTTCAAGCCCATTTTACAAGCTGTGTCATCGACCAGCTGGCGCTTGAGGCCCTTGGTGAACGGATCCGCCAGGTTCTCCTGACTCCGAACATCAATCACTGCAATGACGCCCCTTTTGATGAGATCGTTCACTGCTCTGTGCTTCAACCGCACAGTCCTCTTCTTCCCGTTGAAGAGTTCATTTGATGCCACTGCTGCTGCCGCCTGGTTGTCACAGTATATCGGTATTGCCGGTATCTGAGCCCCAACCACCGGAAGATCATACATGAGCTTCCGAAGCCACTCTGCTTCATCTGCAGCAGCATCCAATACAAAGAATTCAGATTCCATGGAGGAGCGAGATAACATAGTCTGCTTCTTCGACTTCCACGATATAGCAGCTCCGTCCATGGCGAATACGAATCCACCTGTGGAATACTCGCTCTCCATATCTGAACACCAGCTAGCATCACTGAAGCCTTCCACTACTAACGGATCTCCGCTGTAGAAAAGTGCATATGTCTGAGTTTTCTTGAGATATCTCATAACACACTTCACAGCTTTCCAGTGCTCAACGCTTGGATTACTAGTGAACCGACTCAGCATTCCCACTGCAAAAGCTATGTCAGGCCTTGTGGCAGTAGTAGCGTACATCAAACTTCCGATGATGCTAGCGTACTCCAACTGCCTGACGCTTTCCCTCAAATCTGGCTCCAGCTTCTGATCACTCCGGTACGGTGTATCAATAAAAGGAAGATCTTGATACCCGTAGCGAGTGAGCATTTTCTCAATATAATGAGATTGTGACAGCGCTATTCCAGTGCTTGTCCGGATGATCTTGAGCCCCAAGATTACGTCGGCATCCCCCAAGTCCTTCATACTGAACTTGGTCGAGAGGAATTTCTTTGTCTCTGTGACGCAGCTTAAATCCGTACCTGGGATTAGCATGTCGTCCACGTAAAGACAAACGATTACTCCTCTTCCGTCAGCAAACTTCGTATAGACACACTTGTCTGTTTCACTGACCCTGTAGCCATTTGACCTTATCACCTTGTCAAACTTCTCATGCCACATTTTGGGAGCTTATTTCAAACCATACAGAGACTTCATCAACTTGCAGACTTTGTCTTCCAGACCTCTGACGACAAAACCTTCTGGTTGTTGCATGTAGATCTCTTCGGTCAGCTCGCCATTAAGGAATACCATTTTCACATCCATCTGATGTATCACCAGCTTGTGTATTGCTGCTAAAGCAATTAACAATCTGATTGTTGTCATCCGAGCTACTGGAGCATAAGTGTCAAAGTAGTCGATCCCCTGCTTCTGATCAAACCCCTTGGCCACTAGCCTGGCCTTAAACTTGACAATGGTTCCATCTGCTTTCATCTTCTTCTTGAAGATCCATTTGCATCCGATGGGTCTTGCTCCTTCTGGCAGGTCAACCAATACCCATGTGTTGTTGGAGGTGATTGAGTCAATCTCGTTGTCTATCGCCTCCTTCCAGAATACAGCATCTCTGGTCTTCATTGCCTCATCATAGGTAAGCGGATCTGCTTCCACATGATAGGTGACGAAGTCATCTCCGAAGTCTTTCGGCCTCCTCATTCGCTTAGTTGACGACTCAGCGAGTTCTGGTTCAGCTGGTGTCTCCTTGACGATAGCTTCATCTTGGACTACTGGTTCATTAAAGACTTCTGTCTGCTTTGTACCCTCATCATTCTCCGGAAGATCCGCGAGAACAATATTCTTGTGTTTTGCAAACTTGTCTTCAAAGTATTCAGCATCGCGAGATTCGATGATATGGTTTGACCCGATATCAAGGAATCTCCGAGCATCACTCTTCTCGGCATACCCCAAGAAGATCGCCTTCGTAGTCCTTGTCCCCAGCTTCTGAATCTTCAGATCCGGGAGCTTCACATAAGCCAGACACCCCCACACTCGAATGACATTCAAGTTAGGTCTGACTTTGAACCAGAGTTCATGAGGAGTTATGTCGGAAGTTGCATATGGCACTCTGTTCAGAATGAACGTTGTCGTTAGTGCAGCTTCTCCCCAGTAACACTTTGGAAGACCCGCAGTCAACAGCATGGAGTTCATCATCTCTGTCAACGTTCTGTTCTTCCTTTCTGCTACTCCGTTGGATTGTGGAGAATACGGAGCCGTCGTCTCATTGATGATTCCATGTTCTTTGCAGAATGATAAGAATTCATGAGACCGATACTCCCCGCTTCGATCACTCCTTAACCTCTTGAGTTGTTGTCCAGTTTGCCGCTCAGCCTCGGCCCTGAACTCCTTGAACTTCTCGAATGCTTCGTCTTTAGACTTTAGCAAGTAGACGAAAGCATACTTTGAGAAGTCATCGATGAAAGTAATGAAATACTTCATCCCGGCCTTTGTAGAGAATTGTTTGAAGTCACAGATATCTGAGTGAACCAACTCCAGAAGATCTGTGCTTCGATGGACCCTGTGGAAGGGTTTCCTAGTGATCTTCGTCTGTGCACATACTTCGCATTTCTCTACCTTACCCCCACACTTGGAGATAAGTCCTAGACTAGACATTCTGTTAATTCTTTTACAATGAACATGTCCTAGCCTATTATGCCACAACTCAAGAGAATAATCAGAAAAAGTGATAGCATTTATATTATTATGCTGGGTTACAACAAGCTGAATTTTGTACATTCCTTCAGTCTGAAAAGCTTTCCCGAAGAAAGTACCCTTCTTGGACATCACCATTTGGCCAGCATTGATGTCCATCCTCAAACCTGCGTTGCAGAGCAGGCTCCCAGAGATCAGGTTCTTAGCGATTGCAGGAACATGCTTCACACCTTGAAGCGTCAGAATGTTCCCCGATGTAAGCTTCAGCTCCACCGTCCCGATCCCCAGTACTTCAGCTTGTGCCTGGTTCGCCATCATGACTTTCTCGGAAGTAGGCTCATGGGAGACGAACCAGTCCTTGTCTGAACAGACATGACATGTCGCGCCAGTGTCTATCCACCAGTCCAAGTCTGCCCCCACAGTTGCAACCTGTGCTATCATGGCAACCTGATTAGTAACCAAAGAAACCTTGTTAGGCTCACCTTGCTCTTTGGGCTTGGACTTGCATTCACTTTTATAGTGACCCTTCTTGCCACAGTTGAAGCAAGTCACATGGGACTTGGACTTCTGTTGCTTGAATCCTGGACCCTTCACTTTCAGATTCGAGAAGTCCTTCTTCTTGTGGTGAGAAGCCGCCTGCTTCCCTTTGTTCTCTCTGGTGGCTTGAACCAGATTCGCCGTTGCTAGTTGCTTGGATAGGGCGTCCAACTTCTGTTGAGAGCGCATCTCGTCCTCAACATGAATCTCGCTGAGGAGATTATCCAGGCTAATCTCCATCTTCTTCCTATGCATCCTTGCATAGATGTTGCTCCATCCTGGAGGAAGTTTTGCCACGATCCCTCCAACGACGAACTTGTCGACGAGGGGCATGCTATCGTCCTCCAGTTTCTGGCGCAGCTTCATGAACTCTTTCACTTGGGACAGCATGGTCTTTTCGTCTTCAAAGACCCATTTGTGGTATTTTTCAACCATGAACATCTTCGACCGGGCCTCGTCGTCGTCATACAGCTTCCCCACGGACTCCCAGATCTCTTTGGCAGAAGTCTTCTTTGTGTAGGACTCGGCCAGAGAGTCTTCCATGGAATTCAGGATCAGCAGCCTGCATATGCTGTTATCCTTTTTCCACTTCGTCTGCTTGCTCGTAGCAGCGGCCAGAACAGCAGCAGATCCTGTTGCTGGAACGATTGGTTCTTCCTCATCCAACACGTGATCAACATCCACGAGTTGAAGGTTCAGAGTCACCTTTCGCTTCCAGATCTGGAAGTGTTCACCGTCGAATTTCTCCAACTTGTTAAAGCCGGTATCGACAAGCGAAGTACGAGTGTTTTCCATCGAATCGTTTAGCTTTGAGATTGTTAGTACCTTGACGAACAATCGATGGAAAAAACACGAATTCAGAAACAATTGTAAAGACAATGTTTCCGGCAACAACACCCTAAAGAAGGTGATGTTGTATTACGAGAATCTAAAAAGATTATTTCGTAATATTTCTCGAAGGCAACAGAACCGTATAACTTCTAAAGAGAAGCGACGGTATTCTCGAAGGCAACCGAACCGTGTAACTTCTAAAGAGAAGCGACGGTATTCTCGAAGGCAACAAGAGAAGATCAACAACAGTTGAGTCTCAGATTCTCGAAGGCAACAGAAAGAGGGAGGAAGAAGAAGAACGGATCTCGCTGGGGTGTAGAACACCGGCGCTCAAAGCTATACCCGCAGTACGGATAAGCTCCCAGGAACCAGCAAGTTCAGGAGAACTTCTGGAACGCTCGTAAGTCAATATTTGAGACTTGAACGGGCTTCCTGGACTTTACAGACTCCATTTTCTCTCTTCTTGGTGCATCTTTCAAAGGAGGCCAAGGGGCTCTATTTATAGAGTGGAGTTGAGACTTCACCTCTTCTCCTATCCGATGTGGGACTAAAATACCAATACTCAAAAATAGAGTTTGATATTTTAGATCATCCCACAATCAGCATAGAAGTGTGCTAGTCCACGCCTACCCCCCGAACACTCCCGTGCATGCACGAGACATCCTGGAGTCTGTGTCCGAGTCCGAGCCCGCACAACAAAAATTAACTTTCATCCTTGTTGGATTTAATCCTTTTTCCTTCTAGAGAAATACTTCCACATGGCACAAACTTGTGCCCCACTACACCTCATGTGCACACCTCAACACAAGCAATGCATTATATTGAGATACTCACCATTTGGTGTAGCCGATGTGGGACTATCTTTTCTAGTCCAAAGGCAAAAACACCAACACAAATTGTATCATGTTACCCTCATTATTTAAGTGGTTGTATAGAGCTACCACGAGTTATTGGCTCTAGGGATAAAAATCCATGAAGTGTCCTGACAATCTTTCTACAATTATTTGCTACAAAATTAAACATAAACAAAACTTTGAATGCAAAAGTAGATCGACATGATTTCCTTAGATATATAAACTAGATTTTTCTTCATGCAAGTAAATTTCTAATCAATTTTACTTTTCGATATTGTTTCCAACACATTTTAGCATCAAATAAATCAAGTTATAGCACTACAAAAATACATCAAAATAGAGACAAAAATTTCCATCTCTATATTGACATTTTCCATTGCTAAACAATTATGGCGACGGAACAACGACGAAAACTTTTCTTCACTATATCATATGTCGCTGTTTAATTTATGTCGTTGACCTGTTGATGGATCGACTAATCAGCGAAGAAAGTTCAGTGACGAAAAAACGATTAATGTTTTCGACGCTAAGCCAATAATTGTTTTAGCAACGGAAATAACGATTGTTTCTCATACTCTTTGGATATCAGACAGTAACTTAAGGACAAATTTTTTTTTCAGTTTTTCGTCGCTAAATCATCTATTATGTTGCTATTCCATCGTTGACTGAAATTTTCAAGTTACTCATCACTGATTAGTCACTGATCCATCGCTATTCTGCCACTAATCCGTCTATAACATGGATATTTTTCCCAGAATCAAATATTTCCTACTAAAAGCAAAGATGTAAATGAGCACTAGCAAGAGCAAATGTATAGCTAGAGGATGAGCTATATGAGCCTCTCTCAACTTCTGAAAGTCATACATCATGGTCGTAAGTTGATGCATAGTGAGTGTGCCAAGAAAGCAGCGCCAAAGGTACCAGGTTGTGATGATGCAGGTGGAAAGAACATGAAACAAGTAGACAAATTACAATAAAATAAAGTATGAATAAATATATGAATTGACAATAAAATAAATTTGTTTACTTACGTCGATACATCGACCATATCTCGGTCTGACTCAGGCAACTTTAGTGGAATATGGAGATATGTAAAACTTGGACGACATACATAGAATTAGCAGTGGATATGGATCAGTAGCAATGGCAGAAGGAGGTATAGAATTAGCAGTGGCAGCATGTATAGTAGCATGTGTAGATGTAGATGGAATATTAGAATATGGAGTGGCTAGCTACGCCTACTGATGAACGAGTATGATTAGGGAACAAACCATCATCGAACAAGACGATATCGTCCTTACAAGATCCTCTGTGAGCTGCATCTAGAGTATCTGGGGAGGTCGGGATCCAGATCCTTGGCATCGACCACATCCCACCAAGGTAGATCTGTAGGATAATAAATGATGGTGTGATGATACTACAATAATAATGATGTGATGATACTAATAATTGGTGTCTCGATAAAGAATATTGCCATGATATGAATTTAATATTCTAATAGGATGCATATATCTTACATACTAATCATCTTCACCATCATCTTTCGAATCATCCTCAGCTTCTCCTTCCTATTGTAAATTATTTTCTACTTCTTCATTTTCACTTTCATCTTCATGTTCATCTTCAAAATTTTCTTCTTTGTCCGATGCCTCTTTATCATCCTCCTCGTCTACGTGAGGTAAATCTTCTGTGTCAAGCTCTTCGTTGACTCTATCATCCTCTATAGTAATGTCAACTTCCATTTTATCAACACCGACATCGGACGAAATGGTATATGTAAGTTGAGGTATGACCACCTCATCCTCATGATATGCTAGTCCCCAACATTATGTGTGTTTATAGCTTTAGTTTTGCATACAAACCACCAATTTCGGGTATTACACCACCGACTGGGACAACTCGATTGTATAATACGCTTGAAATGTTTGACTTACCAACACAAATGATTCGAACCCTCCATATTTTCTCCCATATTTTATATCAACAAACCAAAATTATTTGTCAATTTTCTATCCTTTCTTGGGTGTTGATCACATTTAAACATCACAATTTTTGTCTCAAAAGAGTAATCCAGCTCTATGAGATCTCTTAGTACACCATAATAGCCGTATTCTGTATCGACATCGTATGTTGAACCGCTCACACAAACTCCAAAATTATTATATAATTAGCCTCCCGGCGCATCGACAAATAGGTGATTGGTAGACTTATCAGTGGTTCAAAATTTGAAGCCATTAATGGCGTATTCATCCCAATACTTTGTCCTCTTGCTTTACAACTCATGCTCCCACTTTCTATCCGATGCGGGACTAAATCTTATGATCAACTCCCTTTATGTCAGCAATTGCGAACCACCTATAACGTTCAACCGAATACGATACAAAACCAAAAATCTCCAAATTGGCTCGTATACAGACGAACCCGAGTAACAAGGATATCAAACATATTATTATTATATATCTCGTGATTCGAACACAGAGCTAAACTGACATGTTCACCAAACTTGAGTGGAACCATACGTATTGCTCCACCTTGGACCCGCAGGCTAGACCCATCTTTGTCGGACTACATTATGAAGATGCTCCACCTTATGAGCAAACTTGTATAATCCCTCCAACCATCAGTCATGACTAGTACCACTTATATATATTATGAATGTTTAGTAAAATCTATCTCAAAGTAATTGAACGCTCAATCCTGTTTGACTCGTAACCTTGGGCTCTAATACAATTTGTTGAAAATGCGGTATAACCGAATCGAAGTATGATATTGGAATAATAATTAGCACATATGACTTAAAAGAAAGAAAAAAAAATCTTTTATTAATGACCAATCCCAATTGTATTTACCTTATACTCCTACTTTATATCCTATGTGAGACTAAATCTATAATGATCCCCTTTATATCATCATCATTGACAAACCACCTTGAATGCTGACCAAGATATGAGATAAATCTCAGCATGCGAGTCATTAATGATCATCCATTGTCTTGAATTATTAGTGCCAAAACTTATTTCTATTAATTAGCTTTTGCGCGGACTAGAATTCGAACACACCTACAAAATTGTTCTTTAACTAATTTAAGATATCACATGTTTTCACAAAATTTATGATGCCCGGCTCAACATCGAGGACTTTTTGTCTACAGTGCATTGTATGCCTTTTGGGTCTACTGTCCCCAACTTCTATCATAAATGAAAGGAATAATTATACGTCCCCGTGGCTCGATCCACTAATCTTCCGCTACCCAGCCAGAATTTTTATGCCTCTCCTCTTCCCGCTGACCAAAAGGGTCACTCAAGTTTAGTTAACCAGTACCAGCGCAATAACTATATATATATAAAGGGTTATTTAGTTTTATAGTCTTATGGATATTAGGTTTTGGGTCTCGAAATTGACCGATGTTAGGATTTGGGTCTCGAAATCACTGTTCATTAGCCTAGTGAACAGTGATTTCGAGACCCAAACTAACATCGGTCAATTCCAAGACCAAAACTCTAATATCCATGTACATGTAAGACCCTAAAACTAAATATGCCATATATCAACTATCCGCAAAAATCCTGAATTATAACAATGTCCACCGAGTGCTCAAAACCACCACCACCACCACCAACAGCAGCAGCAGCAGCAGCAGGAGCGGGACTAGGGGTCAGGTCTGGTGTATGATCATGAACCATGAGGGAGAAAACAAGATTGGACGTGGAGGTGATATATGGACATTCACAAAAAATACGTCACTGGCAAAATTCACATCAATAATGACACATGTATGTGTATAGCTAGCTGGATGGGAGAGATCAGCCTCGGCCAGGCGTCAGCTGCCGGCAACCTCTCTCACCACCACGGGACGAGGCAGCAGGGCTCTGTGCATGCGTACAGCAGCAGCAGCAGCAGCAGCTCCTGTCATATTTACTGGCTTTGCTTTGCTTCTCGGCCATGGAAAAAAAAGAAAAGATGCCCACCCACATCATACACAGATACGTCAGTCAGTTCCTGCAAAATTGCTGCAGATTCTACACTATGATGATCCAGCTTGTTTTACTAAATAATTATTAATTTCGAGCAAGCAAATGTAAAATCTATCATGTGTAGCTGTACACTGCTGGTTTGACATGTGTGAAGGGAATTTGATGGGCTAATTCATACTCCGCAGCTGACATGATGCCAATGCAGACTTTTGAGTACTAGAAAGAATTTGATCTCTGGTTTACAAGTTAGTATTTGATGCGTTTATCCTGACAAGTTAATTTCTACTATTTGATGAGTCCCTGCGTACGTAATTCTTGTTAGTCCTTTTTACATAAGGTTCATTAGATTTTTGTATCCTAGAAACATTCAAAAACTCATTGTTTGGGCCATGAAATTGTCTGGTTTAATGTTTGGGTCCTAAGATGATGGTTGACCCGTGTTGACAATTCAAATTCCGTTAATAAATATTTTATGGTTAATTAAACTTAGGGTCATTGAAACTTTTTTGTCTGTATTGAGTTCTGGTTCAATTTATTTATTAACAGACTTCGGATAGTCAACATGGGTCAACCGTCATATCATGACCCAAACCTTAAGCTGGACAATTTCATGGCCTAAACATTAATTTTTAAATATTTTTGGGATCTGAAGTCTAATTAACCCTTCTTCATGGAACAGTAATGCAGTTCTAACGTGTCACATATTTCAATACATTAACCTCAAGGTGGAAGGACACGGGTCACCCAGATCGAATAAATGAATCAAATCAGGGCTAGCTATTACGGGTCCGACATGATCAAATTAGCTAGTACGTGTGTCTGTATGTGTTCCATGGATACGTTGGCGGCAACTACATGCGGATTAGGTTTAGGGTATATGGGGGATTGGGACCCTGGTTCGACGAGCAAAGAAGATCAAGAGGTAGCACCTCCGGATGCTGCTCAAGTCTCTCATAATGAGGGGGACGTGTGGTCCACCGTTCGACAGAGAAGACAGAGTAAGGGTGTACCGGCCCTAGGGGGACGCGTGCACGCCGCCTCAGTATGGGGGAGGCAACAACCCTTTTAGGGGATGTGGAGAGGGTCTGTTATGAGGGAACGCAGGGGAGAAGCCAATGTTAGGTAGGGCTGGGCCTTCGAGGATTCAGTAGAGCGTGGTGATGGGGTAGGGCTTGGCAGTTTGCATGGATGCAAAGAGGTGAATACCCAAGGCATTCACTAGGGGAAGGAGCCGTTACAAGGGCAGGTGATGAGCAAGTCATGGGCGGATGTGACTCGACCTTGGACGACTCAAAGCAAGGATGATATGCGATATGTGGAACCCAAGCTTGTGAAATGAGGATGTCGAGCTTCGTGCATAGAGGAAGAAATTGGGGAGACATCAGTGTATTGGAAGCACATAATAGTGCTATACGTCCTTGGCGTAAACCATTTTACGGGCATATACATGCATATGCCAATAGAGTTTGGGGTCCTAAATGTGGCATAGAGATTTTTGCAAAGGAAGGTGGTTTCTATTTCGTCAAGTTTGATATGCGCAAAAAGACAGCGAGTGTCACGTCTCGATTTCGTAAATCAATCGTCCTCGCATGGGTGTGATGTCATACGAGCCTAAGTTGTGCTCACACCAGGTAAGCATCAAAATGGCCGATTGAACAGCTAAATGACAAAGTTCTCACACAAAAATCCCCACACAAAAAAATTGAATCAATACAAAGATATGTACAAAAATGCTTCTCTTATTGATATAGAAATTGAAGATTACAACGGCTCAAAGCCAATGTTACAATCACTCAAAAACTCTCTCTCTCTCTCTCTCTATATATATATATATATATATATATATATATATATATATATATATATATATATATAAACAAAAAATATATATATATATAGGCTTATAACTTGACGATGAATACAATAGGTTTATACATTATGTCCCATATATGAGCGAAGACTTCAATGCCGACACACGTCTAGAATCGCCAAGAATCTCCATGCCATGGCAACGTCCAAGCGAGCTCCACACCGACCGAGTTACTCCATGTATCCTGCAGACAATCTGGTAGGGTATCGGTACATAGAATATGCACTGGTAGGGATGCTTCCACCCTAAAAAACTAGTATGTTTATATGTGAGTGTACACTATTATTATGTGGTCTTTCTAATTCTGCCTTAGGATCAGTTTCATGGCATATACTAGCAAATCATACTTGTATCGCAAAAGCGTAAGTTATGCAACAAAATTAAACTTACCCATACTTACCATCTATATTTTCATATTCCATAAAACCAACATGATAACCACACATAATGAATCCACAAAATCTCTACTCAAGTGTCACAAGCGTGTCTCTGTATAAGACAAGAGTTAGGCTCAATAAATGTGTCGTGTGCCATGCATCCACTTCCTTACTAAATTAACGACCCGCACAGAATTGCCGCTAACTTGCTGACTTAACCTATATGATGGTCACTAGCATGAAAAGCCATCATAGACTATAGCCTGATATAGACTACGATCCTTTCAGCGTGGGTAGTGAGCCCCCAGAAAGTTCCTGAATCACCTATACTGGGATCCAACACAGCTATCGTGGTTCCTCCTAGGACGAATCGGTCACGTGGTTCCGAGATACCGCTCAAGAAACCAAAATCCTTGTGCATAAGTTGTCCATGATCATACAAGTCTCTACTCAAACTTTCCATACTTCTCAAGATATTTCTTATCTCAACTTTCCATCTCTATACAGTTCGCAGTCCAGGGACTACCTCGCCATCCCAACGGTTCCGAATCCTTTCATGTTGTACCTCTGAATGCAGAACGACTATTTGATAGCTTTTTTAACTAATTTGAACAACTATATTCCACGAAGTGCCACAAATAGTACAATCTATATGACAAGCATTGTAACAGTGTACATGTGTATACTATAGCAGCAAAACGTTAATTTATGTGACAACATGAAAACGCTACTTTGCACAAGATGTGAAACCATAGGGCGAGTGCCAATTTAACACAGTGTAAAGCACTATCCAGCAATCAGTGATATTTCTATGTTCTATACAAGGTAATACAAGATGGGATTATTTTCTTAGCTACGTGGGTTCATATCTTATATTAGCATGCAATACTTAGTGTGTAACAAACAAGCACATGACATCCATTTTATTAAGTTTGCAGACAAAGCAGAGACGAGTTCACGAAGCTACCTACCCGAACGAGGACTTGTGTAATGCCTGTGGTTCGTATTACATATTTTTGGAATATGTGTACGTATTTTTATCTTGTATTGCATGATTTCTTGCTTGGCTTATCTTGGTATTTCATGGCTTGGTTTATTTTGGGTTGGTTCGGCTAGGCTTGGGTTGCCATGAACCAAGGGGAGAACCCCCTACCTACCACCACCACTACCATCCTCTCTTTCTCTCTCTTCATTACTCTTCTTCTTCCCCACTATTAATTCCTCACCTACCTGAGAGATAGAGAGGGAGAGCTTAGGCAAGTGCATTTTGCTTCATGGAGGAACTCAAGATTTATTGTTCTATTTTCTTCCTTGCAACATTCTAAGACTCTTTAGTGCTTGGTATTTTCAATTTCCATGGCTAAATTCTTGTAGATCTAAATTTATTATATTTTTGGATTTCTTGGATTTTGATCTACTTAATCTTGTTATTATCAAGTTCTGATGGTTCCATGTTGTAAAGTATTTTATTCTGCCCCAATTTGACCTATGGAAGTTCGAATTTGGGCTATGGATGATAGAATTATGGAGCTTAGAAGCATGGCCTTCATGGTTCTTCTTTTCGGAAAATTTGGAGAAGAAGAACAGTACTTGACTTGACCGTATGAATATTTCATGCGGCTAGAGTTCTCCCGAGTCGCATGGATAATCCCAGCCGCATGAGACCCCGAACCCCTTGAACCGCATGAACTTTAGCCGCATATGCCCTGGATAATCCAGCCGTATGCGCCATTGTTCGGACTCAGCCGCATGACTGGGTGAACTCCTGGCCGCATAGCCTTTCCATTCAGCCGCATGAAACGTTGATCCACCGAGCCGCATAGGCTTGAACTTCCTGTCGCATATGGTTCCGGCCGCATAGGCTCCTGCCTTTCTCAGCCGCATATGCCCACTCCCCCGCTAGCCGCATATGCCAACTCCTCCGTTAGCCGCATATGCTCCATCTCCCTCTAGCCGCATAAGGCCTATTCCCCCTTCAGCCGCATGAGCTTCTATATCCCCCGAGCCGCATGGATTTTTTTCCCTGGCCGCATAAGACCTCCTTCCTCCAGCCGCATGAACCCGATTTCCCCCGCCAGCCGCATGAGCCTTTCCCCTTATAGTCGCACGTGCCGAATCATCTCGAGCCGCATATGCCCGTCCCTTTCTCGGCCGCATGGACTTCTTTCCTGGCCGCATATGCCAGAGCTACCCTTGTATTTTGTGATTTAATTGTTATTAATTAGGCTCATGTCTTGTGACCCTCAGTGTAGGTTGGGTCTCTTGATGGAATGCTTGTGCTATGTTATTTTGTACATGTATCCCTGAATACGACAGTGACCCGTAGTGGTGCACTCTTGACATGCAATATGACATGGCATGATAGTGGTCCGTCGTGGCGTACTCCTGACAAATATATCTGACATGATATATCTCAAATTGCTGTTACGACAGCTAATATGACATGACATGACTTGACAATTATAAACAACCTGGACACCGTGGACGAATGTGCTTGTACAAATGAACTAGTATTGTCTTGTATCATGTCTAAGACAGGGACCCCTGAGTACCATGGTCAGGGGTGCCTACCAAATTGACTAAGGCTAATAACTAGAATAATCCAGTAGTTATGAAGAGATTTTCCAGCTACAGGCGATTCCGTTACCTGGGTGCGCTTGGGATCTGTAGCCTGTCGTCGAGTAGAGCACATTTCCTGCACACTGTCATGTGTTACACCCTCCAAGTCACTTAAGGGTACATGCATTTCCTGGACGATGTACCCACCTGAATTAAACCCCTAATATTCGACCTGGGTAACCTGGATGGTCTGCAGGACTTGTGGCTGTAGAATAATCTTGCTGCATCTTGCTAGTAACTAGGCCTGTGATAACCCTAGTTAGTTAAAGTATCAAACCGTACTCATTGCTTGGCCGTGATTGTTGGATGGGGTAACCAGTCTAGTCTTGTCTTGATCCTATACAAGATTGTTACATGACCTGATTTCTTATATTATCTTGCCGATAAATGGTGGGAAATCAAGCTCCGTTCAGATGAAGGGTTACAACCTCGGTCCTTATTTGGTTTACGGGTTGTAACCTGGCTATCTGAATAGTTTCATGGTTGTCTCGTCGTATATAATCCTGATTTTTATATATTTCCAGTTCTTACTACTTATTTATATTCTTGTGCTAATTGCTGGTTTTAGTTCCTAAGTGAAGCCTCTTTTGTGGCACTTGCTCTTTCTGGGATCTGACCCAGCTGGTTTTGTATGGCTAAATACCGGAGCAGCTCCAGAGGATCTACCGACTTTTCAGCCCGATGGTGGCCACCAGGCGTAACCAGGGCAACGAGTGGATTATTTTTGGCTCTTCCACTTTATTGTAAAAATATTCTTTTGAGGCGTTTAGCCGACGAGCACTTGTTTAGCTCGATTGCACCTTTACTTACTGTCTGCCTACGGGCTGTATCATGATTGACAAATCCTAGGATTGATCATGTATGACTAAACTCTTGCTAGTCCTAATATTTTGTAACGACTATCTTCATGATCAGCTAAATATGTAATGTTTGGGACGCCTTACTATTGTATATTTAGTGATCTTACATCTTGTAATATTTACTTACTTGCTTGTGATTGAGACACTAGGCTTGTTCATGACCCTAAGAGACTGTTGGCTTGTAGTTAAACCCTCATGTATCTAGACAGTCGTAACCGTATAGCAAGGTAGGATGCACTTCTATATACGTAGCTGGCTATGTCTGCCCCCGCTCTCCAATATTCTGGTTCTGGGGCGTGACAACTTGCCTCGACCGAGCGGGACTCGAAGCAAGCAATTGTATACCCAAGTTCGAACATCATTCTGCCAATGTTCATCCTGTTGAACTGAGCTAAGTGGAGCGCTATAGAATGCGAGTCATTCAGGGAGGTCCATGGACCTTCGATGGTCGGCTCATAATCTTGAAGGAATGGCACTCTGGATTCAAGTACGAAAGAGATGTTTTATATAGGGTCCCAGTATGGATTTGATTCTCTGGGATGTCGATTCGGTATGGGAATACTTCCATGCTAATAAGCCAATTTAGTTAGTTCTCCGATTAGAGCGGATGAAGTGACTAAAGCGAGGTCCAGATTACTTTATTCTAGTATGTTTGTTGAGATAATGGCTGGCAAGCTACTACCTACGGAGGTAGAGTATATCCCTTCTGATGATGTTTTCAAATAGGTTGTTGAGTATGAATGGGTATCCCCATGGTGCACTCATTTTTCGTATTTTGGGCATATGACCCAACAATGCATGATGACGGGGAAGGGAGATACACAAGCGGTGAATATAATTAATTCGATAGTTGGGGGCTCCAAACTCGATCGTGGTAAGTAGACGGTAGAGGAAGGGAGACAACAGGGATGGCTAGAAAGATCCCTAAATATATAGCATATGTTTCACATAACTTTTTCAACCAAATGAGAGCGTGGTATTTTAATTAGTCACTCACCAGTATACGGTAATATACTGATCATCGCTCTCCACAGGTACTACGCACCAGGAGGGGCGTGCCACCTAACAAGGCGACGCTCATTTTGAAGCCTTGCTCGTGTGCGTAGGCGATCTCTACACATTTGAAGACTCTGCTATGAACCTATGTCAATGCCTAGACTCTCCCCCGTCCAAGGTCCAAGTAATGTTTTGGTTTTGTATAAGGGGATATAAATGTATAGAACGACTATCTTATCAGCGTTCATTTTTTATCAGGTCATGTTTGTAGGACCGCGCAAAATCTATTGTAATAGTCTTATAAATGATGTTCATCATCAATAAAGTAAAATTTCCTTCTACTGCAAATGTGTTGTTCAATTTTTCTACCTACTCACTTTGTTGTTGTGTTTTAGATAACCTTATGACACTGCCTTATGCGAGTACAACTTAGACTTGTACGACATCACGTCCGAGGGACGACTATCGATTCTACGAAATTGGGACTTGACATAATGGCCGAGTTTTAGCTCACAACTTCCATATGCAACAACTCGAGCACACAAATTTGATGAATTTCTTAGGCCTTGTATTCAGGCCCATGTCGTAGTGCCGAAGTATCAGGTGATGAGGGAGTCACTCAACGATGCACTCGCTCTATTGCCTCAACACCCTCCAGCTACTTTCGGTGTTGTGCAAAATTTCAACCACAAGTTCCCTAGTACCGTATGAGGTAACAATGTGCAGACGCATCAGAATAAAGGCGACAACGAAGGTTGGAACTAAGGGCTTCATTGTACCAAGTGCAACTAAATCAATTAATGTTACTAGTGGTATATAAGAATAATACATGTAATTACTTATCCTGGTGTTTGATCAACTATTAAAGCAAATGTTTGTCCCTTCCTCATTGCTCTTGACTATTATCAAGCCTAACTGGACTAAGTCACCTGGTCGGTCAAGGTGGCCATGTTTGGTTCTTTCGGTTGCTAGGGGGAGCTACTCTATCTTCAGGGTTCGTGGATCTAGTTGCAGGTAAAGATGGTTTCTGAATGTTGAATCGATCTCAATGATGGCTGATATGACCTTTGAATTATTTGTGTAGTGCCCTATCGCTTTATACAATCCTTATGGCTAATGCTTATTGTACCCACGATCCAAGCACGAACCAACACATAATATACCCTCTTATTTTTTCGAACGTAAAAAATGAGGTCAGTAAAGGAAGGGGATCAATCAGGATACAAGTCAAGAGATATGAGTTTGAAGTGAAAGGAGTTTCTAGGATGGTAATTAAACAAGTGGATGAGGTCTTAGTCATTCTAATCCTATTGCAGTCTCTCTCGGTACAATAACGTAGCTGAAATGATAAATCGATCTGCATGGGCCACTACTAAAACCCTATCACATCATAGTCCCAAAATATGTTGGAACAGGCTATGTGACAACTGCTAGCTAATATGACTACAGATTTATCCAACCCTATTAGACCCACCGGAGCGTATTCCATTGTGTAAAAGTAAATTTCAATCCACAACTACTATGAATCATGCAAGTATACTATTCTTATCCACAAATAAAGTAAGAAAAGAAACAACAACAATCTAATTATCTAAAACATAAATGCTGAAATTAAAGATAGTACCAAACACACTACAATAACAATAGTCTTTCTTGACGGTTTTTCACCGAAAAAGGTTTTTTTTTGATAGGTCAGCTTTCGTACGTCGGAGTTAAGAGAAGTCCCAGTTTATTTTGACGATTTTTTTGTAATGTTTTCCAGACGGTTTAAAACCGTCAAGAAACATAACACTTGACATTTTTGTAATATTTTCTTGTCGATTTAAAATCGTCAATTGTGCAACAATGAAGAAGAGCTCGATATTGAACGCAACACTGATAGGCCAGAAAAGAAAGATAAGCCTTTCTTGGCTTCACCTTGAGCTAGTTTGTTTCTTGGCTTCATCTCGACGGTTTAAAATTGTTTTCTGTTCTTGTTAATAAACCAACAAAGTATTCGGGGAGATAGATTTTTATTTTGTAGTATACACTACTAAAATCTGCTCAATTAGCGACGTAAAATTAGCGACGTTCAAAAAAACGTCGCTAAATTGTTGTAGTGACGTATAATTGAAACGTCGCTAACAGTCGCTACTAGCGACAAAAATAGCGACGCGACAACGACGTATATTAGTTACATGAGCTAGTCGTCGCGAAACGTCGCTATGACGTCGCTAATAGCGACTAATTTAGCGACGTTAGAATTAACGCCGCTAAATTCTAATTATATTCCCCCCACCAATTCATTTCCCTCCATTTTACTCTCTCACTCTCTCTCCTCCCCTCCCTCCGGCGCTCTCACTCTCTCCGGCGCTCTCACTCTCTGCGGCGAATCTCACTCTCTCCGGCGACTCTCCTCCCTCTCCGGTATGTGACTCTCCCCCTCTCTTCCTATTTTGGTTGTTGGTGCTTGGGGGGGTGCGGGTGGCTCGGAGGGAGGGGCAGGGGAGATGCGGGTGGTTGGAGGGTGAGTGGGGGGTGGCTGGAGGGTGGGACAGGGGGTGAGGGCGGCTGGGGGTGAGGAGGGGTGCTGGGGGTGAGGAGGGGGCTGGGGGGAGGGGAGCTAGGGTTACGGGTTAGGGGTGGGTGTGTGGGGGGGGGAGGGGCGGGGGGGGGGGGTGAGGGCGGCTGGGGGAGGAGAGCTAGGGTTAGGGTTCGGTTCGGGTTAGGGGTGGGTGTGTGTTTGGGGGGGGGGAGGGGCGGGGTGGGGCCGGGTGGGGGCGGCTGGGGTAGAGGAGCAGGGGGTGGGGGCTGCTGGGGGAGGGGAGCTGGGGGGAGGGGTGGGGTTAGGGGTGGTGTACGGGGGGAGGGGTGCGGGAGGGCTTGGTCAGGGGCACCGATAGTGCCGAAAAATCTGATAATTTAGTAATAATTATTTGTTTTCCGACACCGAAAAAAGTGATACTCCGATTCGAAAGCACCGATAGTGCCGATATTTGTAACAATAGTTTTGTTGGTTGGTTAATTGGTAACATGGTGATCAGGACATATAGTCCCTGCGTTATCGTATGCTAGAATGAATTTTGGGTTGTGTTCTGAGCCATCCGTTCTCACACTTAAAACAGATATGAATTAGTACTGTGTGTCAATCTTTGTTTTTGTATTTTTGGCGAACCCAGGGATTGGATTCTATATTTTGGCTCAAGCTCCAGCTCCATTTGCATTAATCTACGGTACGACATGGTGATCAGGACATAGTCCCTGCAGCCATTCAACTGGCGAGGCAGAAACTATGTAGCCATAGATAAAGTTGACTGTCCTTCGAACCTCATCCCTCGGCAATGATGATACGACAACCTATCACTATATCTTATATAGTAGTAGATGATGTCTTAGTATTACATTATGTGAGTTCATCTTGATTCTGTTACATTCTTCAGATACTAGATACGATAAGAACATATACTACACCATATGTATAGAACATAGACGATTCACACTAATGTATGCTAGAATGAATTTTGGGTTGTGTTCTGAGCCATTCGTCCCCACACTTGGCAATTAAGCATGTGAAATATATCGTTGAAGAACATAAAACTTGTGGTCGTTACTGCAGAAAGTGCAGACTGGCATGAACTGACGCACGAAAAGGAGGAGATCAAAGCTGTAACAAGTAAAGTTGTGTTTTGGGTATTCTACTCTTGTAAGCTCTTTGTTCACAAAGCAAGATATAATGAATACAGAACAAGTATCGAGTTTATAACTCTTGTAAGCTCTATACTGGAGTTACGAACTCGATACTTGTTCTGTATTCTTTAATTATAGCTTGCTTTGTGAACAAAGAGTTTACAAGAGTTTTTTTTTTCAAAGCACAACTTTACTTGTTCCAGCTTAGAGCCCCTCATTTTCGTGCGTCAGTTCATGTCGGTCTTCACTTTCTGCAGTAACTTCCTCCAATTAACCTCCATCCCTTGGCAATGATGATACGACAACCTATCTTAATTCTGTTATTATAGTAGATGATGTCTTAGTATTACATTGTGTTGATTCATCTTGATTCTGTTATATCCTTCAGATACTAGATTCGATAAGAACATATACTACACCATATGTACAGAACATAGATGATTCACACTAATGTATTCTAGAATGAATTTTGGGTTGTGTTCTGAGCCAACCGTTCTCATACTTAAAACAGATATGAATTAGTACTGTGTGTCAATCTTTGTTTTTGTATTTTCGGCGAACCCAGGGATTGAATTCTGTATTTTGTATTTTGGATTCTGTATTTTGGCTCCAGCTCCAGCTCCATTTGCATTAATCTACGGTACGACATGGTGATCAGGACATAGTCCCTGCAGCCATTCGACTGACAGAAACTATGTAGCCGTAGATGAAGTTGACTGTCCTCCGACCCTCATCTCTCGGCAATGATGATACGACAACATATCACTATATCTTTTAGTAGTAGATGATGTCTTAGTATTACATTATGTGGGTTCATCTTGATTCTGTTATATCCTTCAGATACTAGATTCGATAAGAACATATACTACACCATATATACAGAACATAGATGATTCACACTAATGTATGCTAGAATGAATTTTGGGTTGTGTTCTGAGCCATCCGTTCTCACACTTGGCAAAAAAAATCAAATTTTCTGTATTTTATCGGCTTTCGAAAATGTACTCAAACGAGATGGCACCCGTTCTCACAGATGGCACCTAAGACCCGAGGATCTCGCTTGAGGGAGGCACAGATGGCTGTGAAAGAGGAGGGTGGCACCAGAGGGCAGTTCAACCGAGAGAGCTGCTCCAGAAGTAATTCCTAAAGCTGAGGGAGCTGTGAAAGAGGAGGTGGCACCAGAGGGCAGTTCCACCGGGAGTTCCAGTCATCCATCTCCTCTAGATATTGATCTGGCTGCCGTGGATCCTACTTATGCGCGCTGGCTGAGGAGTTCTATCTGTCCCAGCATAGACGACAATAGATACATATATTGACTGAATTTGTTTTGATGGATATATCTCCTCTGGATATTGTGATGGATATTTGTTTTGATGGATATATCTCCTTTGGATATTGTGATGGATATCTGTTTTTTGGTGTGTGATGTATATTAGTTTTTGTGATGTGTGATGCATATTGTGATGTATATTGTTTTGTGTGATGTGTGATGTGTGATGCATATTGTGATATTCCGAGAGGCTTGAGGAGACGACCAATTATTTTTGGTCTATTCTGGATTGTATTGTGCGTGCCGGTGTTGAGTGTTCCACCGAAGGGGTCGGCGAACCCAGGGATTAGATTATGTTTTTTGGATTGGATTCTGTATTTTGGATTGTACATTTGCATTCTGGATTCTTTTTATTTTTTTTTTAATTAGCGACGTTTATATTCGTCGCTAACAGTTAGCGACGAATATAAATGTCGCTAATTTGTTGACGTGGCAAACAATCTGATGCCACCACATCGTCACAAAAACGTCGCTACTGTGTCGCTAATCGACGACCACAAGAAAACGTCGCAAATGACGTCGCTATTTAGCGACGTTATTAGCGTCGCTAAATAACGTCGCCATAGCGACGTTTTGCGGCGTTTCTCGATTAGCGACACGTTTTTTCCGTCGTTTCCAAAACGTCGCTAATTTAGGTTAGCGACGTTTTGGTCGTGATTAGCGACGTTTTGGAACGTCGCTAATCTGACAAATTTTTGTAGTGATAGTTTGTTAAGTTTTCATGGTTGACTTCACATAATGGGATATATGTCAGTCATCCGCAATCAATGAGAGGCCGCCCCCCCCCCCCCCCCCCCCCCCCCCCCCCCCCCCCCCCCCCCCCCCTCTTTCAATTTGTCGAAGCCAAACCCATATACGCTAGCACCTCCCTGCTAATGTTATCCCCCCAAAACCGAGTGTGGTGCGTGTTGGGTGGGCACGCCCGCCGTCAGTTCGTGTAGAAGCATTCATTGAGAGCAAGCTTACCATGGACAAAACAATTGTAGGGAGGGCCCGTCAGACAATTGAATGTGTAGGCTTCAGAGACATCTGTATTGCATAAGTTTGAATTGAACCACTCTCATGCATACAAAACATCACTTCAGTTAGAGCTGTCAAGTGGGCCGGGCCGGGCCGGGCCGAGTCTCTCAGGCTCATGTACTACAGTGGGCCGGGCCGGGCCGAGCCTCTCAGGCCCATGTACTACAGTGGGCTGGGCCGAAAGGGTAAAAATATGAGCCTGATCCGACATGTGGCCCACGGCACGGTAGGTTTCGAACTAGGCCGTGCCGAGCCAGGACGGGCCGAACCACAGTTATTCTATGTAGATAAAATTTTAAGAGAACTATATGATAAAAATATATTCATACTTAATTCTTCCATTGGTTTGGCTCACCAAACACAAAACATCTTTCTATACCCATCTTCCAGGAAGATGTGTTTGCATTCTATCCCCAACTTCCTATACACAACTTTTTTTTAACACATTTAAAGACGGTGAATATATTGATTAGCTATATCGGGTCGGGTCGCAGTCAGGACGGGCCTGGACTTCGGGCCGGACCGGACATCTTTTATGGGCCGAAATATAAGGTCCGACATGTCCCGGTATACTGGGTCGGGACGACCCGAGCCCACAATTAACCAGACCAGGTACATGGGTCATTTTTCGGGCCGGACACGTGCCGGACTGGACCAGCCCAGCCCATTTGACAGGTCTAACTTCAGTACATATAAACCTAAGCTAATAGTGTCAGTAGTTGTATCGAAAATGTAGTGAATTTACCGAAGATAATTGAGGGAAGATGTGAACATGCGAGTCTAGAAAATTTACTGGTACAATGCAACCAGGAATTAGGTTTGTAGATTTAGTCACAGAGTTTCCGAAAACAGTAACTTTTTAAATTTATTTACTACAAGCAAATGTTAAAAAAAAAAAAAAGTAACATGGAAGAAAAACCTGGCATTAACTTGAGCATTGTACAATCCATGATATAACTTGAGCAGAAGTGTGCTGTGGAAAGGAACAAAATAGGAAGAATCAACCATGTTACTTCCTTGCACTTGGGTTAACCTACTTGACGGACTTTGGTTTTTTTTTTTTTTTGCGATGTCTTTTGGTTTTTTTTTAGTGATATATGTATATAACTTTCTGCAATTGTTTCAGACTATTTACCGAGTATCCAGAATCACACCAGTCATCGAAGCAGGTTTTCTAGAAAAGTGCTTCTTGTAAATGCTTAAGATCATCTCCAACCAAGTACTCGAACTACCTATTTGAGGAATTTTTTTCTCCAATCCATTCTCCAATTGAGAGAGAAGTGGTGCTCAAAATTAGAGCTGTCAAGGGGCCGGCCGTGTCCGTGGCCATGAACTTTAGCGGATCGGGCCGGGCTAAGGATGAAAAATATGAGTCCATTTGACACGTGAGTACCCACGGCACGACAGAATTCGGACCGGACCGAGCTGGGCTGAGTCGGGCCTTGACTAACACGTGACAAATTTGGGAGTGTTGTATGAGAATAGCGATACTTGTTCTCTAGTGATACTTGAGCATAGGCGACCTGGAGGTGATCGAATATATGAGGTTTTTGATAATCAACTCTCAGCTGCTACAGCACGACAAGTTTGACAATTTTGCTGAGTAGCAACCTTGCTGTTACTTCTGTACCTCTTTGGAACTTATGCACTTAGCATAGGCGACCTTTTTTTCATTATTCACCATCTTGATGAATGGTTGATTGGCTTCTTTGCCACCGCCATTTCCCATAAAAACACAAACAACAGTGCTATCCTTCAAATGGTTTTCCAAGAAATCATCACATCTGACCAAAAATGTTGGTCCATGTCCGTTGCAATTTTTCATTTAAGCATGCATATCAGTATGTGAAGAAAGTTGTTTCTCGGGTCGGGTCGGGCCAGGCTCGGCCTGAACTTCGGACCAGATCAGACCTATCTTATGGGCCAATATACGTAGTCCGACACGACCTAATATACTGAATTGTACCAAACCCGGGCTCACAATTAATCGGATCGGGCCAGCACATGGGTCAATTTTTCTAGTACTTTTTTTAGCAGAGACTGAAAGCAAGGGGATGTCATAAAAAAAATTAGTGGAGGCTTAAAGCAGAAGCATGCCAGAAAGATAGAATGAATTTTTTCTAGTAATTTTTTTTTTAAAACCCTGCCTACAGCCCAATCCAGCTTATGCTCAACCAGTCTTGAAGTGAACCAAGTATTGAAATCACTCGAGTATTTCTCTGATCGAACATTTAATTATCTTTGATAATAATAATATATATTAATAATATTATAATCAAAATCTAACCATCAACAACATATCAATATTACTAGGACTACAACTAGCAAGGAGCAAAATATCTACATCGATCGAAGGAGGAGCTCGAGCTCGAGTTTGACATCAAGCGCAGGCCTCCCCCCTCCTCGGCACGGCGGCGACGACGAAGAGCGACTCGAGATCCGGCGGGCGGAAGTAGCCGTTCTTCGGCGGGCCCCTCCTCCTCCTCCCGTAGACTGCCGCGGGCGACCGCTTCCTCGGCGGCGGGGGGCACGCCGCCGCCGCCGGGATCCTGAACTCCACCCGCTTCGGCGTCTCCCACCCTCCGGCGCCTCTCTGCTCCTCCTCCTCCACTCTCTTCATCTCTCTCTAGCCGCCAATTTTGAACACGAACAAATGGGAGGGAAAGAGGAAAGAAATAAAATTGTGGGTTTGGAAAGAGCTTCGAATGGTTTTTTTTTTCATAAACGGATCGGGAAAAAGAACGGACGGCTGCGGCTCCTCCCGGGAGGTGCCGGGGCCCGCGAATCGTGCGGTGGAAGCCCGTTCGGGAGCAGGAACGAGTCATGGCCGCCACATGGCATGCGCGTGGGGCCCGCCTGGTTTTTGAAATTTTGTGGGAAAGTGGCGGGAAAGGGACCGGCGGGCGCGCTGGAAGTTTCGCGGGTGCGCGATATAGACACGTGTACGGTTGAGGATGGAGTCGTGGGCATTGGATTCTTCTGGGGTTCGGGGGGTGCGGCGGTGGGGACCAGAGTTGGGTGATGTCCGGAGGGTGGTTTATTGGGCATGGTGCACACGTACGATAGGGCTTGGGTAATTTATAAGATTTTGTTACGGTAGTGGTTTCTTTAATGGATTCGTGCGGTTATGGGCATTTGTAATCCTTTATCCAAAAGAGAGAAAAAATGATAATTAGATGGATTTTTGGATCCAATGTACAAAGATGTTGTCCAACATAGTTCAAGGCACCCCTGCGGAAAGGAAACAATTTTTTTTTTAATTCATTGATATATTTTTTTAAAATTATAATTTCATTTTTTTTATTGTTTGTAAAATTCAAAAAAAATAAGGAAGAAAATGAAATCTTAGAGAAAAAAATGAATTCTTGGATTGGTGGTAGGAATCATTTCTCTCCTATTTTTACTCCACCTGGGAATCAAATTTCTTTCATCATTTTCTTTGACATTCAAATAAAGGAAAGTAATCACTTTCCTATCTCATTGCTCCAATTCTGCGAACCAAACGTGACATAATGGAAGGGAGAATTGGAAAGTAGAAAAAAATAGAAAGAAGTAAAAAGTTTGAGAGAAAATATGATTAAAAATAATAAAGTTCGGGAGGGAAGAAGGAGAGAAAATGTGAAAATTAAATTTAAGGCTTTGTTTGATAGGAGGGATAGAGAAACAAAAGGAAGGAAGAAGAGTAGGATATATTTTTCTTCTCTATGGAAAGGAAAGTTCATTTCCTTCCTTTGTGTTGGTTGGAAGGATGAAAAAAGTGAGATATACTCTCCTTTGTTTGGTTTGGAAAGAAATGTGGAAGGAATGAAGTAAAAAAATATAGGTCTTACATTCTATCCCCAATTAAAACACTTATTTACCATTTGACTTCATTAATAATTTTTAAAATAATAGAATTCATATTGGGTATAATTTTTAATTGATATAAGTCTCCATTTTTTCTTCCACTTTTTCTCTCACTTTTGGAGGGATTGAATTTCTTTGGTTATGAGAAAAAAGTAAACCCTCTATTTTTCCTTCCTTCCACTTTCTTTTCCATACCAAATAAAAAAATGAATCATTTCCTCCACTTTTGCCTCCTCCATTGTCTTTCCTCCCACTTTTCTCTCCTGCCAAACACACCCTATAAGAAAGAAAATTATACAAGTCCCACTATTTTTTTTTCCAAAAGTAAGAGAAAAATGGACAGAAATGAGGGACTTTTGGAATAATTTATCCAACTATCCCTCAATAAAGTAAGTATAGATTATGGTATGAGAAAACCAGGGACTAGATAGTAAGGCTATAAAGTTAAATTTTATATCTCAATGTTTTCAAAAAAATTAGCTTGATACACTATACTTTCATATTCAACAACTTAATACCTCAACAATAATTGTACAACTTAATATCCTAACAATGTTAACTGAAAATCCTAAATGATAAATCTCTCTCTCTCTCTCTCTCTCTCCTCTCTCTCTCTCTCTATATATATATATATATATATATATATATATATATGGCGGCGGCTCTCCCTAGGGTTTCTCAAACGGAATCAACTAGGGATTCTCGAACAGCCAACGGGCTGGCTTGGGATCCCAGGCTTGGGGATGACCCAGGTCAGGCGGACGGGCGACCAAGGAGACAAGAGGATGGTGGGTGGTCGACGGTGGCGAGGAGGCATAGGGGAAGATCAGGGAAGAACAACCAGGCGCAGGGAAACCGCGTTGCGATCAGCGGGTCATTAGGCAGGCATAGACCTCCATAAAGGGTCAGACATGGATGTCAGTCGAAGAGGAGTCCATCAACAGGGAGGTATGCTGTCGAGAGGAGGGGGGGAGGATAAATGTTCCTATAAACATAGCGGGGACAACAATTCCATCTAATCCGGAGAGGGCGACGGGTGACAAGAGGAAGAAGACGATTGACTCCAGACAACCGGGGCAATCATGGGCGGATTATCTGTGCACGAGAGCAACGTTGGGAAAGGGATTGATGAAATACGTGGCTCCTAAACTGGTGGAAAACGGAGTGCGTGCGACCTTTTCAGAGGAAGACCTGGCGGAGACTACAGAATATTAGAAGAACACGATAATTCTGTACGCGTTAGGGAATAGGCCTTTTTATCATATTCGGGGATACGCGGAACGCGTATGGCGGCCGAAAGGCAGCATGGAGTTTTTCTCTCGTAGCAACGAATTTTACTTCGTGCGGTTTTGTATGCTAGAGGACATGGAGAGGGTTTTGCAAGGAGGGCCCTGAACATTCGATGGAAGACTCATCATGATGAAGGCATGGACAACGGAGATGAGATGTGAAAGGAAGATTCTTATCTTGGTCCATGTATGGATTAGATTTCCTGAACTGCCACTACTATATTGGAGTGTGACTATGATGATGAAATTAGCTAGTTTAGTCGACAGAACCATTAAAGCAGATGAGCGAATGCTTGCACGATCGGTGATGGGATACGCGAGTGTGTTTGTGGAAATAGATGCTGGTAGCGAGATTCCGGCCTTCATAGAATACGAGGTCCCCATGGGTGAAGTATATAAGCAGAAAGTTGAATACGAGTGTGTACCGCTAGAGTGTCCACTCTGCCGCTAGTTCGGGCATCCATCCCAGGAGTGTAAGCTTGGAGATATCGTGGGGGATGTGAACTAAGACGGTGGGGTTCAAAATGACAACAACCAACATATGGAAGTTGGAGGAGAATCGAGCATGGTCAACGCTGAAGGTAAAGGGAGTGGGGACTTCCCGACGGCATGTCAAAATAAAGGCCGCAACGCAGGGATGGAACTCGAGTGGATATTGGACTGGACAAGCTGCCGGGCGGGAGCACAAAAAAGGGCGAATGGCTGACAAGCGGCGGAACAAGTGGACAATTGGTGGTCATCCAATCACAGCAAAATAAGTCCTCGCGTGGTCGAGGGGTTACAAAGGGAGGAATGGCTAAAGATAGAAGGATGAAAAGCATGGAAGAAGCTACACACGCTCAACATGATGAGGCGGGGCAGAGCCGGAAGAGGCATGCTGGCAGTATCGCGGAAGACTCGGACAGACCGACCCATAGTATGGGGACGTCAAACGCAATAGTATGCGTGGACAACCTAAGGTGGTGGGAGATGATGCAAGAAGGGGCCAAGGCGTAGCAAGAGCGGTACATGTCGAATGACGAAGAGGATAACCAAGACAGACACGATCCAGATCCGTCCCAGCGGAAGTGGTTCGGAGAATATCTGGGGTATCCAATAGTTTAAATGTCGATTATTACATGGAATGTGTCACGACCCGCACCCGTTTTTTCGGATACGAGACGTGTCTAAGCCAGCCTACGCCACAGAGTCGACGATAGAACACTGTCACGACGAGGATACTCAAAATCATAAAATGTAACATTTATTGCTCATTCACATTTCTAAAATTTATTACAACAGTTACAAGATTTATATTGGAAAAAAATACAATGTTCTTACACATACTTGAAATAGCTACAACATCTATCTAAAGTCTAAGTTTTGGCCTGCAAGTACACCCGTATCTCCCATGCTAAGAGAAGCCACAACTAAACCTAAAAAATATTGGTTTTCAGTTAGGAATGGAACAAGCACACAAACCGACGGCAATACGAAAATACAATAAAATTCATAAGGCATGAAAATAACATATGTGAGATAAAAACTATAAAGTAACCGATGACATGGCAAGGGGTGAAGAAAACGGGGAAAATAAGTAGAGACAACTATCTATATGTTTTGAAATATCAGTTTTGACATGTGAACGGCTAGGGGATAAATCCGGCACCCTGCACGTGTCGTATGCAGCTGCTATTCTCTACGAAAGACACGGAAGATAGTTCTGGGTAGTCCACATGTCTACTAAGATATTTTCCCTCCCGACTAGTACTCATGGACTCGAACAAATCATAAAACACGAAAGCATGATAATCACGAAATATAGTAAGTAGAGATCCATGATACTAATTTTCGTGTGACGAGCGTGTCAACAAGCAGCAAAACATATGTATAAATTGAAATGTACAAACTACTATGAATCGAAAAGCAATCAGAAAGTGTACTTGCCTGAGGTCCTTAGCTGGTGAAACCGATAGTACAACCACTCAGATGAGTCACTAAAGTCAACACATGCAAAAGTCTCTGGATGCTGAAATAAATATTACCAACATTTTCAGAATAGTCGAATTAGCTAGAATTTTCTATCCTTAAGTCCAATTCTGGACACAGGGGCAAAACGGTAATTTTGGGTTAAAACGGTGTCCGCCGTTGGACCAGCTTTGTACCGAAAAATGTGCCAAAGTCTACGGTCTCTAAAGTCGTCAAACTATATATCTACAGGTCCGGTTTTTCGATACGAACCCAACCATATGTCCAAAGTTGGATTTCGGCGAGCCGTACACAAAATCGCCCGTTGAGTCGGATCGTAGGGCTCGCAAAACGGCGATCCGGTCAACTGTCTCAGAATCGGACCAAATTGGTATATAGAACCAAAAAAATGATACGGTCATATTGGCTTAAGTTTCGTCTCGATCTGACAAACGTGCACAAAGTAATTAGAAAAATTGTAAAGTGGTCGATACGGTAAATTTCGACGGATACGCATCAAAATTTGTCGCGCACATGCAACCAATTTGAATTTCGTCAAAGCCACACATCCATGAAGTCGATACGCACCTTTCGATGCTTTCGGTTCGTGATCACATCGTCCGGATTGGCGGAACACACGTCGTATCGGAGGTTTTCCTAAAATTTTATACATTTGTGTACTGTTTTTCATGATTTTCAATTCCTGTTTTCATGTCATATAGTAAATGGAATACAGAGTTATGAAAGGGATTTCACTCTCGTATATGTTGTCTAAAATACTATTTTAATAGATTCTTTAATCTCTTTATGAAATGGCAGAAATCTGCCTTCCAATTTGGGTCCCTAGGATAAGAGATATGTCCTGTTCGAGACAGATTCTCGACAACTTCGCCTCCAATTTTTGAGCGATCTGTTGTCACGACCCGCACCCACTGAGAGGGTACGAGTACGTAACAACGTCCAGCCTACGCCGCAGTGTCGGTAGTAGAACGCTGTCCTAGGTCAAAATCTACAATATAGAGGTACCTGTACAGTATATACACTCCGAATGGAGGTGACATAGCAAATACAGTCTCAATCACATCTAAGGTAGAGCATGAAAAAGATAGATAAAATATGAAATCCACAAAGAGATTCCGCAGATAGAAGTCTAAGTGTCTAAGATACACAAACCCAGAAAAACATCTCAAAATTCAAATACAGTAATCCTAAAGTAAATACAACTCAGACAACTAAAATAACTATCTATACAACCTCTACTGTGTCTCCTCTAGGCTAGCAGGCAACCTCCAAGCTATCTGTAAAATTTATCAACATGTCCAGTCAGGACAGGAGCGAGCACAATACATCTCAACAGTTCATAGCAGGTTAGAAAATATAATCATGCAGTAAAGTAAGATATAGATACTGAAGAAATGCAGTATGTAAACAGAGAGAGAGAACTTTAATAGAAATATCTACTATAAGTAAAGAACTAACAGTGGCTAGTGAGTCGAGTATAATATAGACATGTAAATGGCATAGGATGATTCTGATAAGACACTACGGAAAGATTCTGATGAGATACTACTTGGGTATTATTCACATGTCCACTTCTACTCCCCCGTACCCCCAATTAATACACAAGGATCCAACCAGGTTATGTTATGATTCTAGTAACGGCCCCCGAAGGGTGGTACATAGTAGTCCCATAAATGGGGATTCTGGAAAACCCAATAAATGGGATAAAGATTCAAAGAAGATTCTGTGATCATAAGAGTATATGTCACAAGTGATCAAAGAACCAAAGAAGCATAGTGATACGCCATGTAAGTGAAACGCACAGAACATGTAGTACCCGATGCTTCCTAAAGGGATAACATCTCAAGAAGGGATCCATATAGTACTAATCCGTGTGACCAACATGACAGTATCAAGTAAAGTAATTTAATGCAGGAAAAATAATTCTAAACAGGATGTGAAATGATCAGTGAATGTACTCGCCTGGTATCCTGAATGTCCGAAGAGAATATACTGTCCGAGGAGTGGTGTCTGTCTCCTATAGAACAGTACAAGTCACAACAAGTCTAAATAAGAAAATAGACTGCTACAATGCATCTACATGAAGTTTGGGATCAATCTAGGCTAAAGTCAACCTTTGGTCAACTATAGTCAACTAGACTAGTCAAACTAGGTCAACTAGGTCAAACCTAAACCAAACAAGTCTATACTAGTCTAACTTGTCTATTTAGGCCTAATCAGACTAAAAGTCTAACTAAACTCTCACTAGGTAAACAGACACACCATAGGCTAAGAACCCTAGGCTATAGGCTATATCATGCCTAAGCCAAACCACAAACACATATACACATAACATATAATATATATAATATATTGTAATAACCATAACATATAGGCTACCTATATGTACATCCCACACACATAATATATATTTAGAGATATATAGAGATATATATATATATATATTATATATATATATTATATATATAAAAATATATATATATATATATATATTATATATATATATATATATATATATATATATATATATATGCATCACTATTCACATATTCATATATATAGAGATATATAGGAAAGCTATATATATAGGCACACACACACACACACATATATATATATATATATATATATATATATTATATATTATATATATATATAGAGAGAGAGAGAGAGAGAGAGAGAGAGAGAGAGAGAGAAAGAGATAAAAGAGTAAGTGAGTATGTGTGTGTTTGGCATGTGTGTGAAAGGATATGTGTTAATGTTCTAAAATTTAGTGATAGGTAGGGGTATATGACATGGGATACATGATGTCAAAAGGTGTATGAATGTATATGTGTAAAGGTTATAGGTTAACTCAGTTTATAGAAATACACATAATACTTACCTTGTATACAGTATACATACATATCATGTATATTACATTTACATGATACATACATGTATACTTGTATTATTATACTTATTCATGCATATTAGATACTTGTATTATATTAAATATTGCAAACATTCATTTCATTCATGCATCTATGCATTACCTACATGTTTTATACATATGCATACATTGTATATTCATATCATTTCATACATTAACATAGAGACATACAAACATGCACACATCAATATTCATACCTTGCATACCTTACATATCATTTATATATTATCATTTATTCCTTTCTATATTACATTATCTTGCATGCTTGCATTCTATATTACTTCTATATTACCTATATACTGTATTTCCTCCATTCATTCATGCTTGCATCATATACTCTATATTACCATACATGTTATCATTATATATTGTATTACAATATTTATACATTATGCATTCATATCTATCATTACATATATATCTTGTATTTATATCTAGCATTCATTATATACTCTCATGCATACATTGTATATCATTCTTTCATTCATGCATGCTTATATGCATTATATTAATTGCATTCCTACATGCTTGCATTCAACCATATACATAATGTAAAGAGATATATCATATATATATATCATTCATTCATCTAACATATCATGCATTACATACTCGACATTCATTTAATATCCATACTACATAGGCTCATAGGTTACACAAATGCATATATCGTATAGTCACTCTTCTACTTAAACCAATACTGTACCAATTGGGCATTCACTAAATTCTAGGATTAAAGTATGTCGTAGCCCTTTGTGTTAGCTTTCCGAACTTTAAACGGATCGCATTTTCGTGTCCGGAAGCTCCCGGAATCGCAAAAATACCGAAACACGTTCGTCTTTCATACAACTGATACTCAAATAATTCTACAGAAAGTTATAGAAAGAATTTGGCTTATTAAAATATATATTTGGAAAGCTAACTTTGATATGGTTCTTTTAAAAAAAAGGGGAGATAATCGGAGTTCTAAGCTAAAAGTTATGACATTTCTAAGTTGCTTTGGTTTAATAAAAACGTGGATAAAAATTATGACGGATTTGACAAAGAACACATATAGGCCAAGATACTTACATACAAACATAGGTATCCAAATAAAACTCATTCTAACCATCTTAACAAAGATCAATCCACTCTCTAACCATTATAAAACTGAATTTAATATCTATTTAAACTATATCATACAACATACACATGGGGTGTCCTAATTTGGGATCTATCAAGTAGGACACAAGACACATATCTAAAATTCTCAAGAGAGTCCAAATGGCCTCAAATTTGAATCAAATGGGACATGCATGAGAATGGATCTACGAATTCAAAACTAATTTATATGCAAAGAAATCGATTTAGAGGATGGGTTTTACCTATTGGGAGTGGAATTCCAATGAACTTTAGGACACGGCTCCGATACAAAGATCCCTCAAAGTGGACACTCCTCCTTGCACTCCTCTTCCAATCCTTGGTAGCACCCTTCCCTTGGAGAATGGAAATGATTGAGGGAAGGTTTGGTGAAGGAATGATTTGATTTGGAGATCAAATCAATAGGAAGGCTCTCTAAAATTGGGGAAGAACAAAAGGAAAATAAAAGAGGCAAGATTGTAATGAATGAAATGAACATTCTCTCCTAAAGGTGGATGCCATTGTAGCCTCCCTTCCCGGAATTTGAAAATTTTTATTTATTTTTATTAAAATGGTGTTTTTTAGATTTTTATGAATAATATTTTAATTAATTATTACGTAGGTAGATGATTTTAGCCATGGTTGAGATTTGGAGTACAAGGTGACTAGAAATATGGTACGGGTAGTGCAGTGGCATGCTTTGACTAGTGTATTAGCCCTGGTAGAGAAGGCCGAGCCATAGTGATGTCCTAACTAGGAAAACCAGGCCAAGTTGTGACATGACCATTTTAAATAGTTAATTATCCATTATTAATATTATTTGACGTCTAGGTGACCGGTCGCACCAAACTAATGCAAATTGGACCCAAACCAAGCCCAAGCCTATGTAGACCTACTTTTAGGTATGTACAATTATTTCCTAGCTTTTTTGGTAGACTTAAGGATATTCCTAATATTTGGTTATTTATAATGGGTTTTATTATTATATTATTTATTGAGATTGTTATCTATATTATTATTTTATCGGTTATATATTGTCTAATAATATAATGTATATGTGTATATGAATAATATATATATATATATATATATATAATATATATTATATATATATATATATATATATAGAGATAGAGAGAGAGAGAGGAGAGAGAGAGAGAGAGAGAATATATATATAGAGAATATATAGATAGAAAAATATTATATATATATATATAGATATATATATATATATATATATATATATAGATATTATAATTATATATATATATATATATATAATATAGAATATAATATATTATACGAGTGTATGTGTGTGTATATATATATATATATATATATATCTATATATATATATAGATATATATATAATATATAGCTGTGTACGTGTAAATAGATAATATTGAGATTAGTATTTTTCTACTAAAAAAATATTATTTAGATATTTTGGAGAATTATTATATAAGTAATTATATGAGTATATATATATAGGTGTAGATTGGTATAAATATACATAGAGAATATGAGTAATATATATATATCTATATATATATATATATATATATATATATATATATACATATATCTGATATATTGTTCATATATATACATAAATATATATATGAATACAATTGATGGTTTAGAATGCAAGCAGTAGTAGCTAACCAGGCCATTCCAGCTCAAAACCGAGCAACCCCCAGCCTAGCCCGGCTCAGCTACTGAGCTTCATCCCCACAGCCCAGTTAAATAGAGCCAGGAAGCCCGACCCCCTTCAAAAATCCCAGCCCAGGCCAAGAAGGCCGCCCATCCCGAGCCTTGGCTAAATTGTATATATACACCGAACTCATACAGAGAGAGAGAGCACGAGAGATTGAAACTCGTCGAAAACCCTAACCCAGCCGCGCAACCACCCCCTCCAACCCTGGGCGACCCCGCGCGCGCCCTCGGCGCCGCCGCGCGCCGCCAGGCCGGCCGGAGAGCTCCGCGCGCGCGCGCACAGGCGCGGGTGGCACAGCGACAGTTGCAGCCGCGGAGGTAACTTCAACACCGTTTTTCTCCGCATACACTTAACCGATGGTCGTCCCGTAAATTATTCTGGAAAGCCAACATGACCGCCTTTAAACCCCAGTATTTAGATTACGTATAGGGTGCACGACCAGTCCGTGAGTTCGACCCAAAGTTGGTCGAAAACCTGTAGAAAACAGAGCACTAGTTCAGCCCAAACCCCCATGTTTGAGGATCGTTTTCGATCAATCCAGTCCAATATTAGAAAAACTAATTGAAGACACTTTTTGACAACATGTAGGGCTTCGAATCCTTTCTTGCAGAATTTGAAATCATCGACTGAGCGTCGAGAAATCGAATCCAAAAGTTTCCCAAAAATCTGTTTGAAAACTTGAAAATTGTTCCACACGACGTGCGTCACGCCAATCGGGACGACGTGGTCGCGAACCGAAGCATCAAAAGCTGCATAACGCTTTCGTGGTCGTGTGGGCTTTGACGGAATTCAATTGGTCGCGTGTGCGCGACGAATTTGATGCGTATCCGTCGAAATTTCCCGTATAGTGCACTTTGTAAATTTCCAATTACTTTGTGCACGCTCGTTAGATCGAGACGAAACTTGCGCCAACAGAACCGTATCGTTTTTCTGGTCCTGCATGCCAAGTTTGGTCCAAATCTGAGACAGTTGAATCGAACGTCGTTTGCGGGCCCCACGGTCCCACTCAACGGGCGATTTTGTGCACGGCCCGCCGGAATCCAACTTTGGACATACGGTTGGGTTCGTATCGGAAACCGAATCCGTAGACATATAGTTTGACGACTTTAGAGACCGTTGACTCTGGCACGCTTTTCGGTGCAAAGTGGATCCAACGGCGGACATCGTTTTCGTCCAAAATTACCGTTTTGCCTCTGTGTCCAGAATTGGACTTAAGGACAGGCAATCCTAGCTAATTTGACCCTTCTGGACGCGTTGGTGATATTTGTTTTATCATCCGACAATATTTGTAGATATTTTCTCTAGGTATCACCATTAGTTAGTCAATTCCTATTTTTCGTAATTCGGAATTAGCACAACCTCATAGTTTAATACTTAGAGACTAGAGTTGATCACCCTTTGACCAGGTTGACTATATTAACCAAAAGTCAACTATAGGTCAATCATGACTTAGTTTGACCCGGATTGAACTAGAACTCGACTAGTTGACTTTAGCTTGACTCTAATTTGACTTTAGTTGACCTAGTGGACTTGTTGATTGGACTTGACCTAGAAGGACCTAGAACTATCTAGAATGCAATGTAGATTACTTTTATTTCATGTTAGACCCTTTTGTGACTTGTGATTGCTCTAAATAGGACACTGTGACTCCAGTTGGGCATCTACATTTATCAGCGGCTTGGATTACCAGGCGAGTACATTCTCTGATCTTTTCATACTTCTTTGGATATGTACTCTTGTTATAGACTAGTATACTTGATGCTGACATGACGTTCACACGGATCGGTACCCTATGGATCTTTTCATGCGATGTTATCCCCTCGGATACATCGAGTATGTCATGTTTCATGTACTTTACCATGTTCATCATGTACTCCATGTATTCACTTTTATCCATGTGCACTCATGTATTATTCATGTACACTCATGACCATATGAGCCCCATGTATACAGTAGTTGTTATCCATGTGCAATAACATAACATGCTTCGATCCTTGTGTATTGGTTGGGGGTAGGGAGAGTGTAGTTGGTTATGTGATCATTATCCCCAGTAGTTATCCATGTGCATTCCATAGTTGTATCCATGTGCAACCCAAGCTGTTTACATAACCAATTCATGCTCTGATTCACGTAGAAGGTTATATTCTTTATTTATCATATTTACATCTCAGTTATATCTTCTCTCCTGTGATTTCTCTTTACAGCGATTCATGTATAATTTTCTATAGCTTGCTTTATATGTCCATTCCTGATATGAACTGTTGTGAGAGATATGTGCTCGTTCCTGTCCTGATTGGACCTGTTGATAAAATTTTACAGGTACTTGGAGTTCACAGTTAGCCTAGAGGACACTGGTAGAGCTTGGAGTATTTACCTAGAGTTTGTTCATTTTTCTTTATGTCTGTCTTAAGAGTTGTATTTGAAGTCTTGTGTTTGTTTAATAGAACTTTCTTTACTATCACTCCTGGTTTTCTCTCTCTTATGGATTATCTTATCTATTTCATCGTGCTGTTATCTATCTTTAGAGTTGTGATTGAGATAGTATCCTTATGTGTTTGTCCTCCGTCTGGGAGAGTATAGCATATTGTTTTAGATGTGACTATGACCTAGAACAGCGTTCTACCGCCGACACTGCGGCGTAGGCTGGACGTACCCACGTCTCGTGCCCTAACGCTTGGGTGCGGGTCGTGACACGTTTTTAGTGGTGGCCCATGCAGGTCGAGATTCGCATTTGTGCGATTTCGTAGTAGCGCGACGACTTAGTTGTACTGCTACGAGCTGCTGCTATAGAGTATAAGAAATAAGGGTTAGAATTAGAGATACTCAATCACACTTTGGATCCTTGAGAGATTCCAGGGACGACCCTTGAGAATCTCATTACGAATTTGATTTGAATTCCTTTTCCTCTTGAATTTGATCTTGATTGGTTCATCTCTTTTGAGCGGATCTTCATTATTTCTTCCTTACCATTATTTTTTTGTATTCCTATTTTCTTAAACTCTGTCGTACCAGCATACTTTGAACCCTTGAGTCTTCGTATTTTTCATGGAAAAAGGTTGAGGAAGTGTCGTAAATCATGTAGTTCGGAAATGATTGAACTGGTTATGGTGTGATGATTTTGTAGGAATCCAAAGGTTGAATGTTAACATGGAAGCTGGAGAATGATATGTGGTAAAGGTCCAGGATGAAATCAAAGAGATGTATACTACCAGTCTGGAAACAAACCACACTTAAAGAAAACTTGGTATGAATAATTCGTAAGTGTATTTCAAAACTAATGAGGATATTCAAGGTCAACTTAGTTTGAGAACTTCAAAATTTGGTTATTGATTCTTGGGCAGTTTTACCCTAACGCTTGGGTGCGGGTCGTGACAGCCATAAAGAGTCCATTAGGGCTAATTGGAAATGTCCTAATTGCCCCTCTCTAGTCTCATATGGTTAAGTCTAGACTAGGTTCAAGTTTGGGGTCAAAATGATCTAGTTTTGAGTCTCTAACTTAACCATTCTAACATGATAAAAATTAGTTTAATTAACTAACTTAATGTTGGGTCTTGTGAGCCATTAACTTAATATTGGGTCCCATCTAGAGTTCAAGCTACCCGGGTCACAATACAAGTCGGAACGAGACGAAACTCAAATCCGACGAAACAAATCCAATAAAAACAATATTAAAAATATAAAAATTTTCCAAAATATTAAAATATAAAAAAATGACCAAAATCATAATACATCAATTTAAATTATTAAAATAATCTAAAATTTACCAATTAATCAAAATCCTAAATAATTTAAAAGTCACAAAATGACCAAAATACCCTTAGCCTAAAAAGTTGTAAATAGTCATTCTAATCACATGGTTAGGTCCCCATGGTTAGTCTCTAAGCTTAGCAAAACTAGGGATTAACTAGTTAACCATCAAAATCATAATTCAACATTTTAAATAGTATTAAATTGATTAAAAAATTACCAAAAATTACAACATGAGTTAAATCTTATTATCGATTAATTAAAATTATAAAAGTTCAAAATTATCCTCATTTAGAAAAGTGGGTGTTACAATCCTACCCCCCTTAGAAAAATTTCATCATCGAAATTAAAATGTTCATACTCCTTCTAGGTCAAACCCCCACAATAAAAGTCTCAGAACTTAAACAAATCATACGATTTAAAAGGACGACATACAGGGTCATGGCATACGGTGGTAGTGAAAGTCTCATCTAGGTATACTAGTTACACTGGACCAAAACAATCATAGGGTATCAAAACTTACAAGCAATTAGGGGTGTTAAACTGAAAAAGATACAGAAATAACAAATCATCAAGGCTTTAAGGCATAATCAAAATCAAAATTTAAAGCACAAATGTCGAGCATTAAAATCCAATCACAATATATATATATATATATATATATAATATAGAGAGAGAGAGAGAGAGAGAGAGAGTATGTTAGAAGGGGAAAATCTAGCATTATGTAAAGGTTATGTGGTTAGTGTGTATGGGTGTATGTGGACATGTTCATATGGTTAGATAGTAGGCATGTGTGTGTGAAATATACATGAAAGTGTATAGGAGGATTTGGGTTTCAAAATAATAGCTATCAAGTTATACTACTCATGGCATATTGGTTAAACAATCTACAATGCACAACCCATTTACTCATAACATGCATGGCTAACCTATATATACATATATCTATATGTATAGAGAGGTAGAAATTTAGTTATGTATCTATATACATTATAACATGTATGCATAAACTATATATATCTATATAGATATATGAACATAACATAGAGAGGAAGGATTAGATTTACATGACAGTGTATACTAAGTTAGGGTGTGTGTGTCCTTGTACAGGGTTATAGCTTTAGTATTGAAAGGTTAAACCCAGTTTTAGTTCAGCATTTACATACAAAATCTGAAAATAAGCTAACATTTAAACTAATGTAATATTAACATAATGCAGTTTCAGATTTTTAGGGATTTGAAACATCACAACTAACTCAATGCTTCAAATACATCCTAACATGATAGAGAAGAAACCCTAACATACTATCCATACATTTAGCTATGCATACAGTTTAATATTACATATTAAATCTGAAATTGAACTAAACGTTGGAAATTAATGTAAAATGTTAACATGTATTCAGTTTTAGGATTTGGAGAAATTCAACATCAACTAACCCAATGTTTATCACAACCTAACATGTAAGAGTATAAACCTAACATCATATCCCTACATACAACAATGTACACAGCTCTAAATATTACATTAAAAAAAAATCAAGTTGAACTAAACATTTGGAATCCAGTATTAAGGGTTAATATGTACACAGTCTTAGATTTGTCAAATTCAAACATAAAACTCAACCAATTCCCTTAAGAGTTGAAACCCTGTATATAACATACATGTGCAGTGATATAAACAAAACTACTAACATGAAATTTATATTTGAATTACGAATTTAAACTGGAAAAAGCAGAGAACCAGAAATATTGGGGTTTTGACAATTTAAACATCACAACATATTAATTGTATTTAGATATGTTGGAATTCAAAGTGTAGCATGCATACGTGTCAGGCAAGTGTCCACTATATAAATATATATATATATATTATATATAATATATAATATATATATTATATATATATATATATATATATATATCATATATTCTCATGTCCCAATAAAAAAATTAATTCTACGTTAAGACTAACATTTAGATTCCTACCAAGATTGTAAGTAGGTGATTGGTGAAATCAAGACAGTTTTATTATTATTATTATTATTTAATACAAGTATAGTAGCAAGAAAGAAATAACGATAAAATCTGTTCTGCTTATCCGTTTAAAAGAAGGAACCATTTGAAACCCAGAGCTAAACTATCAAATCCAAGATAAGGTCTAGTAAAATCATCGATTCATTGTATTAAGAAGAAATTCATAGTAAGAAGTTACACAAAGTTTATAAAAACAGCTAAAGCTACTCCTAAGTTAAATAATGAGAAACAAAACAAAACAAACAAATAACAATTCTTTTTTTTTGAAGGACTGAAACAAAAGTAGAGAAAACATGTTCAAAAATATTTAAGGTACAATCTGATAATCATATGCGTCTTCCTGAAATTATGTTGTCAATTCTGCCACGCCAATAAGCATAGTTGCATAAACGATAGAGTCCATAATAAGGCATACACCCTATAATCATGTTATCTAGAATTCTTACCACGCCACCGGTATGGCTGCAAGAAAATCTAGATTTCATAACTAAGATAAGTATAGCTATATCAGGCTCTACGTCCTTGTCATGCTAGCAAATATGACTGCAATAAATTCTAAATTCCATAATAAAGTAGACTTTTACCTTTCTCACTGTCCTTATCAAGTATGTTATCAGGTTATACCTTAATTCCAAAAAAATGTACATATACATATAAATACAAACTCAAATTCAACAACTAACATCAAGATTCAAAATTCAACAATAATCCATCAAAAATCATAAAATACAGACTCAAATTCAACCACTAACATCAAAATTCAAAATTCAACAATAATCCATCAAAATCTATAAATACAGACTCAAATTCAACAACTAACATCAAGATTCAAAATTCAACAATAATCCATCAAAATCAAGTTCAATAACAGGAAGTAAAGGTAAATCAAATCAGGAGAAAAATAGATTTCAAATCGAAGTTAAATAAGATTCTCAAGGTCGTCCCAGGAATCTCTCAAGGAGGCCTAACTATGATTGAGTACCTTCAAAATATATCCTAATCCTACTACAGGCTGTAGTGATACTCTAGTTCGAATACCACTACATAACTCGACCTACATTGGCCACCACTAAAAACGTGTCACGACCCACACCCACTGAGAGGTACGAGTACGTAACAACGCCCAGCCTACGTCGTAGTGTCGGCGGTAGAACGCTGTCCTAGGTCAACATCTAACAATATAAAGGTACCTGTACAGTATATACACTCCGAATGGAGGTGACAAAGCAAATACAGTCTCAATCACATCTAAGGTAGAGCATGATAAAAGATAGATAAAATATGAAATCCACAAAGAGATACCGCAGATAGAAGTCTAAGTGTCTAAGATACACAAACCCAGAAAACATCTCAAAATTCAAATACAGTAATCCATAAAGTAAATACAACTCAAGACAACTAAAATAACTATCTATACAACCTCTACTGTGTCTCCTCTAGGCTAGCAGGCAACCTCCAAGCTATCTGTAAAATTTATCAACAGGTCCAGTCAGGACAGGAGCGAGCACAATACATCTCAACAGTTCATAGCAGGTTAGAAAAATAATCATGCAGTAAAGTAAGATATAGATACTGAAGAAATGTAGTATGTAAACAGAGAGAGAGAGAGAACTGTAATAGAAATATCTACTATAAGTAAAGAACTAACAGTGGCTAGTGAGTCAGAGTATAATATAGACATGAAATGGCATAGGATGATTCTGATAAGATACTACGGAAAGATTCTGATGAGATACTACTTGGGTATTATTCACATGTCCACTTCTACTCCCCCGTACCCCCAATTAATACACAAGGATCCAACCAGGTTATGTTATGATTCTATGTAACGGCCCCGAATTGGGTGGTACATAGTAGTCCCATAAATGGGGATTCTGGAAAACCCAATAAATGGGATAAGGATTCAAAGAAGACTCTGTGAATAAGATTATATGTCACAAGTGATCAAAGAACCAAAGAAGCATAGTGATACGCCATGTAAGTGAAACGCACAGAACATATAGTACCCGATGCTCCCTGGAGGGATAACATCTCAAGAAGGGATCCATATAGTACTAATCCGTGTGACCAACGTGACAGTATCAAGTAAAGTAATTTAATGCAGGAAAATAATTCTAAACAGGATATGAAATGATCAGAGAATGTACTCGCCTGGTATCCTGAATGTCCGAAGAGAATATACTGTCCGAGGAGTGGTGTCTGTCTCCTATAGAACAGTATAAGTCACAACAAGTCTAAAATAAGGAAATAGACTGCTACAATGCATCTACATGAAGTTTGGGGTCAATCTAGGCTAAAGTCAACCTTTGGTCAACTCTAGTCAACTAGACTAGTCAAACTAGGTTAACTAGGTCAAACCTAAACCAAACAAGTCTATACTAGTCTAACTAGTCTATTCTAGGCCTAATCAAGACTAAACAAGTCTAACTAAACTCTCACTAGGCAAACAGACACACCATAGGCTAAGAACCCTAGGCTATAGGCTATATATCCTAAGCCAAACCACAAACACATATACACATAACAATATATATATATCTAATATATGTAGTACACTCATAACATATAGGCTACCTATGTACATCCCCCACACACAACACACACACACACACACACACACACACACCAATATATATATATATATATATATATATATATATATATATATATATGCATCACTATTCACATATTCATATACATAGATATATAAGGAAAGCTATATATATAGGCACATACATATATATAGAGAGAGAAAGAGAGGTAAAAGAGTAAGTGAGTATGTGTGTGTTTGGCATGTGTGTGAAAGGATATGTGTTAATGTTCTAAAATTTAGTGATAGGTAGGTGTACGTGACATGGGATACATGATGTCAAAGGGTGTATGAATGCATGTGTGTAAAAGGTTATAGGTTAACTCAGTTTATAGAAATACATACATACATACTTACCTTGTATACATGCATACATACATATCATGTATTATATTTACATGATACATACATGTATACTTGTATTATATTATACTTACATTCATGCATATTATATACTTGTATTTATATTAACATATTGCAAACATTCATTTCATTCATGCATCTATGCATTACCTACATGTTTTATACATATGCATACATTGTATATTCATATCATTTCATACATTAACATAGAGACATACAAACATGCACACATATATTTTATACCTTGCATTACCTTACATATCATGTTATATATTATCATTCATCCTTTCATATATTACATTATCTTGCTTGCTTGCATTCATATATTACATTCTATATTACCTATATACATGTATTTCCTCTATTCATTCATGCTTGTATCATATACTTACATTACCATACATGTTATCATTATATATTATATTACAATATTTATCATTATGCATTCATATCTATCATTACATATATATCTTGCATTCATATCTAGCTTCATTATATACTTTCATGCATACATTGTATATCATTCTTTCATTCATGTATTGCTTATATGCATTATATTAATTGCATTCCTACATGCTTGCATTCAACCATATATACATTAATGTAAAGAGAATTATATCATATATATATATTAATAATAATATATATATATATATATATATATATATATATATAATATAATATATATATATATATATATTATTTCATTCATCTAACAATCATGTATTACATACTCTACATTCATTTAATATCCATACTACATAGGCTCATAGGTTACACAAAATGCATATCGTATAGTCACTCTTCTACTTAAACCAATACTGTACAATTGAGCATTCACTAAATTCTAGGATTAAAGTATGTTTGTGTTAGCTTCTGAAACTTTAAACGCATGAAAATCCTAAAATAATATAAAATTTTCCCAAAATATTAAAATATAAAAAATGACCAAAATCATAATACATCAATTTAAATATTATTAAAATAATCTAAAATTCACCAATTAATCAAAATCCAAAATAATTCAAAAGTCACAAAATGACCAAAATACCCTTAGCCTAAAAAGTTGTAAATAGTCATTCTAATCACATGGTTAGGTCCCCATGGTTAGTCTCTAAGCTTAGCAAAACTAGGGATTAACTAGTTAACCATCAAAATCACAATTCGACATTTTAAATAGTTTTAAAATGATTAAAAAAATTACCAAAAATCACAACATGAGTTAAATCTTATTATCGATTAATCAAAATTATAAAAGTTCAAAATTATCCTCATTTAGAAAAGGGTGTTACATCTGCAACCCTCAAACTTAACCTAATTGAAGTAGTCTACAGCCCTATAGGTTGTAAACGCATGAAAACAATCGGTTCGATATAACTCAATGAGACGAGAAGAAACGAACCTGCAAAGTCGGGTCTAAAAGCGACATTGCTGCTGCTGCTGCTCTCTGTTGACTGCCTGTGCGCACGAGTTCCCGCGCCTGGCCGGCCGACGGCGTCTCGCGGCGGCGTGCGGAGGCCGGGGCAGGGTCGCCAGGTCTGGGGAAGAGGGGTGGCGGTTCTTTAGGGTTTCGATGTAAACCTTCTTACCTCTCGATCTCTCTATATATTTATACTAATGTCTCGTTCGGTTGGCACAGGGTCGGGCTCGGCCTGTGCGGTGCCGTGTGGGGGTTATTAGTTTAGTTTTATTTTCCTTCTTTATTTGCTATATATATATATATATATATATATATTTTAATATATATGGGAGCAGATCAATATATATATATATATATATATATATATATATATATATATATATATATATATATATATATATATATATTATAGGAGCAGATCAAAAGCCCCCCTTAGAAAACCCCCTAAAAAGCCCCCTCACTCTAATTCGTAATATTAATGTTATATTAATATTAATATTAATGTTAATATTAATATTAATATTAATATTATGTTAATGTTAATATTAATTTTTTATATTAATGTTAATGTTAATGTTAATATTAATTTTAATGTTAAGTTTAATGTTAATTAGTATTTAATGTTAATATTAACATTAATATTAACATTAACATTAATATTAACATTAATATTAACATTAAATTACGGATTAGAGTGAGGGGGGTTTTAGGAGGTTTTCTAAGGGGGTTTTTTGATCCGCTTCCATATATATATATATATATATTAAATATATATATATATATGATATATATATATATATATATATTAAATAATATATATATATATATTTATATATATATATATATATATATATATATATATATATATATATATATATATATATATATATATATATATGTATATATATATTTTTTTTTAATATTATATATATATATATATATATATATATATATATATATTATATATATATAATATATATATATATATATATATATAGATATATATATATATATATAACCATATGAAAATACATACCTATATATGAATAAATATTCCATAGGCAAAATCTTAATGATAATTTCCTTGCGTATGGTTTATAAAATGCACATATGTACATATAATTCATTTGATAATGAATTATCAGAAAAACGAATACTAATTATTATTTAAGAATATAATAATAATAATAATAATAATAATAATAATAATAATAATAATAATAATAATAATATAATATAATAATAATAATAATAATAATAATAATAATAATGACCAATAAGAGTTTTTGGTGAGCATATCATACCCCATCTTTATTTGGCCCTAGAAATTTGTACAAATATTCTAAAACAACATTTAAATAAACTATTAAATATTTAGAAAATATTTGTCAAGTCCTAAAATAAATAAGAAATATTTGTACATACATAAAATGTCTACATGGCCGTCTTTGGTCTTTCTACATGCCTACATGGGCTTGGGTTTGGTTCGGATCCAGTTCGGACTAAATTGGCACAACTGGGTCTCCTAAAATCATAATCTTAAATTATATATTAATCAATCTATAGGGGTTAAGTCGCAACTTAGCCTAGTTTTCTAGTTGGGACATACTAATGGCTCGGCCTTCCTTGTCATAGCTGAAACACTAGTCAAGGCACATACTACACTATCCGTGCCACGATTTTTAGTCGTCTGGTACTTCAAAACTCAACGTGGCTAAAGTCAGCTACCGTGATAATTATATAATTAATTATTTATAAAATCCTAAACATCGTAATTTAGAAAAAAAATAAAAACATATTAAATTTTTGGGAAGGGGGATTACAAATCTACCCACCTTAGAAAAATTCGTCCTCGAATTTAAGGACTACTAGGATAGGCAGACTCGGTAGATTGGTGAAAGGTAATAGAAATTTATGATAAAAGAAATTGACCGAATAAAATAAATAAAATGGGAAGAAAGTGTTTCAAACTCTAAAAGCCCTATAATGCTCTCAACTTTAATTTTGGAACACGTTTGCTAAGGAAAATAATCATGAACAAAGGAAATAATCATGAACAAAGTATCGACGAAATCTACCTTCAACCCCAACAAATATAATATGTGAATAAATAAATAATAAAAATTTCTGAAACCGAAAAAGAAAATCTAGGGATTTGACCCAATCATGCCCCAATCATTCATAAAATATTGTCTAAAATAATACCTACTACTCTTAAATAATCCTTGTAATAAAATCAATTGTCAAAATATTGTTAAGAATAATTCAGATACTTTATAGCTGTATATTTTTTTTTTCACAAATGCAATATCTTCTAAAATAATATAGTAGTAATTTGATTTTAATATAACTCTTGATAAAATAGTAATTTCAATCCTAGAATAAAATCTCTTCTAAAGTTTGCAAATCTCTCCTTACTTTTTTTTTCCAAAATATCTAAAATAGAAATAGAATAAAAATTATTTTCCGATTTGAAAAAAAAAATTAAACTAAAATAGACTAAATGGAGAATGTAAGAAAACGGAAAGTGGGCTTACGACCTACCCACCTTAGAATGATTTGTCACTATAGCAAAATAGTGTTATAACGACACTCTAAAAGTGTCGTTATATTTTTCACGACACTTTTAAGTGCTGAGTAGAGGGGTGTCGTAGAAAGTTTATTTATTTTCAACGACATTCCAAAGTGCTATGTAATATTTTTATTACCACTTTCTGAATGTCGTGTAAAAAATTTCATGGCATGAAAAAGGTGTCATCTTAAAGTAATTCAATGATAGTTGAGAAGTGTTGTAATAAATTTTTGTGGACTTTCGACGACTCGACAAAACTGCCATAGAATCACTTTATGATGACACGTTTTCAGTGAGTTTAATATTCATTTCACGACAATCTGTAGGTGTCAACTTAATGTTAGATTATTTTTCACAACACTTTTTATGTGTTGTCTAAACATGAAAATCATGATTATTATTAATGCCACGATACCTTACAATTGTTATCTAATTCAAATGGAGAACACAGTAAATGTCTTCAAATATCATCGGAATATATTAAATATAAATTGATTTCATTTATATGTTATTTTCATATAATTAAACAAAACTAATTTCCAGATAATAAAACTTAATGTACCAACATTATCATATATTAAAATATCTCAAATCATACAAAGTCTAATAGAAATCCATACAAAGTCTCAATAAAAATCCATACAAAGTCTCAATAGAAAGTAATATTGAGAACAAAAACAAAGTCTATTACATAACAAAATCTACTACTATTTAGCGCTCAACTTTAATTTCCAGCATCAAACTCGAACGACGTAATCCGAACTCATCAATCAATCTGCACAAAAAGATGAGAATTAATATTTTAACTTACAAACTGACCATGCAAATGCTATTGCAAAACAAGAACTAAAATTAATATTATGGCTTTCAAATTGACCATACAAAATAAACGTTTGCTATAGCTATAAACGGTTGACCATCAAACAGTACTTACAACAAATGGGGGTCATCACACATAAAGATACCAGCCATGGTAGACCACTGGACATCAGAAACCAGAATAGACCACTGGGATTTCAGTGCACATTACATATAATATGCAAGTTATGAGGAAATAGAATAGAAGAGAAATTGACCATACAAAATAAACCATTGGAAGCCACTAATCTGCCAACGTTCTGCAGATATATAGCTCAGCTTTGTATAGAAAGAAGTTACCAGCAAGTCACCAGCAAGACAGATATATAGCCCAGCTTTGTATAAAGAAGTCACCAGCAAGTCACCAGCAAGACAGATATATAGCCCAGCTTTGTATAGAAAGAAGTCACCAGCAAGTGCACATTACATATAATATGCAAGTCACCAGCAAGACAAATATATAGCCATCTTTGTATAGAAAGAAGTCACCAGCAAGTGCACATTGCATATAATATGCAAGTTAAGAGAAATTGACAACATATAGCCCAGCTTTGTATAGAACGAAGTAAAGCAGTGCACAAATAACTGCAACTGCAGCATGCATGCAACTGCAGTCATGGTCTCAATGTGTGGCCTCAACTGCAGTCATGGTCTCAACTGCAGCAGTCATGCAACTGCAGCATGCCCAGCTTTGTATAGAACGAAGTAAAGCAGTGCAAAAACATATAGCCCAGCTTTCACATAGCAGCATGCAACTGCAGTCATGGTCTCAATGTGTGGCCATGGAACCAAGGCCAAATGGCAGCATGCAACTGCAGTCATGGTCTCAAGGAGAGGGCAAATTGATATGGGGAAAAACTAATATCCTTATGTTGATTCAGAAAACATTCGGAAATCATGTACTTGGGTCTTCATTTGGAACCTGGGATTCTATTCCCCTCGGCACACCCCAGTATGTGATAGCCCGAATAAAATTTTAGGATAAAGTTATGGTACTACTATGTTTGGCAAATAGAATTGAAAAATATTGCTTAAAACACGTAACAGTTGTGCAAATCATGGCGTACCTAAAACATCTTCTTTGTCTCATCTTCGACATTACCACAGAAGAAACTTTTACCGGTCAAGAACTTTGCAACCTATTGCCACTCACCTGAAATAATAAGCAAAAAGATTCACTCATTACCACAAATGTACAATACTCAAAACGAAAGAATATCCTATTCAACAGCCTTCTTTGCAAATATAATAGAATGGACTTAATTAGTTAAACATTCATATTAATAATTTAATTACCTGAATCTCTTCACAACTAATATACTTGTGTGGCCAAGCAATTGTACTTCCTATAGCATCATCAAGGGTAAAAATTCTCTTGAGGCTCGGAACAACGTAACATCTGGAACTAAAATTTCTTTAACCCAAACTTTGTAGCAATCTGGCCCAAGTAAAACATGGTGTACCATTGAAGTAGAATCTGTGGAAGCAATTTCTGCCTTTGCCACACCTGCCCTGTGGCAGTCCAATTTAACAGGTTGCACTTAACGCCCACAAGGTTTTTATTAGCACTAGCATTCACACTCTCTTGACGGGACTATAATGAAACAAGAAGCTAAAAGTAAATTTAATATTTCAATGTTAAATATCAATAGCATTACCACAATATATACCTGTCGACTTGACGGAGATGGCAACGTTGTTCCATTAGTAGGCTCTCCTGCAAACTGTAAAATAATTCAATTGTACTTTAGTGCTTTGAAACTCAAGATTGCATAGTTTTTAGCAAAACACTAGAATTGAAGATAAAATTATTACAACTTACCATGTCTGGCCTAAGCTCTCTTAGTATTTTTTGCGTAAGATCTTGAGTTTTGCGAACCTCATTTAACTCATTCATGACAGAATGCATCCATGATTTATTTTGCAATTGGGCCTCTATCCTAGATGGGGTCACCCCAAATCCAAGACCTCTAACAGAACCGGAGCGTTCTGGACCAAAATACTTGCTCACTGGATCATCATTTATAGATGTTGAATTCCCACTATCTGGAAGCTCTTTATATTTTTGCATTTTCGACTAAAAAATAAATAATATTAGCATATTGATATAATCATAAAAATATAGTATAGTAACGAATTTGAAATAGATAAGTTCAAATTACATACAATTGCCTTCTCTGCAGCATCGTTGATCGGCTCTCCCCTCTTCTCACCCTTCCTTCTTATGTCCTTCGATCCATAAATCTGCCCTCGATATAGATTTGCCCGCATTTTCAATTTTCTAACAAAAAATGGAATAAAAAATGATTAAAATACATCAAGTTTATTGCATGTAAGAGAATTTTAAAGATATATGAATTAAAAATAATACCCAATCATGCTCATATCTTGCATAACCTTTTCGGCTCAGAGTGTAAGGCATCGTTTGTTTTGCCCTTGCGGACTGCTTCATTTGACTTATTTCTGCATAAATAAATTAAGGGTTACAACTCCAATGCAATACATATGATTTAAAAATACGTACTTTTCAAATTTACCTTAAATTTATCTGATGTGCGAATCTTTACAAATTCATCCCACTTGGTCTGTAGGTTCATCCGGTTTGAGTAAGGTAATACACCGAGATACATCCACACCGGCATCTACAACTTTCCTTATATTTCGAGATATAGAGGATTTCCAATTTTGCCATGACTTTCCATCAAACGCAAAATGAACTTCTTGTAGCAATCTTCAATAACATATTTTGCTACATTTACAAGTAAAATGCAAGAATAAGTAATTTTACTAAATGCTTTACAAGAAGGAAAAATAATAAAATACATAAACATAGTACATACCAACATCAAACCCCACAATTTTTCTTTGATTCGCTTATCTACGATGTGCCATGTATTTATATTTATTGGAACATTCTCTCGAACAATACACCCAACAGTTGTACTAAATCTAACTGATATTTTTCCAACAGGTTGTCCATATTCATTCCACTCAATCATTGTACGATTTTTTTCACCAACTGCAACAACTGGGACCTTTGTTTTTCCTCTGGTTTTTTTTTTTACCACCAGCACTAATATTTTCTTCTGACGCAGAATCAATGTTCTCATCACAACTATCAGAAGGTAACCTAGATAAAGGTGGACTATCATAAATGTACGTGTTGATTTTCTCGACATATCCCTGTAATTGAGAAAAATGAATTAAATCAGCATCAATATTTACACTAGCTGGAAAACATGAATTTTGTACAAGATATAAGTTGTGCAGTACATACTGCAATATTTCTCCAAGTATTAAGTTGTGCAGTACATACTGCAATAAACTGAAAGACGAGACACTTTGGTCACAGTAGGATGTATTAACTAAGGACCAATAACATTTTGTCCTGTAATTCTCAGTATGTTGTCTAATGTGTGTCAGCAATATTTGAGGGCAAATGGCCAAGTGGGATGGTATTATGCCAAATAAAGCACACGATATTGTACAAGAACTTGTAATCTGGACAAACATATACTAAAATAGATCACTATGTTGTCTTATAAATATATGGCATGTAGCCTTGTAATCTGAACTTGTAAACTCTTTGTAACCATTTCGGCTACCAGTAAAAAGCATAATAAAGGCATTGGCATAATAAAGGCAAAGGAAACTTACCGCTTCGATCAATACACACAACACAAAGCAATGAAATGGAATACTTCAGTTGAAGCTTGCTTCAAATTCTCTGTTTTCTGCATTTTCTGGTTTAGGTCCAGATTTATACTGCACCACCAAATTGTATCATGGCATATATCCTTCAAGATATGGCCACCAAATTGTACAGTAGGCTACCAAGTTAATCAAGGAGATTAACCTTCAGGCTAGCAATATTTGAACCAAGATTATTTGGATACTATTCGGATATCAAAGTAGAAACAGTATATAAATTGTTTTTCCAATTTGAATCACAAACAATATAATCCATCTTCAGCCTGATAAATATGAACAAATACTAAATACCTGCATTGAGCTGTGTAAATATCCCAAACAAGAACTATGACATCTGAGAAGTGTAAATATCACAATTTTAAGCAAGTTTCAATTTTCATTTCCTGTTTCCTACAATATTTAAAACAATCTATGCAACATAACACAAAACTGAAAAACAAGAACCGAAAAAAAATCAACATGGAAGATATGATGGAAAGATTAAATCCTTTGTGACACAACTTGAGTAAAAAACAAGCAATTTCACCAAAAAGTTAGAAATAAAATCCAAGCAGCACATTTTTCCAAGATATAAAAAAACACAAATACTCAAAAAGTTTCTCTCTAATTCACCCCAACTACTAAAGTGATACAAGAAGACCTTCACAATTTTCCCTCTTGTATAGCTCATCACCACCCGTATGGTCTATCACAAGCGCATAAACTTCTTGTGGTTCATATGACGTATAAACTTTCATCAAAGGTAGCCAAGTCATGAAAGCCTCTTGGTGGTGCCTTTAATACTACATGCCAATTTGATCTTTCACTTTCTCTGGAGTAAAATACTTGCTTTGCTTGTGATGCAAGAATAAATGGATCTCTTCCAGTTTTACTTAATCCATCATGAAGGTTAACTAAGGTGAATCCATCCTCTTTCTTTATACCACTGACAATATTGGCCAAATCACATTAAAAACAGGAATTCGAAATGTGTTGAAGTCCAATAACAAAATATCCCTTATGACTCCATAGTAAGATACATTTGCCACAACTTGTGTTGCATCCCTGGTACTGGATCTGCATAGAGTCTCAACTTCTATATAAACACCATAATTTTGAGTGGATCTCTCAATTGTTGTTGTATGAAAGCGTTTTCCATTAATCACATAACCCAAGTATGACATTGCGACACGTCTAGGCCCTTGCACAAGCCATCTAAGCGTATCCGATATTGTGCTCGCTGCACTTTCAAGATTAATCTGTAAAAGCATAAATAGTATTAAAATTTTACCCATATATATATTAATATATATAATATATATATATATATATATATATAATATATATATATATATATATAAACCTCATAAGTGTATCTGACCTTCCTGACATCCATGGAATGAATG